>CM062816.1:1879476370-1880043989 GCA_031772625.1 Pinus tabuliformis | reverse complement strand
CACATCCAGAGTGGAGACGTCGAAGGAGATTAGTGAAAGTTTTTATCCCGGACAAATTTTAGCTGAATGTTTGAAAAATCATTATTACCAAGATTACTGAAGATGTAGCTAAGGCCGGCGTAGTTACTGAGGAGCAAGTCATTGCTCAGGCACAATACCTTGACTTAGTTTACACTCAGTCGGGTACGTTACACGAGAAAATTCCGGATCTTCCAAAGTCAAACCAAATCGCTGCTGCTCCTTCGGGATCTCATGCCGCTGATGGTATGATCGGTATCGTGACTACGAAGAGTAAGAAGAAGTCTTCCAAGACCTCCAATACTCCAATTATCACTTTGCCTGATTCTCCGACAGGAGAGTCTTCTCCTCCTGAACTTACCGCCGACATTCACGCTGTAGAGTCATCTACGGCCAAATCCAAAAACGGTGGAAAGAAGAAAGGAAAGAAGAAGGCTAAAGCAGACAAGGCTCCAAAGGAGAAAACGGAAAAGTCGGAAACCATGACGAAAAGCGCAAACCTCGTTATCCTTGTCTCATTTGTGAAGAAGATCATTTTACGAGAGACTGCCCTCATCGGGCCGAGGTAGTGAAAATAGTTAAAGGTTCTCCGACTCCTGCTGTGTTAAAGAATCCATTCCCCGAGCAGGAAAATAAGATGATAGGTTCTTCTTCGAATGCCAGTGAAGAACCCATTTTGATGATGTCTCATGTCAGGATTGCGACTCGATCGCAAGATTATGGTAGTAAGGCTCCTGTTGATGGTAAAGAAGCAGAATCTTCTAACTCTAACCCATCAACCTCAGCTCCTGGTTCCGATCCACTACAGATCGAAAAACCTAACCCAGACTTAGTGATTAAGCCGCCCGCCAAGGGTGTACTTCGAAGGTCTGCTTTCAATCCACATGCGAGAGCAGCCCAGAATTACAACATTGTTGAAGACTTAGCTGTTTCACCTTCAGCAATGTCGGCACTCGAAGTGCTGCAATCATGTCCAGCGCAACGAAAATTGCTTTTGTCGGCTATTGGAGCTGTCGATGTTCAGGACCCGAACCTAATGATCTTTGATCTAGAAAGTAGTACACCGCGTCTCCCCCCATCAAATGGCTTTCCAAATTCCAGTGATAGTCAAAAACAGGCCTATTCATCGGACTGTGATTGATGAGGGAGCTTCTACGTGTATTATGTCGATTCAATGTTGGAGATCGCTTGGTTCTCCTTCGTTGAACCAATCCCCCACCATCCTTAAGGCCTTTGATGGCCGTGGGTTCCGTCCGTTTGGTATTCTACAAGAATTGCCTATAGGGGTCGAAGGTAAAAACCGTTAGTCTGGATGTGGAAGTGGTTGATGCCCCTCTAGACTACAACCTTCTTTTGGGTCGAAGTTGGTCATATGCTATGACAGCGGTCGTTTCATCGGTCTTCAGAGTCATTAAGTTTCCACATAACGGTAAGATCGTGACTATTGATCAGCTGACATACTTTTCATCCGACCCAACCTCTTTAGAAACTATCCAGCATGTTGGTAAAACGACAATCCCTTATAGGGACATTGGTGTAGGTTTAGTTAAGGATTCCGGTTTACTGGGAACTTTTCCTCTCCCTCCACTCAATGCAGACCCTTCGTTCGCAACAATTCATATGATCACGTCAGAAAACATTATTTATGATGATCCTTGGTATGTTCCCTCTGACTCTGAGCTAGACTCACTCGGTGATGTTATGCCGTTGAGTCCGTATGAGATTGCTTATGAAGCTCTTATGTCTTTTACCGACTTTCATTCAACCGACCAAATGAATGTGGTCAGTGAAGAGTCACTTTTCACCTCACCCTTAGAACGGATAACGTTTCCCGAAGAAGTGTCATCTGACGAACAACTTCGCGAAATCCTAAGTGTAGATGATCTACCATGGGACGATCTCCATCACAGATCTTCGTTTTTACCTAAGGATGATGCTTTGAAAATGATTTTTCATCTATCTTTACCGCTGAATATGTCAAAGACGCTCAGGATCCAACGAAACATTCTGATTCAGAGCTGAATTTAGGGAATATTTCTCGTACTATTCCCATTGATATTTCAGTGAAGCCCGGAATCAAGGAGAACATTCATATAGGTGCCGCATGTACTGAAGAAGAAATTGAAACTTACAAGGCCCTATTCCAAGAATTCCGCGACGTGTTTGCCTGGTCCTACGAAGAAATGCCAGGAATCGATCCTGCCATTGTTGTTCATGAAATCAAAACCTACCCGGATGCTAAACCCATTCGGCAACGGTTGCGTCAGATTCACCCTCGAAAAGCAGCTGCAATCAAAGCCGAAGTCGAAAAGCTGTTGAAAGCAGGTTTCATTTATCCGATCCCGTTAACGGATTGGGTATCGAATATTGTTCCCGTCAATAAAAAACAAGGAACAATAAGAATCTGTATCGATTATAGGGATATCAATCGAGCTTGTCCAAAAGACAACTATCCTACGCCTTATATCGATCAAATTATTGATGATTGTGCCGGAAGTGAGATGTTTTCCTTCATGGATGGTTTCTCAGGGTATAATCAAATCAATATTCTACCTGCCGATCAACCAAAAACGGCATTCATTTGTCCATGGGGGACATTTGCTTATTGCAAATTACCTTTTGGCCTTAAGAATGCCGGTGCTACTTTTCAACGGCCATGTCTTATGCATTTCATGACATCAAGCACATTGTGCAACCCTATCTCGATGATTTGCCTGCTCATTCTTTACACCGAGCTGATCACCTTGTCCATTTACGAGCAATCTTTATGAGGTGTAGGCATTATCGAATTCGGTTGAATCCCCACAAGTGTGTTTTCTGTATAGAAACAGGTCGATTGCTGGGATTTGTTGTTTCCAAAACCGGCATTCGCGTCGATCCCTCGAAAGTCGAGGCTATCATCCAATTGCCTCCTCCTTCGAGTTTGCGCCAACTCCAAAGCTTGCAAGGGAAAGCAAACTTTTTACGCCGATTCATCCCTAACTACGCCGAGGTCACTAAAGGTTTTACACGGTTGTTGAAACAGAATGTACAATTCTTTTGGGACGAGATTGCTCAACAATCTTTTGATGCACTGAAACACGCGTTGACCCATGCACCGTTATTGCATCCTCCCAACTACAACCAGGACTACTTCTTATACCTCGCAGCTTCGCATTCCACCATTGGAATGGTGTTAGTTCAAGAAGATGAATTCAAGGCAGAGCATGTGATATATTACCTTAGCAGAACCTTAAATCCAACTGAGTTAAAATATTCGCATGTGGAGAAATTGGCCCTGGCAGCCGTTCAAGCTGTCCAGCGTTTTCGTCACTACATTCTTCTCCGCAAAACTACTGTTATTTCGGATTGCAACCCTATGATTTATATCTTGACAAAACAACTGCTAGGGGGCAAGTACTCTAAATGGATCGTCATCCTGCAAGAGTTCGACTTGGAGTTTGAGAAGTCCAAGTCTAAGAAATCTTTAGTCTTCGCGGAATTGATGTGTGATTTCCCGAGTGCTGACACAGAGACTGTGGCAGAGGAGTCCATTGCGGACGAATCTTTGTTTCTTATTAGCACTGTAGATCCGTGGTATGGGGATATAATCATCTATCTCCAAACCCAAACCTTTCGGCCTGAAACTTCCAAGGAAAACCGTCGAAAAATTCGGTTTCAATCCCAGCAATACAGAATTATTGGAGATACACTTTATCGCCTGGGGGCAGACTTAGTTTTTCGACGTTGTTTAACTCACGATGAGGCTGAGAGAGTTTTGAATGATTGTCACTCTGGAGCATGTGGCGGTCATATGTCTGGGTATGCCACAGCTCAGAAGGTTTTGCGCGCTGGCTATTTCTGGCCGTCTATGTTTAAAGATTGTATCCTTGCCGTCAGAAAATGCCACAACTGTCAAGTGTTTGATCGCAAGATGCGCGCTCCACCTGCTCCTCTCCACCCTATAATTGCCGCTGGTCCATTCGCCAAATGGGGCATTGACTTTATTACTTGTAACCCTCACTCGGCCGGGGGGCATGCGTATATCATCCTTGCGGTTGATTATTTTACTAAGTGGGCCGAGGCGATGCCTACATTCGACGCAAGCGGCAAGACAGCTGCACTTTTCGTATTCAATCATATCATAACTAGGTTTGGTGTCCCACAAGCAATCATTACGGACCATGGAAGCCATTTTCGAAATGTCATGATGACTGAACTTACAAGCCAGCTTGGTTTGCGCCACGATAGCTCTACACCTTATTATCCGCAAGCCAACGGTTTGGTTGAGTCAATCAACAAAGTTCTAGTCATCATGATTCGACGGATCATTGGTATCCATCGAACGAATTGGCATAACATGTTATTTTCGGCACTATGGGCATATCGAACTTCAGTGAAAAATTCAACAGGTTTCACCCCTTTTCAGCTAGTTTATGGCTTAGAAGCTGTGTTACCTATTGAGTGCGAAATCCCATCACTTCAAATGGCTGTCGAATTACTTCCAGCTACTTCCGAAGAGGAGAAACGGTTTATACTTAGCTAAATTAGATGAGACTCGACGTGACGCTACTTTAGCTATCGAGACTCACGCGAAACGAATGAAAGCTCAGTACGATAAAAATGTAACCCCTCGAAGTTTTTCGGAAGGAGACCTAGTACTATTATATGATCAAGCAAACGATAAGCTAGGTGCTGGAAAATTCGTTCCCATGTGGCATGGGCCCTACATTGTAAAGCGAAAGCTAGCAAAAGGGGCTTATGAGTTAGTTGATTTTGATGGGGACTCTTTGGGCAAACCCAGAAATGGACTTTACCTAAAGAGGTATTATGCTTAAAATGGTGGATGGAGAAATTTTTAGATAGGTTAGATTTCCTTTCTAGCTAGCAAGTGTGTTAGTTTAGTCAGTGTGCTTAGCTTAGCAAGTGTGGTTTTTCGTCATTATTTTGGCTCATCTTGGTTTTACTCTTGATATTGTAGATGTCGACGCCTCTCCAAACATACATTGGATTTGCTGATGGTGCTTGTCGTAGTACACGGAATATCTCTTCCGCAGCTTGGGTTATCTATTCGCCCTCTGACGAGTTAGTTTCTATGCATGGGGTAAGCCTCGGTCAAACAACGAATAACATTGCAGAATACAGTGCAGTGGTTGAATTATTATCCGAATCTATTTCATTTGGAATTCGACGTTTGATAGTGAGGTTAGATTCTGAACTTGTTGTATTACAGCTTAATAGAGTTTATGCCATTAGAAATCCTGTGTTATTAAGGTTGTTTTTGAGAGTGCGTCTCTTGGAACGTGAATTTGATTACATTGAATATCAACATATTCCAAGGTCTTTGAATACATTAGCAGATGCAATTGCTTCTCAAGTGTTGGACAGACATTTATAATAATCATGCAAGTAAATTTAAAGACATTTCATCACATATTTAAACAAGATAAGCCGATAATAGTGATATATATAGATATAGATAGAAGTGTGTCCAAAAATATATACATCGTCTTCGATCATAGGTTTAACACACCTTATGATCGGCAAAATGATAGTGCAAAAAGTCAAAAATGTCACATGTGACTACAAAAGTGACTAGTCAATCACTGGTGGTGCTCTCTGTACGACACCACTGCGCGGCTATCTTGCGCAGAAATCTCCTAAACGGTCCAGGGACTGCAACCACGAAGCGCTGAAGCCTCATTGGAATGTCATCCATAGTAGTCTCAGGTATATCTGCCGTGAGACGCTCTAGATCATGCTCCAAATCGGCTAGTACTTCTGCTGTCGCATCCTGTAAGGCCGTGCCGGTGCAGCTGGATGTCGTCTGTCGTAAGGCCGGAGATTGGCTGGACGCTGTGGTCCAACATCTGCATTTTTAAAATTTTACTGTTACGTTGAGACGATATATATGAAAAATAAAAAAATACATAATTAGAAAACTTGTGAAAATGAAAGTACCTCTGTCATCCCATTGTTCTCCCTGTGGAAGAACCATGTCCGGATCACCTCTGAAATCCATTCCGGCATATGGAAAGTCTTGTATCACAAAAAGCTGGCCCTCTAGCCAGTCGAAGTAACTGTCAGAGAATCGAACCACTGCAGCACCCTCGTCAGGATGCCGGGCCATCACCGCAACCCATCGAACAAGCTTTGGCTCCCGAGGACCCAAGTCATCAACTGTGAGTTGCTGAGGGATCAGCATAGGAACTCTCTCCAAGGCAAAGCTCACGACTAGAGGCCCATATCCAAAAGTCTTTAGTCGTCCGTTCTTTGCCTTGGTTAGTTGGCTCTTCATATGAGCCGACACAGCTTCGCACCAGTTGAAGATGGTGCCTTGGTAACAGTCAACTGCCATCCGCATTTGGGATCCGGAAGCAATGTGCAAGGCGGCCGCGCCACAAATCCTAGTGACCGTAAATGCAATAACTCTAAGTTCCGCCAGAGCGATGTGCTTTATCTCCACGCCCTTTTTATGGCGAGTCCCTGGTCTGCACCACTCCTCTCGCGGAGATCATCAAGGGATTGGCCACCCGGCCTGGTCCCCGCAAGGTTGAGTTGCTCACCTCTGTTTGGCAAGCCAGTGAGAAAGTATACATCCGAGGGCTCTATCTCGAGCTGGTGCCCTCCAATGTAAAAGCATTGATCTTGAACGTTCCATCGCTCAACTAGCCATTCCAAAAATCTTACCTGGCCCCTCATGCCCGGTATGGTCCAATATTTGTACAATCCACATGTTCTTAAGGCATCCAGAGAGGGTTGGTGGTTAATCGCAGCTTCATCGTCTCTACGTGCTCTCTCTCTCTCCAGTCTAACATGTTTTGGGCCCTGCACATCAAAAGAGTCAATTAGAAATTAATTTGAGAAAATTTGGTGGTTTTTTGAGAGAGTTAGGGTTTTGAAATGCGCCCTTTGCGGAAGACGCACCCCGGCTTTTAGCACAGGGCGTCCGGACGCAGCTCGCCTGAAGGCGGACTGCGTCCCCAGACCTTTTTCCGTGTGAGAAAAAGTCGGGGGACGCGGCTCACCCGAAGGGCACCTGCGTCCGCCGAGGGCGCATTTTGAACCCAAACCCCCCCAAAAAATGAAACAGAGACCAAAAACAAAAAACTAAACGGATAAAAATGAAGAGTGGGATGTGTAAAATACCTCGGTGAAGCGGCGTTCGATTCCGACGGTCAGATTTTCCGCAGCAACCACGGGAAGTTTCTTGTCAAAAGCTCCTTTTTCAACCTCAACAGTGAAACGGTAAAAATGACATGGTAAAAGGTCTTTTTATAGGTTTTTTGGATGAATTAGTTCATTTTTTACCATGAAAAGATGTTTTCAAATGTATTTTTGCCTATTTTAAACAGGTATGAGTAATGTGTCGCTTTTGTGCAGGACGAAGGGATTTCAAGGGAAATTGTAATTTTTCACAAACAAAATTTCAGAGTCATCTTTTAAGCCCTTTTCTGACTCCTAAAACATGAAAAGATCGCCGAGTGTTTCTTTTTCACTCGTTAAAACGGAATTAAAAGACGGTCCCCTTTTAGCTCTTTTCTGACCGTAAAATCAGGAAAAGATTGCCGGGTAATAAAACGACGTGTCTTTGATCGCTTTTTACTTTTCAGGTCAACGATACTATTATGAAAGTACTCCTTGGTCGCAAGATCAAGCGGTTCCCCCAGGTATTATTTTATACTTTTTCGGGCTTGAGGGACACAAATATACGAAAAAGTTCAACGTGGAGTTTCCTTAAGTTTTTCAGACTCTCTAAAATTGAAAAACGCCGAGTTTCTCCTATACTGGGCTCGTTAAACTTTTACAGTAAAGGACCTGTTCAATTACAAACAGGAACGAACCACTCCTTCCTAGGGTTCGCATTTAAACTAGGTTGGACTCGTCCGAAGGATGAGCTTATAATCAAGCATATGTTATCCTCCTCAAGCTTGTTAAAAATAAAGAGGTACTTGCCAGAAATGGTGGGGGAAAAAAGAGAAGAATGAACCTATTTGTCACCTTTTGCCTCAGAAGAAACTTTATTACCGCTCTTGAACACGACACTTTTCATTCACCTGGGTTGGGAAATCTTTTACCTCACAGTTGACTAAATCACTTTGAAAATCTTTAACCGGGTTCAGGGATCAACTTTGAGTTATTCGTCACCAAACCATCTGTTGTGTCGTTATGTGTTCAAGAGGTCTGCAAGCAAAACTTTCATCTGCAAAATACTTGTCATCCATTGACCATCCCTGAGTCAGTCCTTACAGCAACATTTCTTCAACTTGAACAATGATTTCGTGTTGCAGGCTTGCCTGCAACGGGTCGCTTTCTATCGACATCGACACATTATCTAGAAAGATGACTTAGGAATCGACAGTACCTTGAAGTCTGCATGCATCAATGGCAGGTTTCTCGCCTTTGACGTCAGTTTACATCATTGACTTTCGATCAGAGGATTCCGTGAAGTGTTCGACATCAAAACATCTATTCACATTTCACGGGTTGTGCTTGGTACTTTGAGAACCATTGACATTACTGGTGGTTTCTCTCACGCTTGTTAACAGTTTACATCATTGACTGGTAATCAAGTGGTTTCTATCATGTTCGACATCGAATCATTTAATCACATGGCTAGAATCGTACCAATTCGGGAAGTAGAAGTGAAGACCCTGGATCTAGTTTCTACCATCCAGGCTGCGAGGAGTTTTGTATTCATTATCTATGTAGACTAATCATAAACAGATGGCTGCGTCCATACTGTGTCTACAAAAGTCTATAAAAATGATGTACTGCAAGATCATTCCTGTATCAGAATAGTTAGTCCATTAGTTAAAGTTTTGAATCTGAGTATGGGAATGCCTACCTCAGTGATGATATAATCTTATCCATGTATTTTGTGTTGAAAATTGCAGGTTCCAACCAGGCCATCCACAAGGCAATCCTTGAAATGATAAAGCGCTTCACCCTTCCTAGAATTACAAAACCCTATTCTATTCCAGGCTTCGCACTTTAGGGGGCAATCTGTTACACTAAAAAATGTCACCTTGACTACTTACAGTTAGTATGGCTCCAATCAACAAGTCATGCTACCCTCTTAGGCAAGTCTCATGCCTCTGTTATCCATCTCAAACTCAAAGAAGAGAGAAAGTCTTGTAAAAATCATGTTTATCTCTGGGGTCGCAGGTTCTCTCTAGCCTTACCTGCGGGGACGCTGACCATGTTCACAAAATCCGCGTCCATAGACGCTCTGTATGTTAAGGGACAGGTGCGTCCCTCTGTAAAAGGCAAAATGCGCGAGTTTTATCTTGAAAAAGTTACTTGTGGTTACTTCTAGAACATTCTAGAGGTCGGTTTGATGAAATGGATGCGCCTCCAGTTGGTTCATGTATCTCTATTAAGGGGGAACTTATCCCATCAATAAGGGAGCTATCCCACCCATAGAGGGGGATGATCCCATTGATAGTGGACCTGAATAACCTCTTTACAGCACTATAAATGAAGGCATTGAGCCAGAAGGAAAAGAGGTTGGAGCTATACATTTTCTTTGGGTAAATGCTGCAGGATTTAGGTCTTCCATTAGAGCCTTTGTGAGGAGAGATTGTCTTCACTTGATTCTACTTGGGAGAGGGTGAGCTTTGTCAAAGTAGAGGAAAACCCTTGATGGACCCTGGGAGGAATTTGCACAACACCAAGGCCAGGTTGTAAGAGTTTCTTTGTTTCGTTATTAATACAAACTGGTTTATTTTTCTCAATAGCTTGTGTTAATGAGTTATTTCATGTGTTCCTTGGTCTGCATGTTGAATATATGTTTTATTATATGAAATGCAAGTGCTTGGTAATTGTTTGATTGTTTGTGGTTGCAGGAATTGACTTGAAGGAGGAGCTCATCCGGATCGTCAAGAACGGACTTCAACACACAGCGTTTTGGAATAAGGTAAGCCTAAACACTTGTAGTTTTCATGTTGTAAAAGGTGTATTTAGAGAAAGATCACTCCATTTTGTCTTGTTTGTCATTAGAATGTCTTAGACTTCTAGGAAGGTCAGTCGTGTCCGCACCCTTGACAGTTTCGTGTGACAGTGCCTCCATGAGATGGGGAAACTTCTATTGAACTCGGTCCTTAGTGAGCCACTTGCCTTAGTGTAGGAGTTGGCCCGCTTGTTATAGACATATTTGGGTACTGAAACCCAAATCACATATGTCCATAAACCAATGGCTTCTAAGCCCCTAAAAGTGTTTTTTGATGCCCTAAGGAACAAGGTCAGCTGATTACATCATCTCCCAGAAGTTATCCATGAAAAAACTCTCAAAACTGGTAAAAAATGGGACCAAACAGACTGCTCCATGCATAGGGTGTGATGCATCTCACCTATTACACACGAGGGGTGCGATGCATACTGGAAAGCCCTTCTGTAGGGTGCGATGAGTGAGAGCAGACAAATGGCAGAAGTAGTGTGCTAGGTGGAAACCCAGAGAATCTTCTAGAAACTACTCATATGACACTTGCCTCTCTGAATTTGCCCAGGGATGAGTAAGAGATATGAAATCTCCAAGTGGAACCAAGAACTATCAGTGAAATGACACTAATCAAAATCCTAGAAGCTGACTCACTCTCCTATAAACATCTATATATGGATCCCTCATCCAAGAGATCCAGAGGCTGGAATTTTGTAATTTGCAAGGAAGTGTTGTTGGTTTCTCTTTGAAGACATTGTTGGGTGATCTTTCTTTGTATGAGGTGAAGAGGGATTTCATGCTGGGAGGATGATGCTGGATCAGACAGCTTGGTTGTAATCCTCTCTTCTACTACTTCTATCAATAAAGCTATTTGAGTTTTCCTCCATATGCTTGTATATCTCTGAATCTTGTTTATGTATGCATTTATATGGTTAATGTACATCTGATCCTACATTATTTATGGTTATAGATCTCTATGCTTTGATGGTATTTTGTTGCCTTGGCTCTACAGGTGTTCTTTGAAGCAGGACAAGTGAGGAAGGAGTGGCAAAATCTCTATCAAAGGAGAGAGGAAACAAGCAAGGAGACTAGCAAAAGACTGAGGTTGGTACTCTCTGCTTCTCTCTCATCTATCTCTCATAAAGGAAAACACAAGTGACTTTAGTTTGTTTGTTTCTAAGATAGCTACCCGTCTTAGTGGGACTAGCAGCTCTAAATGGACACTAGTTTTCTCGATAACAAAATGGCAACTCCACTGGGGAGCGAATGGTTTCTTTGTTTCATTACTATTGTTTGCTTTATAAACCAGAGACAGAGCCTGAAGTTAAACCAACTAGCCTTTGAACTGCTTTTGCTATGCAACTGCAAAGTAGATCAACGCTGCTTCAATCAATCTCCATGTTGGTTTATGAACTGAACATATAGCTTGCAAGAATCCTAAGTGCCCTGGTGGTAGCTCAAATAACCTCATTAGATTAGCCCCTATACTTTGTGTTTACTGACTATCATTAGCTCAGCCTAAATCCCTGAACTTAGCTGCAAACTGTGAGTGAAAACCAAGCATAGTCTCGTCCCTGGACCATCGCACTGTCTCTTCTTGGCAACCTGGATGCATCGCACCTCCCATGTGTTGCAGGTGAGATGCATCCCTGTTTCCCTGTGTTATAGGTGCGATGATTGACTAAGACTGTTTCTGCCTCCAGATTTTGGTTTTTTCTTCATTGTCTTCAGCTTTATTCAGTAGTTTTGCTGTCTGTGATCAGTATATCTCTGTTGAAACCATCTTCCTTTGCATTATTTAGCCTCCATCAGAAGGAATTATGAATGTTTTTTATGTACTTTTTCATTATTTACAGTTCTCCTTTGCAAATAGTAGCTTAATCAAACTGTCGTCCTTTGATTTGAAAGTGTCACAAGTGTCGTTTTCAGTCAAGGAAAAGAGTTTCACAAAGCATTCCTATTTTATATAGTTGATTACACTTTTGCCGTTGTATTTGATTTGAATCATTAGTATTTAAAGTGTCGAAAGCAGTTTTAAATTCAAAATCGCAAAGTGTCGACTTGACCTTACTTTCGTTTTTTGAAAAGAAAATTGTTAGTACTGTCGCTTTGAAAGAAGATAGTTCAGATCTATACTTAGTTTTCTTTTTGTCATTCTCCATTAAGGAAACTGAAAAACAATACATGCACGTGCATTTGCATTAAGACTGCATGCTAAAGTTGATTTAGGAAAAGTGCATCTAGTGTGTGCTCTCTGCTCTATGTTGAAAGAATTTCTTCTCTCTTTCCTTGGTAGCTAGGATTTTCATTGCAAAAAGAAAGTAAATGACTGTTTATCATCTTAGATTGCACATTTAGGAATTGTATATCTACATCATGCGGTGAACCTTAAAGGAAAACTTCTTAAGAAAGATCAACTGTAAAATAAACCTCAATGAACATAAAAATGCTTTGGAACCTAACGCACAACATTTAGAAGTCTAGGCTAGAGACGTATTCCGACATCGTAAAGCCTGGTAACTATCGCTTTCATCGTAGGTTGGGTGATTCCTCCTCTTTGAGATGAAAAGTGCCAGTACGAACTTGTGCTCCCACATACCGTCGAGTATATATTGGGATACCACAATAGGCTACATCCTTTATCCTTAGGAAGTCATGTCTGCCACCCTATCGATCGCAATGCACTGAACACAACATTCAGGAAGATTGACTGCCATACCGTAAAAAGTATTCTGCAGTTTTGTAATTGGTTTGGTAATCCCTCTGTCTAGATTTCCAGAGTAGTCACTTTTGTTCCTTTTCAGACTCCTTAAAAGAAAAGGTCCATCTGAGCACTTGTCACTTCAGGCTCATTAAAATTTGAAGGTGACTAGAGTCATCTTTAGCTTTTTCTCAACTCTTAAAAATTGAAAAAGCAAGTTGTGTCAAAGCATCATAAAATTCATTTAATTCGGAATAACATTTTCCCTTTTTATTTTGAGTTGATCAAGTAATCCGCAATCGTGGAAGAAAGTCAATCAAAACCCCATCGTTTACGGAGACTAACGAGTCAACCATCTTTGACTCTGGAAACAAAACCATCTCGGGCAAAGCATTCTCATTTAACTGAGTCGAATTCACCTGATTTATTTGAAACTTGTGTTTCAACATCGTCAGAGACTACAGTTACTCCAATTATTTCTGGTACCCCTGCCTCTACAGAAGAAGTTCTGCAGTTACAAGAGGACATTAGAACTAATCCTAGTGTAATGGTAAACACTTCTATTCCTGAAACAACTCCATCTAGGGCTGATTCGGAAGGTGTCACCCCTCCAACATCTGTCACTGCAGAGTCTATACCTTCTTCGGCACCAGAAATATTTTACGGACCTGACGGTCTACCTCTTCCACCTAGATTGATTGCTATAGAAGAGATAGTAGAGGATCTTCCACCCAGTACTCCAGTGCATTTTGGAACTGGGATCCACTTACATCCTTCTACTACAGAAGTTAGTTCTTTTTCATCGCAAGTTCCTATCGAATCGCTAGGAAATCTTTTGGATAGACTAAACATGTCTGAACAACCATCAACATCTAGGACTGTGTCAACTGACACAACTATGGCAAAGCTTCTTGCTGCCATTCCTACAATGATTTCTGGTATACCATCTATCCTGGCTAGTTATCAACAACAAATTGGAGTCCAATCAGGGACTGTTTCGACAACATGGTCTGTTCCTATTTCTTCATCTGGAATCTCATCTGGTATTTCTTATGTTGAAACTCAACAAGTTAATCCAATGTGTCTTCAAAGGCCAATCTACCCTTTAAGTACCAGATTGCAACCATATGGGGGGCAGTATGCCTTTTCATTGTTCCCTCCAGGAGAACAACCATATGAGAGTTTACAACAAAATTTAGGTCAAACTGGAATTACATCCAGCGGTTGGGTACCAATACTGCCTCAACAACCAAGGGTTGTATATTCAATACAACCAGTCCATCCTATGTCGAATATTCCCACTACACCTGCTATTGTGACTATATCGCAAGTACAAGCACTACCTATTGTATGTCAACCTCAAGTTTCTCAGGTTGCAATACAACAGCCTCTCGTCTCAGTGATTCAATCACAACCTCAGGTTAGTGCCTCCTTATCTGGAGCGACTCAGGCTCAAACAGGTACTATGACTCCACATCTTGGTCAATCATCCAGTATTGGACAACAACAAATGGTCCAACAACCATGGCTAGTTCAATATCAACAACCGCAATTCCAACAATCATACCAAGGACCTGAGCAACAAGTCTTTGTAAGTAATGGGCAACCGCATTTCCAAAGCAGTTATCAACAACCATACTATAATGGTTATGCCCATCAACCTTATCAAAGTTATCAGCATCAAATACATTATGTTGGTATGCAAAGACCTACTGCTCAGACAATCCCATCTTATCCTGGGTATTCTTCGCCAAACCTGAATCAATAGTTGCCCTTCGTAGCAACTTTAGAATTACCAGATCGGAATCGGCTAACAAATGATCCAATTGCTTACGCCCCTTGGTGGCTAGCGATTCCTCATAAGCTTTCGTCAGATATTCCTAAATTCAATGGAAATCCGGGTGAAGATCCATCGAATCATGTGATGACCTTTCATCTGTGGTGTTCTTCCAACACTCTCAATGACGATTCGATTAGGCTTCGACTTTTTCAGCGAACGTTAACTAGTCCGGCAACAAAATGGTACATCGAATTGCCTAGAGCTTCATTCGATAACTTCAGCGCCCTTGCCACAACCTTTTTAACCCATTTTCAGTTAGCAATAAGGTACGAAACAGGAATGGAGCTTCTTACCAATTTTAAACAGACGATAGCCACTCACATATTTGATCATATTCATGAGTGGCGACGTCGTTGTAGAATGGTAAAAACATATGTTCCTGATCAGCTGCTAGCTAAATGGTTTATTAAGTCATTATTACCTTCTATTATAGAAGATGTGGCAAAAGGGGGGTTGTCACTGAAGAGCAAGTCATTGATTGTGCACAATATCTAGACTTGATCTATACTTAGTCTGGCACACTCTATGACAAAATTCCTGATGCTCCTAGACCAGAGTTTTTTGTTCCTCCTCCTCCTAAATCAAAAAAAGACTCTCATGTCGGCGATGGTATGATAGGCACAACCAGTGCGAAAACTACGAAGGCTGCATCCAAGAAAGCCCGTACGGTTTCTGGTCAAAATGCAAATGACAAACTTCTTGCCTTGGAAGTTAATGCCGTGTCGACCGACAAAGGCAAAGAACCGAAGCAACCAGGGGGCAAGAAGAAAGGGAAAAATAATAAGAAGAAACAGGAAAATTCACCTCCTGAAAAATCTTCTGAAAACCCTACTGGGCAAAAGAAACCTCGTTATCCATGTTACATATGCGACAATGAGCATTTCACGAAAGATTGTCCACATAAAGCTAAGGTTATGAAATTTTTAAAAACTTCAAATACCCCAGCAGTGTTGACTAATCCGTTTCTGAGCCCAGAAATAAACCTGGTTGCTAGTGATCGTGCTTCCCCATCCCAAGTTCTTATGTTATCCATCTCAAAACACCAAAATGATGCTTTGATATCAACAAGGAATAAAGATTATGGAAATCCACAGTCGTCGAACGGCAAGGCTACAGATCAACCCGGTAGTTCGACAACAACTTCGCCAGAAGTTGTTCCACCAATCATTCTTGAATTAAAAATAAAACCACCTAAGGGAGTAGTGCATTAATCAATGTTTAATCCTCGTGCTTGAGCAGCACATAATTATAATATAGTGGAGGATTTGGCCCAATCGCCATCCACTATGTCGACACTTGAAGTACTGCAGAATTGCCCCTCCCAAAAGCAGGCTTTGTTATCAGCGATAGGTGGGATTGATCCAGTGGATTCTGATCTAGTGGCCTTTAATCATAAAGGATACGAACCTCAGTTACCGGCCCAGCTCCCTTTCCTCATATAGGTAAAAGCCCTCAACAAAATTGTTCATCAAACAATCATTGATGAGGGGGCATCTACCTGTATTATGTCAATGAGTTGCTGGAAAAATTTAGGCTCTCCACCCTTGTCATGATCATCAACGACATTAAAAACGTTCGATGGAAGAACATACACGTTGTATGGGATATTAAGTAACTTTCAAGTTGAACTGGGGGGCAAGACAGTAGAAATTGACGTCGAAGTTATCGATGGAAACCTCGATTACAATATCCTACTGGGAAGGCCCTGGATTTATGCTATGGTTGTTGTTGTGTCAACTTACTTTAGAAAGATTGCATTTCCCTTTCAAGGAGGAATTACAATCATTGATCAACAAACCTTTCTCCCCAACAGTTCTCAAGTTACCGGAAGCATTCCATTGATCCATGGAAGCTCTCAATCGCTTCAAAATATCGGAGTAGGTCTCCTAAAAGACCCTTCCTTAATGGGGACTTTTGCCCTTCCGCCTCTGAGTAATCTGGCAGAAGTGGCCACAGTGGAAACCTGTCACATGATATCTTCTACATCAACAAAGATGAAGAAGAACTCTAAACATTTTGATAGTGTGGATCATCGCGAGGTATTGCCTCCAAGCCCTACCATACCTATATCATCTAACGATCAATTCAGTGATGTTGTACATTATGTACTGGGGGTATTGGAACCAGATCTTTCCTTCATGACCCCTTATGAGTTGTGATCAAAGGTCACCAGAGGATAGTTCATTGACTGGTGTCAACCTTGTTAAAAAATGAAACCAAAGATCTGAGCAGAATTCCTTGTCTTGTGTCAAGCTTGTTAAAAAATGAAACAAGGCTGAGCAAAGTTCCAAGTCAAGTCTTTCACTTGATCTTGTAAAGGAACCTTCATTCCATCCACCTAATTACCGCAAGTATTCTGGTGAATGTAACGAAGCTTAGGGGGCATGCACCCTTGTCTATTTTGCGGACAAACCCAACTGTAGAGGTAAGTTTCCCTGTAAGTTATGTGATCGGTTCGGGTGACCTTTCACCTTTGTCTAGTTGGTGGACAAAGTGCAAGAAGTGTTTTGTCAAGGTATTGATAGAAAATCATCATGCTTAACCACAGTAAGTTTACATATGGTTACTAAGGACTTTTTCATGCTGGGGGCATGCAAACCTTTTTATGGAAGTAAAAACGACCAATTTAGTGTTTTTAACTTTTTAGCTTTATAGTTTGGTCATTCCTAGCTTACATAAAAAGAAACACGAGCAGTTTTATGCAAAGTTCAAGCTCGTTAAAAAATAAACCTCGCCATGAGCAGTTTTACGCGAAGTTCAAGCTCGTCAGAAAATAAACCTAGCAATGAGCAAGTGTTCCCATAGAGTTTAAGCTCATTAAAAAATGAACCCCACCTCCGATAAATAACCATTTTGATCGCATGACTATCAACTTTTGAACCTTGGTCGTGTTCTTACTATCACCTCCACTCTTTTTTAGCCAATCATATGGCTCCATTTGATTGTTTACCCTTTTGAGGAACAGTTGCAATGAGTGACTCTATTAGCCACCTTCTTTACACTGCCGTGATTGAAAAAGTTCCAAACCTTACCTGGAACTAGCAGCTATCCAAAAAACATCACTCGTTCCTCAAAAAACGAGTCTCCTTTAAGCTCTTTTCATTTGACTCGTAAAATATGAAAAGATTGCCGAACAATTGACCTCTCCATCTCGTTAAAGCGACCGGAAGTGCCATCCCTCCTCTAGATTTTAATATTTTTCGACCTGAGGGATTATTACACAAAAAGATCGAGCACTTGTCTTGTTCGGCTCGTTAAAGCTATTGAAAAGTCATCCCTTTTGTATTATTTTACACTTTTTCAGACTCAAGGGATTACATTATTAAAAAGGACTACTAGAGTTGCCTTTACATCCCTTTTTAGACTCTCTAAAATTGAAAAGGACCGAGTTATCTTTGTCATTAAACTCGTTAAAACAATAGTGACAAACTTGTCCATGCAGACAAGAGCGAGTTTCACTGTCGCTAGGCTCGTTAAAACATAGCGACGGGTTTGCCCAAAGGGAAAATTATAGAGCAAGCATATGTTATCCTCCTCAAGCTTGACAAAAATAAAGAGGTACTAGTCAACAATGACTGGGGAAAAATGGAAGGAAACTTGAATAGCTTCATTTGTAGCAGGTCACTCTTGAACATTACACTTTCACTCCGTCACCATGATTGAGTTGGGTTGGGTTATTCTATTCACCGGTCATATCACCATTGGTCCACCGTACCATCCACTTTGGGGTTAACGCTACCAATCCATTTTAGTGTTTCCAGTATGTTCAAGAGAAGTTGCTCAAAGAATTCACCAACCTAGCTAATGTCTCATCCGCTGGAATACCTTCACTCTCCATTTTTCATGACCGCCACCCTGAACCTTGTATCATCAGATCGTTTTCACCTCCACAAAATCATTTGCTCTGTTCCATGTCATAGATGTGGGATTCATTAAGACCCTCCTACGACGGGTCACTTCTTGTCAACATCATCTCATTATCCAAGAAGTTGACTTATGGACAACCCTTTCAGTACTTTGAAGCTTGCATGCCTCAATGGCAAGTTTCTCACTTTCGGCGATAGGTTTACATCAATGGCCTTCGACCGAAAGATTTTACGTGGTGTTCGACATCAAATCATGTATTTACACCACATGAATTGTACTGTAGTACCTTTAGGGTCATCATCATTATCGGTGATTCCTCTCGCGCCTGTTAATAGCTTACGTCATTGGTTGGTAATTAGGCCATGTATTTCCATGTTCGACATCAGAACATCTTTTCACATGGATCAACTTGTACTTCGGGCGAAGATTGAACGAGTTTGAAGACCCCGGATCTAGTTTCATCCATCCGGGCTGCGATATATTCAGGAAAATAAAGACATCAAATGTACATCATTGCTGCACAGTGTTGTGGGGAAAAATGCCTATGCAGGACGATCCTATCCACCTAAGGTGTGACAGTGGCTTAGCAACAAACGAATACAGCTACACTGGTTTCTTCCTTTATGAAATATGAAAGAGAGGAGATCGATAGACTTACCGTTGTCTTCCGTTTGTCCCTCGATCTAGATCCTCTTCCCTTTGGATGTTCACAGCTACTTGCCTCCTCACTTGCTCAAGAGAACAGCTACCTGTGACAAGAGAGCAGCTACTTGCAACAAGAGAAGAACATAACACAAAGGCAAATATACATATTCATAAATGATTCAGGATTAGAAGTAAATCAAATACACTAATGCAATCATACAAATACACCAGCATCTAGGAGCAAACCAAGATAGCTTTATTGATAAGTAACAGGGTTCAGGAAGAGATACAACCCATAGGGCTCCAATCCAGCATCTCCTTCCCACCAGAATGGAATTCCTTCTTCAGCTCCCTTCAAAGCATTAAGCACCTAATGATCCAGTCTCAAACCAACAACAATTCTTTACATTCACCAAATTCCAGCCCCCTCTTCCCATGGAGGAGAGATCTATATATAGATCTTTTGGAGAGAGGATGAGTCAGCTTGAGGCTGGTATGAAGCTGACTAGTGTCCTCTCCCTCTCTCAGTTCTTGAGTCCACTTGGAGGTTCTTGCTTCCACTTGGAGATTTGGAACCTCTTACTCATCACCAGTCGAATTCCCTGATCCAAGTGTCATTTTGGAAGCTTCCTGGGCATTGACACCTTGAGGAATGACTCTGCCACTTGTCCAAACTCGCTCAGCGCAGGTAGCCTTTGTTGGAGTTGACATTCAACACAGGTAGACAGTGGAGTAGTTGACATTCAACGCAGATGCTCAGTGGAGCAGTTGACATGATCCAGAATTGGCTTGTTTTTGAGTGTTTTCAGGTGGAGAACTTCTGTGAATTGCTGTGGTTAGTTAGCCTTGTTCCTCTAGGGGTAGGAACAACATGTTTAGGGACTTTGGATCCCTTAGATTATGGACATTTCATGCTCAATGCTGTAAGGCACAAAAATGTCTATAACAGTTGCCCCCTAAAGTATGAGGCCGTTTATCGGGTGAAATGCTTTATCCAGGAGGGTCCGAAGTTCATCCATCTGCTGGGAGGAGACCTGTAATAAAATACAATACAATACATTATGATTCATACTGCTTTCATGATCTAGCTGAGGTGGGCATTCCCATGCTCAGCTTTATAAATTCATTTTTGTACATAGAACAGACGATCGTCTGATGGTAGACTGATAATTTTGGCGGAATTATCATCCTTTGAGTAGGATGATCATCTGTTGTAATGATGTACATGTCAAATGTCTCTATTTTTCCTGAATATATATCGTAGCCCGGATGGATGAAACTAGATCTGGGGTCTTCAAACTCGTTCGATCTTCACTCTAAGTACAAGTCGATCCATGTGAGAATTGCGCTGAAGTCGAACATGGAAAGACATCGCTTGATTACCGGTCAATGATGTAAACCGTTAACAAGCGCGAGAGGAATCACTGATAATGATAATGACCCTCAAGGTACTGCAGTACAATTCACGTGGTGTGAATAAAGGACTTGGCGTCGAACACCACGCAAAATCTTCTGGTCGAAGGTCATTGATGTATACCTATCGCCGGAAGTGAGAAACTTGCCATTGAGGCATGCAAGCTTCAAAGTACTGATGGGGTTGTTCCTAGATCAACTTCTTGGATAATGAGTTGATGTCGACAAGAAGCGATCCGTCAAAGGAGGGCCTTGATGAATCCCACATCAGTGACACGAAACGGAGCTAATGATTTTAATGGAGGTGAAAACGATCTGTGACATATGATTCAGGGTGGCGGTCATGAATGGATGAAGGATAATGTATGGCAGTGGATGGGACCCGGTTGACTCTTTCTGAACGACTTCTCTTGAACATATGGCGACACTGATGCGATGGATTGGTAGCATTACCCCAAATATGGATGGTATGGCGAGACCATGGTGATGTGACCGGTGAATGAGACAACCCAACCCGATTGTGATACGGAGGAAAAGTGTCATGTTCAAGAGCGACCTGCTACCATCAAAGTTTTCTTTAGTTTTCTCCCAATTTTTCCCCAGTCATTGCTGACCAGTACCTCTTTATTTTTGTCAAGCTTGAGGAGGATAACATATGCTTGTTCTATAACCTGCCCTTCGGGCAAGCCCATCGCTATGTTTTAACGAGCCTAGTGATAGGGAAACTCGTTCTCGTCTAAAGACAAGTTTGTCGCTATTTAATAATTTTAACGAGTCTAACGACAAGGATAACTCGGTTCTTTTCATTTTTAGAGAGTCTAAAAAGATACATAAAGTCAACTCCAAAATTCCTTTTTCGTCATCTAATCCCTTAAGTCCGAAAAAGTATAAAACAATACAGAAGGGATGAGTTTTCGATAATCTTTAACGAGCCGAACAAAACAAGCGCTCGATCTTTTTGTGCAATAATCCCTCAGGTCCAAAAAGATTAAAATCTAGAGGAGGGATAGCACTTCCGGTCTTTTAACGAGCTGGAAGGCCAATACTCAGCAATCTTTTCATATTTTACGAGTCAGTTGAAAAGAGCTTAAAGAAGATTTGTCTTTTGAGGAACGAGTGATAAACAGGGATAGCAGCAGATTCCAGGTACAGGTTGGAATTTTCCAATCATGGCAGTGTCACAAGGATGGCTAGGTGAAATCACTCTTCGCAGCTGTTCCTCAAAATGGGTAAACAATCATATGGGGGTGAAAGATTGGCCAAATGAAAAGTGGAGGTGGCAGGTGCAAACACGACCAAGGCTTTTATGGCTGATAAATTTACGATCACAGTGGTTATTTACCGGGATAGGTTCATTTTTTAGTTAAAAATGAGCTTAAACACTGGAGGAAACTTTGCTCACTGCTTTTATTTATTTTTTAACGAGCATGAAGACCGCGTTAAAACTGCTCGGATCTTGCGTTTATTTTTTAACGAGCATGAACTTTATGCTAAAACTGCTTGATATTATATGGTCAAATATTCTGATTTTTTACCATAACTAGCTTTTCTCTTTTCAATGATAGTACTGCATTCTCAATTGCTGCATCAAACTTAGTTAGAAATGAATAATATTTGCATGAAAATGAGATTATAATCCTAATATTCCGCTTTGAACTAAGTAAAAAGCCATTAAAAGGTGTTTTTACCTCTCATTTTACCATTTCATTTGAACTTAGTTTGTTGGAGCTCTGGAGGTGCCTCTTCCCCCTTGATTTTCACCAGCTGATTCCGGGAGATTCTGAAGATGATTTTTGGCGCCGTCTGGACCAGGTAGGAGCTAAACTCTAGCTCTCTCTTTTCATGGTTTCCTTTTTCCATTTTGTGCCTGTTTTCCTGCCCCCATGAGCCCCTGGGGTTTTGTTAGGGCGCTCTGACATCAGCGCAGGTAGTCCATTCGAAACCTGCGCTGAATGTCAAGCTGCCTTAAGGCAGTTTGACCTTCAACGCAGGTAGGACACTTGCCAATTGCGCTGACCTCAGAAAACAGTTCTATGCACAGTTTTTTGATGAAATTTTGCCAGTTTCTCATCAAATTCAGGAACTTACTCTTCCTCTTGTTTGTTTTGCAGGGATCTTTGAGCAAAATGTCCCTTACATGGCGAGAACAAGAACATGAAGAGGAGGACATGATTGCCCTCCATGACCCTGTCACGGTGAACGCGCTGCGGAACTGTGGCCTGCTGAAGTTCTTCCATATCTCTAGTATGAGAGCACAGATCTCTTTACTGCAGTATATGCTTGATGCTTGGGATCCTATTAACCAAGTATTCCAGATTAGGGGAAAAACCATCCCCTTGACCATAGTGGACATTTACTTCTTGACTGGGTTGTCAAGGCGGGGTGCCCCCATTTCTTTGTCAGGTTCGGCCCGGGGGAATGACTCCGTGAGAGATTATGTCTGCCAGTATTGCAGGGAAGGTTCCCAGTCGAGCAGAGACGGCAAGGTTGTTATCCGTGAGATTACTGACAGGTCTCTCAGGTCCATTCTGTATACTATTGGTAGGATGGCTGGTAGTGCATCTCTACATGTTGCCAACAGGTCTTATGTGCAGCACGCCTTGGAGTGTCTCCAACCGAAAGTATTCAACTGGTGTGATGCAGTACTTGTTCAGATGAAAAGTCAATTGACCAAGGTAAAGGACGGGAAGCTGAAGAACTTTGGGTATGGTTCTATTCTGACTGCCTTTGCCTTGGAGAAAATACCACTGATGCAGCCTCAGTATATCGCACTCGACTTGCCTTCTCACACCGAGCCTCGCATGCAGAGATGGGTTGATCACATGTCTAGGCATGCTGGTCAATCTCAGATTACTTTCACTGATACCTTCTTCAGGTGGTTCGAGCGCCAGGAGATGGTCTATTCTGAGTATCCATATGTTGGTATGGATTTCCGAGGTGACCCGGACTTGATACTGCCGGATGGCGAATAGTGGGGCGCTATTGGTAAAATCTTCGACCATATTACTGTTTACTGTTCTTATTCATAATGTTGATGTGCTTTATTCTATCAAGACTTATAATCAAACTCATGTGTGCATGCAGATGTTGGTCCTGTTCGTCCAGCAGCTCGCCCGAAAGCGCCAGTTGCCGCCCCAGCAGGGGAGACTGCTGGGAGGGTTATTCTCCGCGACCTTGATGTGGCAGAGATTCTTACAGCTGTGCAGGAGCAGGTTGAGAGCCTTACTCTCGGCATTCCCGATGTGAGGATTGATGAGCTACCTTTACAGCTGCAGCGCCATACTACTGGTGTGCCTAAACGATGGACTCGTCTCTTGCGCATGATTGCACAGGCCGTGACGTGCTATCATGAGCATCACTAGGCTAGGGTGCCCACTAGCATTTTTGAGTTTTGGGTCATATGACCAATTTTTGTCTTGGTTACAGAACATTATGTATGAACGATAAACAACTTATATATATTTTGATTTTCGGGGTTTATTTTGGTTGAGTTATATGATCCATATGTACAACATTGATGATGTGTCTCTTTTTATAAATGTCGCAAATGTCTGTCTAACACATAGTTTGCTAATGAGTCGGTTAATGTGTTTAAGTTTCTGGAAATATGCTGGTATTGAATTGAATCAAATCGTCTTTCCAAAATCTTAACCCTTAGGAACATGCGATAAATAGCTGGGTTGCGAACAGAATATATACCATTGAGTTGTAGTATTACGAGTTGTGAGTCTAGCCTGACAATTAGTTGGCGTATGCCATGGGTGATGGCATCAGAGAGTAGTTCTATCAACGCGCTATACTCAGCGATGTTATTCGTTGATTGCCCAATACACACACCTCTGAAACTTACTAACTCGCCGCTTGGATCAAAAATGGCCCAGGCTGCGGAGGATAGGTTCCGCGAACTACGACTCGCTCCGTCGGCATATCCAACACATATCTCCAGAAGGTTCGACATCTGCAATAAATGTGAAAAGGTGGATCATTCGACAAAAACAAACACTTTAGCGAAAACAAAATACAACAAAAGCATACAAGTTACTATTTAAGCATAGTAACGCTTGAGGTACAACCCATTACGGGGTTGCGCCAGTGGGATTCCGTCATAATCCATTAACTCGTAGGATCCTTTTGCTAACACCCGTTTAACAATATAGGGGCCCATCCATAAGGAATTAAATTTACCTACTCCCAATTTATCGGATTCTTGGTCATAAAGTAAGACCAAGTCACCTTCTGAGAAGACACGGGGTTTGACATTTTTGTCGAACTGCGCCTTGACTCGTTTCTTATGGGCTTCGTTAGCCAAAGCGGCATCACGACGGGTTTCATCCAATTGGATTAATTCCAAGAAACGATCCTCTTCTTCCGAAGTTCCGGGGAGGAGATCAATTGCGAGTTTAAGCGACAAAATTTCGCACTGGATTGGCAAGACTGCTTCCAGGCCATACACCAGTTGAAAATGTGTGAACCCGGTCGCGTTCTTTACCGATGTTCGGTAAGCCCACAAGGCTGAGTACAGGATTAGGTGCCACCTTCTTTTGTGAACCCCAATCATCCTTTGCAACATACGCTTCAGGACCTTGTTGATTGCTTCAACTTGTCCGTTAGCTTGCGGATAATACGGGGTAGAGCTGTCATGAGATAGCCCTAGCTTGGCAGCTAATTCAACCATCATGTGGTTGCGAAAATACGATCCATGATCTGTAACTATAGCCTGTGGTACGCCGAACCTGGTGACTACATGATTGAAAAAGAAAAGGGCAGCTGTTTCACCAGTGTTATCTAATGTAGGCATCGCCTCAGCCCATTTGGTAAAATAGTCAACAGCGACTATAATATACCCATGCCCCACGGTCGAGGTGGGGTTACATTGCATCAAATCGATGCCCCACTTGGCGAAAGGCCCAACAACAACTATTGGCTGTAAAGGTGCGGGTGGTCTTCTGGTTTTGCTATCGAAAATTTGACAAGCATGGCAACTTCTGACTGCGGTTATGCAATCTTTGAACATGGTTGGCCAGAAGTATCCTGCTCGTAATATTTTCTGTGCTGTAGCGTATCCAGATTGATGCCCCCCACACACGCCTGAATGACACTCATTCAGGGCTTTTTCGGCCTCTTCATGGGTGAGACACCTCCTCAGAACTGTATCGATACCACGACAGTAAAGTGTATCACCGACGATCATGTAGTCTTTCGCTTGGTATCGTATACGTTTCTGTTCTGAGTGAGTGGTGTCAGGCCTGAATTTTTGGGTTTGGAGATATATTATTATATCTCCATACCACTCATCGCTTGCAGATATCAGAAACAAACTTTCGTCCACGATTGACTCTTCTGATGTTTCATCGTTGGACGACGATGGGAGGTCGCATAATAATTCTGCGAAAACTAAAGCCTTCTTTGATTTGGATTTTACAAATTCCAGATCAAACTCTTGAAGGATCGCTATCCATTTTGAATATTTTCCCCCCAGCAACTGTCGCGACAGTATATAAGTCATGGTGTTGCAATCTGATAGAATGGTAGTTTTCCGAAAGAGGACATAATGTCGAAACCTTTGAATCGCTTGAACAGCAGCGAGTGCTAGCTTTTCAACATAAGAATATTTACTTTCTGTATCATTCAAGTTTTTACTTAAATAATATATAGGATGTTCAATTCCATCGACTTCTTGAACTAAAACCATCGCAATGGTCGTATCCGCTGCAGCCAGATACAGGTTAAAATCTCTTTTATAGTCCGGGGCATACATTAATGACGCTCTTACTAGACAATCTTTCAGAGCATCAAAGGAAGCTTGCGCCACCTGGTCCCAGACGAAAGGTACATCCTTTTTCAAAAGACGAGTATAACCTTTAGCAAGTTCTGCGTAATTTGGAATGAACCTCCTCAGAAAGTTTGCTTTCCCTTGGAGTTTCTGAATCTGAAGCAAATTTGAAGGTGGAGGCAAATTAATGATTGCCTGAACCTTGCAAGGATCGAGACGAATCCCATCTTTAGAGACTACAAAGCCAAGTAAACGACCAGAATTGACGCAAAACACACATTTGTGCGGATTGAGTCTTATCTTGTAGTGTCGGCAACGTAGAAATATCGCTCTTAAATGCTGCGGGTGATCAGTCTGCTTTCGCGAATGAGCCGGAAGGTCATCGAGATATGGCTGAACTATGTTCTTGATGTCATGGAAGGCATAATTCATTGCCCTCTGAAACGTCGCCCCTGCGTTCTTTAAACCAAAGGGTAATTTTCGATAAGCGAATGTGCCCCACGGACAAATAAATGCAGTCTTTGACTGGTCCTGTGGGCGGATATTTATCTGATTATACCCGGAAAATCCATCCATAAATGAAAGGATTTCACATCCGGCGCATTCATCAATTATCTGGTCGATGAAGGGTGTAGGGTAGTTGTCCTTCGGACAAGCTTGGTTTACATCCCTATAGTCGACACACACTCTAATTGTTCCTTGTTTCTTCATAACAGGGACAATATTCGATACCCAATCGGTTAGAGGAACCGGGTAGATGAATCCAGCATGGAGAAGTTTTTCAACTTCCGCCTTAATGGCAGCGGCTTTCTTGGGGTGCACCTACCGAAGCCGTTGTCTTACTGGTTTGACATCAGGACACATTTTAATTTCATGTTCAACAATACTCGAGTCAATGCCTGGAATTTCATCATATGACCAAGCAAAGACATCTCTAAATTAGTGAAAAAGAGCGTTATATATTTCCAGTTCTGAAGGGGAACAACCTTTGCCGACATAAATATTCTCTACAACATTTGTTTTAGTCGAGATATTTATGGCTATAGTTTCTTCAATATTGGATAAGTTTCGCTCGGAATCCACCGTATTTACAATATTTGATAGGAATTCAAAAACTGAAGGGTGATAAAGGTCATGTTGAGTATCTTCTTCATATTCTTGAAGAAGGGAGCGATGGTGGTGATCATTCCATGGCGCCCCTTCAATCAACATTGATTGTAAGATTCCTTCGTCAGTCCCATGCACTTTCGACCAAGGATCTATTGGGGTACCATATTCTCTAGACCTATCTACCTAAACGCTTGATGAGCGTTGATTTGGGTTCGCCTCCCATGCTCGAAACATTGATTGCTACAATATTTCTATAGGGATTGGGGGCAAAACCATTGCATGATCCATTTCAACATCGTCTCCTGCGACCTTCGTGGAAGATATCATGTTGCATGCTCTTACGAATGCCACTTCCCCTACATGGAATGGAGGTGGAAGTGTGAAAGTTCCCATTAATGTGGGGTCTTTCAGTAGACCTACTCCGATGTCTTGAAGCGAATGGTTGCTCCCATGGATCATGGGAATGCTTCCTGTAACTTGTGAACCATTAGGGAGGAAGTTCTGTTGGTCGACGACCGTAATCCCTCCTTCAAACGGGAATGCGATCTTCCTAAAATAAGTCGACACAACAGCTGCCATGGCATATATCCATGGTCTTCCCAGTAGGCTGTTATAGTCAAGATTCCCATCGATGACCTCAACATCAATTTCCACTGTTTTTCCTCCTAGTTCAACCTTCAAGTTATTTAGGATGCCGTACTAGGTGTACGTCCTTCCGTCGAATGCTTTTAGTTTCGTCGAAGATTGCGACAAGGTTGGAGATCCTAAAGTTTTCCAGCAACTCATCGACATAATACATGTAGATGCCCCCTCATCAATAATTGTTCGGTGAACAGTTTTGTTGAGGGCTTTCACTTGAATAAGGAAAGCTAGTTGTGCTGGTAACTGAGGGTCGTATCCTTTGTGATTAAAGGATACAAGATTGGAATCCTTGGGATCAACCCCACCAATAGCCGATAACAAAGCCTGCCTTTGGGATGGGCAATTTTGCAGTACCTCAAGAGTCGACATAGCAGATGGCGATTGGGCCAAATCCTCCACTATGTTATAATGCTGCGCCGCCCTGGCGCGAGGATTAAATGTCGACTTGTGTACTACTCCCTTTGGCGGTTTTATTGTTAATTCAGGAATGATGGGTGGTACAACTTCTGACGAAGTTGTTGTCAAACTACTTGGTTGATCTTTACCTTTGTCGTTCGATAGCTGCGGATTCCTGTAATCTTTGTTCCTTGTCGAAATCAAAGAATCATTCTGCTGTTTTGAAACCGACAACATAAGCACTTGCGACGGGGAAGAATTTCCACTATCAACCAAATTTTGACCTGGATTAGGAAATGGATCAGTTAACACAGCTGGATTTTTCGGACTCTTAAAGAATCTTTTTAACTCAGCTTTGTACGGACAATTTGCTGTTCGATGATCCTCCTCATCACATATTAGACATGGATATTTCCTATTTCCAGGAGGGTTTGAAGAAGTTTTTCCAGGAGATGACTCACCCTGTTTCTTCTTCTTCCCTTTGTTTTGCTTCTTCTTGCTTCCTGGTTGATTGGTTTCTTTGCCTTTATCTGCTGATACGGCATTTACTTCCGAAGCAAGAATTTCTTGATTTGCATCTTGATTCAAATTCTTACGGGATTTCTTAGACGAAGCCTTTATCGATTTCGCATTTGTCGTGCAAATCACACCATCGCCGGCATGAGAGTCACTATTGGATTTAGGAGGAGGAGGAATTGAAAATTCCGGCCTAGGGGCGTTGGGTATTTTGTCGTAGAGCGTGCCAGACTGAGTATAAACTAAGTCTAGATATTGTGCACGAGCTATAACTTGCTCCTTTGTTACGACTCCCCCCTTTGCCACATCTTCTGTTATAGCAGGAAGTAACGACTTTATAAACCATTCAGCTAATAGCTGATCGGGAACGTATGTTTTAACCATCCTACGACGACGACGCCATTCATGTATATGATCGGATATATGAGTAGCAGTTGTCTGTTTGAAGTTGGTTAATATTTCCGTTCCCGTTTCATACCTTATCGGTAATTGAAAATGGGTTAAGAAAGTCGTGGCTAGGGAGCTAAAATTGTCGAAAGAGGCTCTAGGTAATTCAATATACCATTTAGCCGCTGGACCTGTCAATGTCCTCTGAAAAAGGTGAAGCCTTATCGAATCATCGTTCAGGGTGTTCGATGAACACCACAGATGAAAAGTCATCACGTGATTCGATGGGTCTTCACCTGGATTTCCATTGAATTTAGGAATGTCAGATGGAAGTTTGTGAGGAATCGCTGGCCACCAAGGGGCGTAAGCAATCAGATCGTTGGTTAACCGGTGTAAATCGGGCAACTCTAAAGTTGCCACGAATGGTAACTGTTGATTCAGGTTAGGTGAAGCATACCCAGGGTATGATGGAATCGCTTGAGCGGTAGGTCTTTGCATACCAGCATAATGTAATTGATGTTGGTATGACTGATACGGTTGGTGGACTTGACCACTGTAAAGCGGTTGGTTTTGACCGTTTTGAATATACGGTTGTCCACTGTTCGCAAAGATCTGCTGCTCAAAGCCTTGGTACACCTGCTGGAATTGTGGTTGTTGGTATTGCACCAGCCACAGTTGTGAAGCCATGTTCTGTTGTGTTATACTAACTGTTGGACCAAGGTGTGGGGTAATTGTACCCGTTTGGACCTGTGTCGCCCCACCAGTTGGCGATTGTGGTTGTGACCCAGGGTCAAGGGGCTGTTGCATTACAACCTGAGAAATCTGAGGTTGACATACAACAGGCATTGCTTGAACTTGTGACACTGTTACAATAGCCGGTGTGGTCGGGATGTTTGTCACAGGTACACATTGTTGCATAGAATATACAACCCTTGGTTGTTGAGGTAGCATAGGTACCCAACCACTTGATGTAATTCCAGTATAACCTGAATACTGTTGTGAACTCCCGTACGGGTACCCTCCCGGAGGGGGTAATGAAAGGGCATATTGCCCCCCATACGGTAGCAATCCGGAACTCAAGGGGATTGATTGTCTTTGGGGACTGGATTGCCCAAATTGACCTCCAAATGGATCAATCTGGCGAGTCTCAACATAAGAGTTGCCGGATATTATTCCGGATGAATAAAGTGGAACAGACCACACTGTCGAAATAGTCCCTTGGTGGACTCCTTCTAGCTGTTGTGAGCTAGTCGGGACAGATGGTATGCCGGCAAACATTGTCGGCGTGACGGCAGGTGCTTCTGCTGTTGCTGTGTCGTTTGACACAGTCCTAGATGTTGACGGTTGTTCAGAAATTTTGAGTCTATCCAATAGATTGCCTAGCGATTCTACAGGAACTTCCACTTGTGGTGGATTAACTTCTGATGAAGGAAATAGAGTGACCCCGACTCCAAAATGGGTTGGAGTACTAGCTTGCGGATCCTCTACAATTTCCTCTATCGCAATCAAACCAGGTGGAAGAGGAAGACCGTCAGGTCCGTAAAATATTTCTGGTGCCGAAGAAGGGGTTGTTTCGACAGCGACAGTTGTTTGAGGAACAAGACTCTCTGAACCAGTTGCAGATGGAACTGGTTCAGTAACACAAGTATTTGTTCTCAGACTAGGATCATTATTACTGTCCCTCTGTGGCTGTTGAACTTCTTCTATAGAGGCAGGGATTCTAGAAATGTTTGGAGTAATCGGAATCTCAGATGTTGTCGGAACACTTGTTCTAACTTTGATAGGAGATTTTGAGCCGGTTAAACGAGTTCGCTTTGTCCGTACTGTTTTCGATTCCGGAGACAAAGAAGGTTGACTCATAAACCTCTGCGAACGATGGGGTTTCAATTGACTTTCTTCCACGATTGCGGATTACTCGATCAACCAAAATACAAAAAGGGAAATTTGTGTTTCCGAATTGAATGAATTTTATTAGACGCTTTAGACACAACTTGCTTTTTCACTTTTAAAGAGTCGAGAAAAAGCTAAAGATGACTCTAGTCTCCTTCGATGTTTTAACGAGCCCGAAGTGACAAATGCTCGGATGGAATTTTTCTGTTATAGAGTCTGAAAAAGGCCAAAAGAAACTACTCTGGAGATCTAGGCAGAGGGTGTGCCAAACTTTTCGCAAAACCGTAGAATACTTTTTAGGGTACGGGCGGTCGATCTTCGTGAATGTTGTGTTCACTGCATTGCGATCAGTGGCACGGCCGACACGGCTTCCTAAGGATAAAAGATATATGCCTATAGGGGTCTCCCAATATATACGCGACGGTACGTGGGAGCACAAATCCGTACTAGCGCTACCGTCTCTCAGGAGGAATCACCCACCTTCTTCGAGATCGACAGTCACTAGGCTTAACGATGCCGGAACACGTCTCTAGCCTAGACCTCTATGTTGTGCGTTATGTTACAAAGCGTTGTTAGGTTCATTCAGTTTATTTTAGGTTGATCTTTTTAAAGTTTTCCTTTCAAGGTTCACCACGAGATGTATGATACAAATTCCTAAATGCAGTCTAAGATGATAAGCAAGCTTTATTATCTTTCAACTTTGAAAATCCTAGCTACTAAGGGAAAAGAAAAATACTATCTTTTCTCAAAGAGCAATCAGCACACTCTAATGCACTTTCCCTAAATCCAATCATGCAAACTTATCAAATGCAAATGCACAATGCAGGTGTTTGTTTTCCACTTTCTTAGTATAAATTCCTACAAAGAAAGCTTTTTGCACAACTTTGAATTTGCTTTTAAAATGATCAATACAAACAAGTTCACTCTTTCGAAAACAACAAGGGTAGAATAGATTACAATCACTTTTCTACTTTCGAAATAAAGACTTGCTTTGACACTTAAAAGACACAAATTCAAACCAATAAGCAAAAGTAAATCTATAATCAATCTGCAAACATCCAATGAACTCTCTTCTAAGATCACAATCAATCAGATCTGAATCAAAGGCTACAGGATGACTACTTTACTCATGCAAAGGAAAACTGTAAATGACTCCACAAACACATAAAAACATTCACAGCTTTTTTGTACAAAAAAGAGGCGGAATCTAAGTAAAGAAAAGAGGTTATCAGACTGGTACCTATGCTGGTTAAAGGCTGCAAAAAACAGAGATCAAAACAGGGCAACAGAGGACAGAGAACCCCAGCTGCTCAAGGCTAAACTGGTTCAGCGCAAGTCCAACACTGAGGACTTGACATTCAGCGCAGGTAGCCCTCACGGGACCTGCGTTGAAATGCAGACTGCCTTCACAGCAGTTGCGCTGAAAGAGAAACTCTCGTTTCCCTTGGGTTCTGGGTCATAAAATGCTCAAAAATCAACTGTTTCAGGCCAAATCAGAAACACAAGCAAGGTATAAACAGAGGGATGCTTTGAGAGGGTACTAAAGACTATCACAAAGGATCATCAAATCATTTGTGGATCTAGTTTATATCATAGACAAGTCCAGCAACTGGATCAAAACAGCAACTTTCTACTTTGCATCCGGGAAAGATGCAGTTCAATAGTTGTTGTCAAGTCTATGAAGTAAACAAATGACGGAAACACAAATGAAATGAATAAACAAGTTCTTCCCCAGTATGGTCGCCAATTTGTTGTGGGGAAAAATGCCTATGCAGGACGATCTTATCCACCTAAGGTGTGACAGTGCCTTAGCAACAAACGAATACAGCTACACTGGTTTCTTCCTTTATGAAATATGAAAGAGAGGAGATCGATAGACTTACCGTTGTCTTCCATTTGTCCCTTGATCTAGATCCTCTTCCCTTTGGATGTTCACAGCTACTTGCCTCCTCGCTTGCTCAAGAGAACAGCTACCTGTGACAAGAGAGCAGCTACTTGCAACAAGAGAAGAACATAACACAAAGGCAAATATACATATTCATAAATGATTCATGATTAGAAGTAAATCAAATACACTAATGCAATCATACAAATACACCAGCATATAGGAGCAAACCAAGATAGCTTTATTGATAAGTAACAGGGTTCAGGAAGAGATACAACCCATAGGGCTCCAATCCAGCATCTCCTTCCCAGCAGAATGGAATTCCTTCTTCAGCTCCCTTCAAAGCATTAAGCACCCAATGATCCAGTCTCAAACCAACATCAATTCTTTACATTCACCAAATTCCAGCCCCCTCTTCCCATGGAGGAGAGATCTATATATAGATCTTTTGGAGAGAGGATGAGTCAGCTTGAGGCTGGTATGAAGCTGACTAGTGTCCTCTCCCTCTCTCAGTTCTTGAGTCCACTTGGAGGTTCTTGCTTCCACTTGGAGATTTGGAACCTCTTACTCATCACCAGTCGAATTCCCTGATCCAAGTGTCATTTTGGAAGCTTCCTGGGCATTGACACCTTGAGGAATGACTCTGCAACTTGTCCAAACTCGCTCAGCGTAGGTAGCCTTTGTTGGAGTTGACATTCAATGTAGGTAGACAGTGGAGCAGTTGACATTCAGCGCAAATGCTCAGTGGAGCAGTTGACATGATCCAGAATTGGCTTGTTTTTTAGTGTTTTCAGGTGGAGAACTTCTGTGAATTGCTGTGGTTAGTTAGCCTTGTTCCTCTAGGGGTAGGAACAACATGTTTAGTGACTTTGGATCCCTTAGATTATGGACATTTCATGCTCAATGCTGTAAGGCACAAAAATGTCTATAACACACAGATAATCATCCAAGCTAAAGGATGATGGCTCTACCAGAATCATTAGTCTGCCACATAGACGATTATTTGTCTTATGTACATGAATATGAATTTATAAAGCTAAGCATGGGAATGCCCACCTTAGCTAGATCATGAAAATATTATGAAGATAATGTATTGTGTTGTATCTTATTACAGGTCGCCTTTCAGTTCGAAAAACCTCGGATCCTCATTATAAAGCATTTCACTCGACATCAAAAGATTTACGACCTCATGCTTTAGAGGGAAACTGTTATAGACATATTTGGGCACTGCAACCCCAATCACATATGTCCATAAACCAAGGGTCTCTAAGCCCCTAAAAGTGTTGTTTGATGCCCTAAAGGAACAAGGTCAACTGATTACATCATCTCCCAGAAGTTCTCCATGAAAAACTACTCAGAACTGGTCAAAACTGGACCATACATACTGCTCCATGCATAGGGTGCGATGCATCTCTCCTATTACACATGGGGGGTGCGATGCATACTGGAAAGCCCTTCTGTAGGGTGCAATGAGTGAGAGCAGACAAATGGCAGAAGCAATGTGTTAGGTGGAAACCCAGAGAATCTTCTAGAAACTGCTCATATGACACTTGCATCTCTGAATTCACCCAGGGATGAGTAAGAGATCTGAAATCTCCAAGTGGAACCAAGAACTATTAGTGAAATGACACTAATCAAAATCCCAGAAGCTGAATCACTCTCCTATAAACATCTATATATGGGTCCCTCATCCAAGAGATCCAGAGGCTGGAATTTTGTAATTTGCAAGGAAGTGTTGTTTGTTTCTCTTTGAAGACATTGTTGGGTGATTTTGCTTTGTATGAGGTGAAGAGGGCTTTCATGCTGGGAGGATGATGCTAGATCAGACAGCTTGGTTGTAATCCTCTCTTCTACTACTTCTATCAATAAAGCTATTTGATTTTTCCTACATATGCTTGTATATCTCTAAATCTTGTTTATGTATGAATTTATATGGTTAATGTACATATGATTCTACATTATTTAGGGTTATATATCTCTATGCTTTGATGGTATTTTGCTGCCTTGGCTCTACAGGTGTTCTTTGAAGCAGGACAAGTGAGGAAGGAGTGGCGAAAGCTCTGTCAAAGGAGAGAGGAAACAAGCAAGGAGACTAGTGAAAAACTGAGGTTGGTACTCTCTACTTCTCTCTCATTTATCTCTCATAAAGGAAAACACAAGTGACTTTAGTTTGTTTGTTTCTAGGATAGCTACTCGTCTTAGTGGGACTAGTAGCTCTGAATGGACACTAGTTTTCTCGATAACACAGCTTTGACAACCTGATAGAGTTGGAACTTCTACTGCCGAGTGTTCTTAATCTATGTGTCCATGATCTGATCAGTTGTGGTTTGTTCCATGCAGTCTAGGTTTAACTCTGTTGGTGTGAGTTGTTCTGCAATGTCAGATGTGTCCAGTAATGGTGGAAAGTATGGTCAAAGGTGGTCCACATTTAACACTGGGTGTAGGCCAAGGAATGGTGGGATTCTGAGCACAAAATCATTGTCCCCTATATCCTTAGTAATGGTGTAAGGCCCATATCAGATCGGGCGAATTTTGTGATGGGGCCCAGCGAGTTGCTCCTTCTATAGATGTAACCAAACTTTGTCGCCCACCTAGAAGTTGTGTGGCACTTGATGTTGATCATGATGCTGCTTGTACTTAGCATTTGCTTTGTCCAATATTTCATGGACCTACTGGTGGATGTGCTGAACGTGCTCAATGAAGTTGTTATCCTTGTCAGCTTCAGACTGAGCATGAGTTGAATCCGCCTAAGTAGCTGCAAATGATATGGCCACGTCAATGGGACACAGTGGCTAGAATCCCAAGCCCACCTGAAAGGGGATGTGGCCAGTTGAGCTATGGAGAGATATGTTGTAGTTGTGTTGGACATAGGAGAGGCTTTCATGTCATGTGTGTGGATGCTTCGATTTGTACATACACAGAATGTGTATGACCATCCTGTGGAAGACCTTTGTTTTTCCATCTGTTTGGGGGTGGAAAGTCATGGACCTAGTGAGGTTGGTATCCAACATCGACCAAAGACTTGACCAAAATGTACTTAGGAACCTATTGTCCTGATCTGAGATAATGGATTTTGGGATCCCAAAATGTACCCACATTTGTTCAAAGAAGAGCTTAGCAGTGGTTTCTGCTGTGATATTCTTCTTGCAGGCTGCCAGAATGGCCATCTTAGAGAATCTGCCAGTGACCACAAAAATGTAGTCGTTTCCATGCTTAGTAGAAGGAAAGCCCCACATGTAATCCATGGAGATGGATTCCCAAGGTTGACTAGGAGTAGGTAGAGGAGTATATAGGCTTTTCTTCTTGATGGTCTGTTTTGCAATGGAGGAGGCAGTGTAGGATCTGATGTACTTCCCAACATCCTGTAGAAGGTTCAGCCAATAAAAATACTTCTGCAATACTGCCACTGTTTTCTCTAACCTGAAATTTCTAATGACCTAAATGTAGTGCACCTCCTAAATCATCTTGGCATGCTCTCTTGAAGGAACGCATATGTGTCCCAAGTGGCATAACAGTGCATCATGGATGTTGAAATTGGGAACCTTCTTACCTTTCAGTAGTGTCTAGTATGTGCTTATGAATTCTGGATCACTCTTGTAAAGATGCGGCCACCTTGCAGCCTTGTGCCCACGAGAGTCGAGTACAGTGGTCAACGCCATGACTGGTGGTCGGTTGAGGCTATCTACAACATGTTGCTACTTCCCTTATTGTACTAAATGTTCAAATGGAACTGTTGTAGGTATGTTGACCATTTTTGATGGTCATGATTTTGCAACTTCCCTTGTGTCTGTATGAACTTCAGGGGTCAGTGGTCTGTGTGGATGACTGTTTCCTTCCCCAAATGTAATGAGTCCATTACCGTGAGGCCTACACAATGGAATACATCTATTTTTCATAGGTGGGATACTTTCAGACTATGTATGAAAGTGTCTCACTGTGATATGCCATTGGATTCCCATTCTGAGTAAGAACCGCACCAATAGCATAGGCGAAGGAATCTATCTCAATCTCAAGTGGTTGTTGTAGGTCTAGTAATGTGAGAGCTGGTGTAGAGAAAAGGAAATGCTTCAACTCGAAAAATTCCTTCTGTTGGGATTCAGACCAAAAGAAATTTTCTTTCGATCTGCCCTTGGTGACTTGAATTGAAATCCAAGTGATATGAGAGAACCCCAAGACGAACCTACGATAGAATTTGAAAGACCCAAAATGTTGCAGAGCTCTGTTAGAGTGGTTGGGGCTGGCCAATCTTGAATGACTTGTATCTCGGCTGGGTTCACATGCACACCCTTCTCAACAATGATGTACCCCATATATTTAACCTGGGTCACGCCAAAAGTGCATTTCTCCAAATTCGCACACATCTTGTGTTGTCATGGGGTTTGAAGGACATGTTGAATATGGTGGAGGTGCTCTTCCCAGCTCTAGTTGAATATCAAGATGTCTTCTAAATACACCACCACAAATGCATTGGTGAAGGGTCACAAGATGTCATCTATCAATCTCATGAAGGTTGCAGGGGCATTCGTCAACCCGAAAGGCATGACCAACAATTCAAAGAGGCCCTCGAATTTGAAGGAAATCTTCCACACATCAGAGGGTTTGATAGGAACATGATGATGACATCACCTCAAGTCAATCTTGCCGAAATATTTGGACCCCTTGAGCTGATTTAGAAAGTAATCAATCCTTGGGATTGGGTACCTATTCTAGATAGTGATCTTTTTCAACACTCGATAGTTAATACAAAGTCTCTAGGTTCCATCCTTCTTTTGTACCAATACAATTAGGCTCCCACAGGGTGATGAGCTTGGCCTGATGTGCCAATTCTACAACAAATCCTGAATTTTCATTCTCTAGAACATAGTGTTGATAGATAGGTCCATTGGGTAGCAGTGTGCCCAGGGTCAAATCGATGGAGCACTGAACCTAACAGTGCAAAGGTACCCTTGTAAGTGAGGAAAAAATGTGTCTGTACTCCTCCATGACCTTGTCCATCTGCTACTGCTGTGTGGAAGATCCCTGTCTCAAAACTATGGCCACAAAATTCTTCTTTCCTTGAGGGAGAATCATAAGGAAAAAAAAATTCCTGGTCTGGGAAATGATATTACTGCATTACTTTGCAGTGATCAAAGAGATGGTGGTAGGTGAGGCTACCTGCGGTATCCTGTAAAACTTATCACCCAAAGTAATAATCATGGAGCAAGGTCTAGACTCATATACAACATGTCACTTCCATAATTATGGTTGTCCTAATAATACATCAAAACTTCAATAGGAGCAACATCATACAGTACCTAATCCATGAAGGGCTTGATGTTGTAGGGAAGGCGACACTTCTGGTTGACGTGTAGATCTCATCCTTTCTGAAGCTACCAGATGGTGTATGGCTAGGGATGCGTTGTAGTCTTTAGGCCCAGCTACTTCATGACCTCTTCTGAAATGATGTTCTTTTGGCTCCCGATTTCGAGAAGGAACTACAATGGAGAACCCTTCACCCACATTTGTGAGTAGAAGAGGTGTTCCCCCTCGTCTGGATCTTCAGGTTCATTCTTCTTGAACTTATTAGTGGCCACGGTGGCATTGGCCTCCACATTAATAATCTACTTCCCTTTGTTGTTCCCCTTGTCGGGTTACAACTCAGAGTTAGAATATGTGTTTGATTCAGAAGCCTTTAGCTTGGCCACCATGACTGCTTGGCCTGACACTTGCTCATGTTGTGAGTGGATCTCTTATGGAACTCACACCATTTTCCTGTGTCCTTCTTTGTCTTCATGGTTTTGTTCTTTTCTTGTGGCTTCGGCAGGTTGTCCTGGGTCACCCCACCTTGGCTTTGTCATTTTCTCTGTAGTTCGGGGGCATCATTTCCTTGCTTCAGATTTACAGATCCAAAGTCTCGATTCTTATCTTTAAACTTTTGCTGAATCTTGACAGCGTATCGAAACGCCGTGCCAAATGAGGTGATTTCCAAGAACTCCATATCGTCCTACATGTACCTGCATTGACAACCGTGGTTCTTGAGTATTAAATGCCACTTATAATCCTTGATACCCAGCTTCTTGCGAAGAATATGGAAAAAATTTGTAAAATCTAACACATCTTGGTCCCTTCCCTACCTAGTCTGGTCCACTTTATGTATTTATCTTCATAGCTCCCGACAACTTAATATTGTTCCATGATGCTGTCTCAGAAAGAATTCCATGTGGGTGCTGCTAAAAATGGTGAGGATTCCCTCTCCTCCTTTTGTTCACAGTAGGTTTCCCGCCAGTCCTTGATGTGTGGGGTGACTTTGAGAAGTGCAAAAGTAATTTTTTCCTCGATTTGAAAAGTCATGAACTGAAAAATACCCTTCCAATAGTTTTAACCATTTATCTACGACATCTACATTTATTTGGTCCTCAAATTTGGGAATATCAAAGTAAACTTGTACATTAAAAGGAGTGGTGCCTCCATAGTGGCTATTGGATGAGGATGTGTTGCCTGTGGGTAGTCATCGAAGGATCTGGGCAAAGTTATCCATTATCACATTCCTCTACCACTCGAGGGCTTCCTCGAGTAGTATTTTGAAAGGATATCTTGCCCCTCATCTTTCTTTTCCTCCGCCATGGGATGTTGTTGGGTTTTGTGAGGTTGCTCTTGCATAGAACAACATGCAAAGAACAACAAAGAAAGAGAAGAGCACTCTAATACCACTGATCCGTACTTATGTAGGAATGAAAAAAATATAGAAATACCCATATACATATAGATGTAGCAGAAATAGAACTTCATTTCATTAACATCAATGAACTGAAATATGCTTACATACAAAAATAAAAATGAACTAGCTCGGGCGATGGTACCTTATCTCTGAGAAGAGAAGTGGCAGATACATGCCTCTCAATTGTGTTACAATGAGGCTCAAAGGCCTATTTATTAGTGAGAAACAATGGAAAACCCTAAACATCCAAAAACCTAACCCTAGGAGATGAAGTGCCAAAACTGTGGGCCCCGTTTGGGTAAATTGGTACATCAACTTCCCGGGGTCGTAACTTTGGCATACCATTTCCATTTGGCTATCATAATACCTCATTTCAAGGAGAATATCTTGAAGATACGGCCATTCTCTCCATTTTCCCTTAAAATGTAGTTTAGGGCCTCAAAGTAGCTCGAAATGTTTAGGACCTGAAAAAATGCCAAAAATAATAAATTGTGCTACAATTAAGGAAACTAAAAAATTGAAAGAGACAATTTTGGGGTCCAGGTTGAATAGGCAGGTGTCCACCAATATCTACCTGGATCATAACCCCTGTTTTCTCTCATGCTATGGGCAAGACAACATCCAGAAGCCAGTGTCCCTAGACTCTTTTCAGCAGACTTGTGCCAGTGTCCCCAGGATTTGAGACACTTTTCTAGCCTAAAATCCTGGCCTCTGGATAAAACTTGTTATAACCTTCATAATCCATCAAAGACATGATGACAATATAAACAAATCAAAAGTCAACCTGAAGACGAGGCCTAAGCATCCCGAACCAGGACTGACATTCTCTCAAACACTTGGTATCAATGCAACCTACAGGTCTAGGATACAAGACATAGCATAAATGACTGAAAAAACTTTTGAAACATAACCAGAAGGATCACCACATTTTCCATTGAATTGTTATAGCATCAATTAGGTCTTGCATCCATCCATTTAACAATTACAAGTAAATACATGAAATAACCATGACATGAACAAGTCATATATCCATGATTATAACCAGCATAAAACCATATAAATATCAGAGATATGACAACCATTAAATCCACATGTAAACAAGTGAAAAAGTAAGAGAACTTAGCTTTTATTAATCATAGGCAATTATGACCAGGTTCAAGACTTCCACTTACCACCCAACCATAGACATGGTTGAACCAAATCTCTCTTTCATCCAGTCACCCCCTTGCCATATTCCAAGCATGAATGTGGGGTCTCATAGAACAACCAATCCAAAAACAACCAAGCATCTAGAGGTTAAAACTCCTCCACCCTCACCAAACCATGATCACACCAAACCTGGTGCTTTGATCACAATTGAAATGAACTTGAAATTCCATCCGAAATCCATCACTATCCTAGAGGAATTTTTCGTCTCCTTGTCTCTAAGGCTTTACTACAATCCAATCTTGGATCACTAGTCCCTAAGCCGAGACTAGTCTCTTAGGGTTTACCACAATCCAAACCTGGATCACTCGGCCCTAAACCGAGACTTCTCCCTCAGGCTTTACCATGTATCCCTGCAAAACCCGTCAAGTGATTCCTAGGCCTTTGGGAATGAAAATTGAGACCACCTCTGCCTCAGATTCCGAAACCTATCTAGCAAACCAAATCTCAAAACCAAGATAAACATCATAATAGACCATGGCATCCAGAAAAAGGCAAGGATAGGCTAGAAAACACTATCATAACCCGACAAAACCATGCCACTGACAACAATAGAACCATACACCAACATGTAAAGCCATGCATGTCCAAACCAACTAAGAAATCACACATGCCAAAAGGTTACCTGCAAGTATTCCTTCCGAGGCTACTTGATCCTGTTTTTCCTTCCTTGATCCTTGCTTTCCTTCCTTTCCTTTCCTTTCTTTCCCTTCCTTGATCCAAAACTAGAGTGCTCCAAGAAAGCTCTAAGTGACCAAGAGTGAAAGAGAGAGAATAATGAGAGAGCTTCAAACTTGAACTGGAAAAAGGTTACCGACTAATCCTCAAAAGCCTTTTTACTAATGAGGCCTCTATTTTCTTCTTTTTCCATTAATTTTCCCCTCACATGTAACTTGTGACCTTTCACCTTAATTTTCTCATAATTTCCTTTATTTTTATAAATAAATGTGCCAAAAATGTCTTTTTACCTTTTAGTGTCTTTTCCTTAGCCTTTGCCAATTTTGCTTAGCCAAAACACACATCCAGTGATGCCCACTAGGATATATTTTCCCAACATTCATCTTGGAATAAGTGTCCCTTAACCATGATCTTATTTTTCCTTTATTAACTTTTATTACATGAACCTTTCACCAGGGTTTTGTTGTGGCCAGCAACACCCCCCCTAGTTCATTTAAGTATCAACCAAGATACTTAAATGAATGGGGACCCTTAGTTAATTTTTAGGAAAAGCAAGAGTTTCTTTTTGAGGTTACAATCATACGCTTAGGAAAAGCCTCTTGGATATTTTAAGCCTAAGTTTATGATGAGAAGAAAATCTTTAAAGTCGCGTTGCAAAAGGATAGGAAATATCTTCATTTCTCTTTAAAAATCGATATGCGCATGACCCTCGTGTTAACAATAAAATCGCATCGCAACAAAGTAGTGCCCATAAAGAAAAACTTAAAGATTCACCGATCTGCGATAACGCCGATCGCTAGATCGCATATCGCAGAAATGAGCCGGCAAGATTTGACAAACATCAAAATTCTGCGATTTGCGATGATGCGATTAGCGATCGCGCGACATGCGAGGTTACGTCAGCAAATCATAAATCACTCTAGTACGAATCCTTCGGGCACACCATTCAAAGAAAAGCCACTTACCATAATCTGACCCGAAATCATGCGCTTTTAATGATAGTAAATGAATTAGTTGTCAGTTATTAAATGGGTTAAAGACGTGTGCCTTGGTAGAGATTTATTTCATGTAAGGTGGCATATTTGATTGATCTATTGCATTTAAAACTCTCCCATCACCTTTATGGATCAGTCATTTCCATTTCACTCGTAATATGCAGGAACAAAGAGCTAAGACGACTCAGACAGAAATGCAAAGAGAAATGGGAAAGAAAAATAAAGCTCAAGGCTCCGAAGTGAGGGAGAAGACTAAGGAGATGACACCTCTGTACACGGACATAGCCTGTAACAGAGACGCAGGGATATCAACATGGGAAGGCATGTACAGGCTGCTAGAAGAGGAAAAACCTAGAATAATGAAGGTTGCTGTTGTCGCGGGTGCACCACGCTCTTCTGAGGCATCCTTAGAGGACCTAGCATGTTCATTACTTCACAGAATAGCGGCAAGACCCAGAATTCTACCATATACGGATATGATCAAGTGGATACTAGATGATGCAGACTTAAACAACAGACATTTCAAAGTTCAAGGATACGGGCTCGTCGGATCGTTTGTTGCGCAAGATTTGAAGCTTATGTATCATCTTCCAGAACCGCAAGCGACCTATAACGCTCTATTTGTTAAGAAGTTCGCGGCGGAGAATCCAGATCTATTAGACACCACTAAAGAATGGTCTAGAAGAGACGAGCCGCTAAAAAAGGATAAAAACGGTATGTACAGCACTGGTTCCCTCACCTCTCCATATTGTTTTGCTGTGGCCATGCTCTGTAGGTTATTTGGGATGCCGGACATCAACAAGTTTTCATCTGAATGGCTACCATTAATTGATGCTGCCACAAACGCCGACATTATAGATTGGGCCAAAATTCTTTCTAATAATCTATACACAGCTGTTATCAATTACCGGTCTAAAAGATCCTTGTCTCAAAGGGTCTATCCTCCTTTTTATCTGTCTGCATATATTATGGATTCTGTTTGTCTTGTATCTAAATTCCCTACTATGGGTTGGAAATGGACTACCCAAGACCCATTTCCCATCCATGTTTATCATAAGGTATTATGGGATTCCCAATTTTCCCCTCACTTCTACCAGATTTGCCATGGGCTTATTTTGCCCCTATATAAAATAATCTATGACAAAGACCCCCCAAGGTGCTCTCCCGAGGCCCAAATTGACATCATCCCCATCGCGAGATGGTCCGGGGAAGAATTGTTTACTTACATTAGAGTTTTTGGAAGCACTGTACCTCCACATGTCCTACCCCTATATGTCCCTGATAAATTTTTGGCTCAGGAAATCGCTTATCAAACCTGTTCTGAAGGCGGCCTGACTAAAGACCTAAAGGACAAGAAGAAGGCCATATGGCCTCAATTTCCCGTAACTTGTGGGGCCTTCTCTTTGTTTGATGTAGGACACGCTTTTGGCGAAGTGGAGAATGTGACGTGTCTTCAATTATTTAAATTCCCAGCGAGGCCATTCGACCCAAATGATGTGGCCCAAGAATTCACAACGAATGTCAAGATAAGAGTGTTCTCTGGAAAGAAAGATTTGTTTGATGATCTGTTTCAGAATAAGAGTTCGCTCCAAGAAATTTTGCGGGAAGCTCAGTCGAGGTTTTCTCCAGGTGACCTCAAAAAATTCACGTTATACAGAGAAAGAAGGCTGGCCAGTATTCCGCTAGAGAAGCTGCGACTGCCTGCTAGAGAACCAACTCCAAGCATCAACCTCAGTGAAAACTCTAGCACTTCTAGATCTAAGTCCAACGCCGTGCAAGAAGTATCTGAGCATCCTGAAGAGTCTGTTTACGACCAAGAAAAAAACGAAGAAACAACCAAAGATACAACTCAGTCATGTGCGATGTCTCAACAACAAGTTATCGCCTCCCCACCAGGAAATCTCCCCCCTCTTGTCATCGAAGCACCACTTGTCACAACAGAGCTAGATAAAGAGTGGCAAACCTTCAATGAATTGATCAATCTTGAAGGGCAAGCCCCGAAAACAACTGTGAATAATACACAGGTGGTGCAAGAAGTGGTTTCGACCATAGTCGGTAGTGCTGCAGAAGCAGAACACCTTCCTATCGCTCCACCTTCAGAGCTTCTACTTAACGTAGAAGAAATTCCCCCACTGGATGTATTCTATAGTCCCCAACACAAAGCAGTTGTAAGGAGACAGAGAAAGAAAAGAAAGCTAGAGAATACACTGTCGCAAGATGCTGAACATTTGGACGTCTTATGGAAAGACCCCAATAATAATCTGACTGAAAATCTCACGAAGCTGTCTCAGATTGCAGGAGCATATGCTTCTGCAATTATTGACAAGGCCTCGGAAGTTCAGCAACTATTGAAGGAATAAGAAAATCATATACAGCTACTACAACAACAGTTGCAACAAGCCAACGCTAACACTGAAGCTTCCAGACAGCTCGAGAAACTACAGGAAGACTTTCAACAAATGCAGATAGGCTATCAAAGGAGTCTCGAAGAGAAAGAAAAACAATTGCAGACTTTACAAGAAATGCATAAAGATGAGCCCAAGTTGGCAGAATTCATTTCAGAATCTATTGGCTTGAACGAGCAACTACTGCAGCAACAAGAAGAGTTGAGACATAAAATATCACAGTGGAGTCACTATTGTGAGCTGAGCGACAAAATCACCAGTCAAGTGGTGGACTTGCGGAGTGACTATGATCAGAATGACAAGAAGGTGACAGAATATTTGACTTGGCAAGATGATGATGAAGGCGAAAGGGCAGGTGCACCCAGGATAAATGAAAATCATAAGGAGTTGCTCTTTAATAAATGGGACGATCAAATCAGGCAGGCGCAGCGAGCAGCAGAGACAGCGGCAACACAGGCAAGCATTCTTATCGACTGTGTAAATGAGAATTTACACAAGGCCAATTTAATTGCAGAGACCACCCCGGGGTACCTACCAAACAAGTTGCAACTGGAAACAGAATGGAGGCAGAAAGCGCAGGAAAAAGGGAAAGCAATCCAAGCATTGGCCAGGTTGAATTGGGAATGTTACTGGACGTACTTGGTTAAACTGCACAGCCAATGGATGACGGTGAAATGCATTACAAACGCAGCCGAAAAGATAGCGCCAGCTCTCATAGATGCCATTTTCGCAGCCCAGCTCAGTGCAGAAATCAGTCAGCCGACTCTTCTCAAGCCTATGCTGAACACTTGCAACTTTAAGGACCAAGTTCATAAGTGACTTCATTTAGAATGTTGTTTTTTCCTTCAACTAGATTAGAAAAAGGACGGTCGTTTGAAAACCGCATCCTAAATTTTGTAATAATACTATTATTAGAATTAGGAAGTAGTATTTTAACCCTTCTCATTGCATTGGAGAAGGGTCCAAAAATTTGTCAAAAACTTGTCCTCGGAACATGCACTTCTGCACCCTCAGAGGAGGTTTTGATAAATGGATGGATCGAGATTTATTTATGTTTGCATTTTAATGTCTGCTACTGATGTTGCACTTCTGTACTCTTAGTAGATATTAGAACAAGTAGAGATAAATCGTTATTGCTTGAAGTTTGTGAGTGAAATCAGTCATAAATGGTACTTTTATCTCTTGACCAATTTCTGCTTATATTCTTAGAGTGATATGCAGCTGAGTTTTTTATATGTTAATGTATGAATGTGTGGGTTACCATTTGGCACTTCTGTATGGTGGAGTCATTTATTTGTGCTTGACATATGAATAACTTATTATGCGATATGCTGTTCACAACTGCTTTGCCTAACTTTTTATGCAGAATGGTTTATCTTAATTGATTTCTATTCTTATGATAGCTGAATGATCTTTATTACCAGTTATTGTTCGAAATCTTTTTAGATCGCATAATAGAGGAAATCTACCTCGGGTTAGCGTAGATTAGATGTGTTGTTATATTACAATAGCATAGAGTCAGTTTAGAAGTTAGAATTAAATTAGCTTAAAATACTTCTAGATCAGCATCATCAAACTCTACACACACACTGTTGTGGGGAAAAATGCCTATGCAGGATGATCCTATCCACCTAAGGTGTGACAGTGCCTTAGCAACAAACAGAGACAGCTATTCTAATATTTCTTCCTTTATGAATTAAGAATGAAGAGAGATAGATGGACTCACCGGTGTCTTCCGTTTGTCCCTCGATCCGGTCTCTCTTCTCTTGGAGGATTCCCAGCTACTTGCCTTCTCGCTCCCCCAGCTTCAAGTGGTTTCTGCAAGATCACAAGAAGAGAACACTACACAAGACATGGATTCATATTCATAACTAGTTCAGAATTAGGTATAAACTAAACATACTAATGCAATCATACATCAAGAATACATCAGCATATAGGAGAAACCAAGATAGCTTTATTGATGAATAACAAGGTTCAGGAAGAGATACAACCCAGAGGGCTCCAATCCAGCATCTCCTTCCCAGCAAATGGAATTCCTATCTTCACCCCCTTCAACGAATTAAGCACCCAATAGTTCCAGTCTCAAACCAACAACAATTCTTCGCAATAATAAAATTCCAGCCTCCAGATCTCATGGAGGAGAGATCCATATATAGATGTTTGGAGGATGAGTCAGCTTGAGATCTGACTAGTGTCCTCTCCCTCTGTCAGTTCTTGATTCCACTTGGAGGTTCTTGCTTCCACTTGGAGATTTGGAACCTCTTACTCATCACCAGTCGAATTCCCTGAGGCAAGTGTCATTTTGGAAGCTTCCTGGGTTTTGACACCTTGAGAAATGAGCTTGCCACATGTCCATTCTCGTTCAGTGCAGGTAGCTAGTGTTCCATTTGACATTCAACGCAGGTAGCCAGTGTTGGCTTTGACATTCAGCGCAAACAGCTAGTGTAGCCACTGAAATGATCCTGAATTAACTTATTTTTGAGCAGTTTCTGGTGGAGAACTTCTGTGAATTGCTGTGGTTTGTTAGCCTTGTTCCTCTAGGGGTAGGAACAACATGTTTAGGTACTTTGGATCCCTTAGATTATGGACACTTCATGCTCAATGCTGTAAGGCACAAAAATGTCTATAACAGTTGCCCCCTAAAGTATGAGGCTGTTTATCGGGTGAAATGCTTTATCAGGGGGATCCGAAGTTCATCCAATGCTGGGAGGAGACCTGTAATAAGATACAATACAATACATTATTTTTCATACTGCTTTCATGATCTAGCTGAGGAGGGCATTCCCATGCTCAGCTTTATAAATTCATTTTTCTGTACATAGAACAGACAATCGTCTGATGGTAGACTGATAATTTTGATGAAATTATCATCCTTTGAGTAGGATGATTATCCGCTGCAATGATGTACATGTCAATGTCTTTATCTTTCCTGAATATATATCGCAGCCCGAATGGATGAAACTAGATCTGGGGTCTTCAAACTCGTTCGATCTTCACTCTAAGTACACGTCGATCCATGTGAGAATTGTTCTGAAGTCGAACATGGAAAGACATCGCTTGATTACCGGTCAATGAGGTAAACCGTTAACAAGCGCGAGAGGAATCACCGATAATGATAATGACCCTCAAGGTACTGCAGTACAATTCACGTGCTGTGAATAAAGGACTTGGTGTCGAACACCACGCAAAATCTTTCGGTCGAAGGTCATTGATGTATACCTGTCGCCGGAAGTGAGAAAATTGCCATTGAGGCATGCAAGCTTCAAAGTACTGAAGGGGTTGTTCCTAGATCAACTTCTTGGATAATGAGCTGATGTCGACAAGAAGCGATCCGTCAAAGGAGGGCCTTAATGAATCCCACATCAGTGACACGGAACGGAGCTAATGATTTTAATGGAGGTGAAAACGATCTGTGACATATGATTCAGGGTGGCGGTCATGAAAGGATGAAGGATAATGTATGGCAGTGGATGGGACATGGTTGACTTTTCTGAACGACTTCTCTTGAACATGTGGCGACACTGATGCGATGGATCGGTAGCATTACCCCAAATATGGATGGTATGGCGAGACCATGGATGTGACCGGTGAATGAAACAACCCAACCCGATTGTGGTACGGAGGAAAACTGTCATGTTCAAGAGCGACTTGCTACCATCAAAGTTTTCTTTAGTTTCTCCCAATTTTTCCCCAGTCATTGCTGACCAGTACCTCTTTATTTTTGTCAAGATTGAGGAGGATAACATATGCTTGTTCTATAACCTTCCCTTCGGGCAAGCCCATCGCTATGTTTTAACGAGCCTAGCGATAGTGAAACTCGTTCTCGTCTAAAGACAAGTTTGTCGCTATTTAGTGATTTTAACGAGTCTAACGACAAGGATAACTCGGTCCTTTTCATTTTTAGAGAGTCTGAAAAGGTACATAAAGTTAACTCCAAAAGTCCTTTTTCGTCATCTAATCCGTTAAGTCCGAAAAAGTATAAAACAATACAGAAGGGATGAGTTTTCGATAGTTTTAGCGAGCCGAATAAAACAAGCGCTCGATCTTTTTGTGCAATAATCCCTCAGGTCCAAAAAGATTAAAATCTAGAGGAGGGATAGCTCTTCCGGTCACTTTAACGAGCTGGAAGGCCAAAACTCGGCAATCTTTTCATATTTTACGAGTCAGATGAAAAGAGCTTAAAGAAGACTCGTCTTTTGAGGAACGAGTGATAAACAGGGTTAGCAGCTAATTCCAGGTACAGGTTGGAATTTTCCAATCACGGCAGTGTCACAAGGATGGCTAGGTGAAATCACTCTTCGCAGCTGTTCCTCAAAATGGGTAAACAATCATATGGAGGTGAACGATCGGCCAAATGAAAAGTGGAGGTGACGGTGCAAACACGACCAAGGCTTTAATGGCTGATGATATTACATTCACAGTGGTTATTTATCGGGATAGTTCATTTTTTAACGAGCTTAAACGCGGGTGGAAACATTTGCTCGATCTTATGTTTATTTTTTAACGAGCATGAACTATGTGCTAAAACTGCTCGGATCTTGCGTTTATTTTTTAACGAGCATGAAATGTGTGCTAAAACTGCTCGATTACCCAGTCATATGATAAGAGTGTCTCATTGAGATTCTATTTTTTATGGAGCTTCATCTCACAAGGCTATGCCCCGCATCCTTTCTTTATGCAAGTTAGGAAACGGCTAATCCAAAAAACAGATAAATAACCGCTCTTTGCTTGCACTCCAAAAGGTTTGCATGCCCCCAGGTATAAAGTACGATTTCAAGGTTACCTCTACTTCTTTTCCTTCAAAACAATTGTTTTAAAGAGAGAGGCTTACCTCTTTTAGGTTACCCAAAGATTGTCTCGTTAATCTTTCAAACAAAACACTTCCTCGGCAATGTCTACCGAAATAGACAAAGGTGAGTGATGGTGCTCGCCAACTCACATAACTTTGACAAAAGAATCTTATTCTAGAATAACCCTCTTCCAGCATGGGCGGGGTACAGACTAGTCATATTCTCCCGTGGAAACCTACTCTATACCCAAAGTTTTCCTGCCGAAGCAGACCAGGACGCATGCCCCTTGGGTTCCAGTCATATCCTCCCGGATTACTCGCGCTCATCAGGAGGACGGACCGTGGGTTGAGACACTTCTTGCGTGAAGAGACCATTTAGGGATGGTATATGACTATTTGCGATGCGTGATCCGGGAAATGAAAGTTGGTCCACGAGCTTGACCATTCTTCCTTCATGCGGAAAACACATTACTCTAAAGAGTGAGGAGACGAGGGCCCCCATGCAATATATATAGTCTCGTCCAAGGAGTAGGTTATAATCCAAGGGTCCTTGAACGACCATCACATTCATTTGAACGGTCTTCCCTTTCAATGTTATGGGCACATTGGGGAGGATCCCTAAAGGTCGACTGGTTCCTTTATCAAAGCCTGATAGATTTCTCATTTCAGGCAAAAGTGCTGGCGAACCAAGCGCTTTCCAAGCAATAGAGGAAAGGATACTCACAGATGCCCCCTCATCAATGATAGTGCCAGCCATTACCATTCTGTATATTTGAATGATAATCCTGAATGGTATGCTGGGTGGCAATCGGGGTCTGCCTAGTTGGTTCCAATCGAACGAGACAACTAGGTTGCTTGGTGGTGGGACCGAGTAGACGGCCAGGTATGACTCTGATGAAGTTCCTTCCTGCGACAAAGGAATGGGCAAATTGCCCCCTTGTTTGTCAGAGTCTGTGTTGATGAAGAGAATTTGGACGGTGTCGTCTTTATTCTCCTCTGTGACGGTATCATTCGAAGATAGAGCCTCTGAAGGCAAAACCGGGTCAACTGCCGTCTCAACCTTTTGACTTTTGTCAGGCATGGATCCAGACGGTTCATCTTCAATGATAGGTGCTTCGGCTGACCACTTGGGTGGGCCAACCGGTTTCTCAACTAGTGAAGGACTTGGCAGGAGTTTTTGATATCCAGGAGGAAGTTGCACTCGTAAAATCGGGAGATCTTCCAGAACTCCTTTAGCCTCGTCTAAGAAGGGACAACGGTGGATGGCGTGATCTCCTTCACACAGTTTGCAGGGAAACCTAGCTTTCCCTCTATGTCCTGTGGCTTCACTTTCACTAGTTGACGGTGAGCAGTCAACATGGCTATCAGAGGTTGATGCTACCGAATTGTGCAATCGGGGAGACCAGTCCCTTAGTATCCGAGGGATGCAGGGACAATCTCTGTGGAAGTGGTCTCCCTTGCATATGACACATGGCGATTTAGGCCTTGTCAGTGCTGTGTGTGGATTTTTGTTAGACGACACTTGTTTGCCCCCAGTCACTTTTGGCTCCTTCTTCTTCTTCTCTTTCTTCTTCTTTTCCTTCTTCTGCTTAGGAACTTGGTTTTTTGTTTTACCAGTTCCGTCAAGCGAAGAGGAAGGAGGAGAGGAAGAGTTAGATGAAGTAGAAGGCTGGTTGGCAACTCTGGTCTGGTCTAACTGTTGACTCGACTGTTCAGGAATAGTGGTGGTTTGAACGACATTGGTTGAAAAGAGCCAGACCGGCAGGCCAATTGTCAATCCTGGAAGCGACAATGTAGCCATGTGGGGCGCACCAACATCTCCCCAAGAGGAGAAGGGACTAGGATTTCCACCAACGGGAATTCCTTGGTTGGTGTGCTCCATTTTTTCAACCTAAAGATCAACGCAGGAATAAAGGGTGATTGTTCCGTTTAAAATAAATTTTTAACGACGCTTAGACACAACTTGCTTTTTCAATTTTAAAGAGTCGAGAAAAAGCTAAAGATGACTCTAGTCTCCTTCGATGTTTTAACGAGCCTGAAGTGACAAATGCTCGGATGGACTTTTTCTGTTATAGAGTCTGAAAAAGGCCAAAAGGAACTGCTCTGGAGTTCTAGGCAGAGGGTGTGCCAAACTTTTCGCAAAACCGCAGAATACTTTTTAGGGTACGGGCGGTCGATCTTCCTGAATGCTGTGTTCAGTGCATTGCGATCAGTAGGGCGGTCGACACGGCTTCCTAAGGATAAAGGTTTTATGCCTATAGGGGTCTCCCAATATATACGCGACGGTACGTGGGATCACAATCCGTACTGGCGCTATCGTCCCTCAGGAGGAATCACCCACCATCCACGAGATCGACAGTCACCAGGCTTTACGACGCCGGAACACGTCTCTAGCCTAGACCTCTATGTTGTGCGTTATGTTGCAAAGCGTTGTTAATTTCATTCAATTTATTTTAGGTTGATCTTTTTAAAGTTTTCCTTTCAAGGTTCACCACGAGATGTATGATACAAATTCCTAAATGCAGTCTAAAGATGATAAGGAAGCTTTATATCTTTTCAACTTTGAAAATCCTAGCTACTAAGGGAAAAGAAAGACACCATCTTTTCTCAAAGAGCAATCAGCACACTCTAATGCACTTTTCCTAAATCAGACATGCAAACTATCAAAATGCAAATGCACAATGCAGGTGTTTGTTTTCCGCTTTCTTAGTATTGATGCCTACAAAGAAAGCTTTTTGCACAACTTTGAATTTGCTTTTAAATGACAAATACAAATAGGTTTACTTTTTCGAAATCAGAAAGGGTAGAAGAGATTACAACACTTAACGATTTTCGAAATGAATACTTGTTTCGACACTTAAAAGAGACAAACTCAAACCAATAAGCAAAAGCAAATGTATAATCAACTGCAAATAGCCAATGAACTCTCTCCTAAGATCACAATCAACAGATCTGAATCAAGAGCTACAGGATGATTATTTCACTCATGCAAAGGAAGACTGTAAATGACGCCACAAACACATAAAAACACTCACAGTATTTTTGTACAAAAGGAGGCGGAATCTAAGCAGAGAAAAGGAGTTATCAGACTGGTACCTATGCCGGTTACAGGCTGCAAAAATCAGAGATCAAAACAAGGCAAAACAGAGCAGAGAACCCCAGCTGCACTAGGACAAACTGGTTCAGCGCAACCTCAACACAGGGGTTTTAACATTCAGCGCAGGTAGCCTTCACGGGACCTACGTTGAAATGCAGAATCCCTTCACTGGGTGTGCGCTGAAGGAGAAACTCTCGTTTCTCACTGGTTCTGGGTCACAGATTGCTATTTAATTCACTATTTCAGGCCAAATAAAAGCAACAAGCAAGGTGTAATCAAAGGGATGCTTTGAGGGAGTACTAAGATCTATCACAAAGGATCATCAAATCATTTGTGAGTCCATTGTTCAGATCATAGACAAGTCCAGTGATTGGATCAAAGCAGCAACTGTCTACTTTGCATCCGGGAAAAGCAGATGCAGTTCAATTGTTGCTGTCAAGTCTATGAAACAAACAATGATAGAAACACAAATAAAATGACTAAACAGATCTCCCCAGCGGAGTCGCCAATTTGTTGTGGGGAAAAATTCCTATGCAGGACGATCCTATCCACCTAAGGTGTGACAGTGCCTTAGCAACAAACAGAGACAGCTATTCTAATATTTCTTCCTTTATGAATTAAGAATGAAGAGAGATAGATGGACTCACCGGTGTCTTCCGTTTGTCCCTCGATCTAGTCTCTCTTCTCTTGGAGGATTCCCAGCTACTTGCCTTCTCGCTCGCCCAGCTTCAAGAGGTTTCTGCAAGATCACAAGAAGAGAACACTACACAAGACATGGATTCATATTCATAACTAGTTCAGGATTAGGTATAAACTAAACATACTAATGCAATCATACATCAAGAATACATCAGCATATAGGAGAAACCAAGATAGCTTTATTGATGAATAACAAGGTTCAGGAAGAGATACAACCCAGAGGGCTCCAATCCAGCATCTCCTTCCCAGCAAATGGAATTCCTATCTTCACCCCCTTCAAAGAATTAAGCACCCAATAGTTCTAGTCTCAAACCAACAGCAATTCTTTGCAATAATAAAATTCCAGCCTCCAGATCTCATGGAGGAGAGATCCATATATAGATGTTTGGAGAGAGGATGAGTCAGCTTGAGATCTGACTAGTGTCCTCTCCCTCTGTCAGTTCTTGATTCCACTTGGAGGTTCTTGCTTCCACTTGGAGATTTGGAACCTCTTACTCATCACCAGTCGAATATCCTGAGGCAAGTGTCATTTTGGAAGCTTCCTAGGTTTTGACACCTTGAGAAATGAGCTTGCCACATGTCCATTCTCGTTCAGCGCAGGTAGCCAGTGTTCCATTTGAGATTCAACGCAGGTAGCCAGTGTTGGCTTTGACATTCAGCGCAAACAGCTAGTGTAGCCACTGAAATGATCCTGAATTGACTTGTTTTTGAGCAGTTTCTGGTGGAGAACTTCTGTGAATTGCTGTGGTTTGTTAGCCTTGTTCCTCTAGGGGTAGGAACAACATGTTTAGGGACTTTGGATCCCTTAGATTATGGACACTTCATGCTCAATGCTGTAAGGCACAAAAATGTCTATAACACACACACACCCCTTAGATTGGGAAACTGGTCCCATTATCCCCAGTCGGACCTGCTATACCAAACGGACAAGGAGTTGCCAACCAAGTTCCGGACCGGGTGGGTATCCCCCTTGTTGTTGACCCGATTTCGGGGCCCTCAACATATTTGGCGCTAGAAGGAGGGCTTGAAACATAGTGTCTGTTGGAACGATTTTCAATTGTAAAATTGGAATCAGGATGGCTGCTCATAAAATTCCCATTTGGAGTTGCATCCATGTTCCTACCGCTTCCAACACTCCACCAGATGTGGTAAGACTCTTGTCTCAGGTAAAATTCAACGGTAAGAATAATTCTTCTGCCTTTAATCATGCCCTTCAGTTTATTCAAAAAGTTTCAGGTTCTGATATTCAAAGAATTGATGAAGGCGTTTTGTGCAGGATTTTTACTCTTACATTCACAGTGGAAGCTAGAAAATGGTGCAGAACCCTCCCAGTTGCATCAATTCATAGCTGGGACCAATTCGTCAAGACTTTCATTTTGGAATTTGATTGTTATGACTACGACCGGGTATATGATGAAATTGATTATCTACGGAAGCAAGATGAACCCATAAGGGATTTTAATATGCGATTTCATCTTAAATGTCTAAAGTATGATCTTGAGAGTGAGCTCACGGATGAAGAATCTTCAGATTATGATGAGTATTCCCTACCTCCTATGTCTGATCAAGCAGAAATTAGTTCAACCTTTGTTTCATTTTGTTCTAATATGAATGAGGATTCCAAGTTGAATACACAAATCATCCATAATGAAGAAAATCTGCAAAGCCTAGGAGTCATGCATGCTCTAATACCAGAAGACAAAAATGAGAATGTTGAAAGAGAAACTACCTTGGAACCAGGAGATGACTCGGATACAAAGTCAGACAATGTCATTACAAATCAACGAATGCAGATGCCAAGGTTAGATCAACGAACTATTTTTCTTTCAAAAAGTATCAGCGCACAAAGGTATGATCTAAAGCCCGATGTTTATGATGAATCTGATGAACGAAGTTTTTTTCATGATGTTTTCAAATGCATTATTCCAGATTTACATTTTTCTCTTTATCCTGATGTTTTCAGTGATGACAATTTTCCCCCTCTCAATATTAAAGATATCTCAAAAAACAAAGAGCGTTATTCGAACGACTCATCATTAGGTTTTCAAGATAAAGAGACAGCTTTGGCACATCTTTTGACCAATGTCAAACAAGAGCCGCTTGACCTCCCTTGTTTGAAAATATATAATGAAAAAGAGAAGCCTAGGGGAATCTGTAAAATCATTTGTGATAGTTACTTTGACAATGATGATGTTGTTGAGTTATCCCAAGTAACCCAACTAGGTTCAGATAGTGAGAAACATCCTAAATCAGAAATCATATCAATCGACCCTCATTTCAAAGTAAAAGATTATTTGCATAATTTTACTATTCAAAACAATACCCCGATCTATGATTCATATCATGAGGAAAGCTCCATACCTGTTCACAATCATAACTTATCTCCTGATTCACAAGACCTGGCTAGTTCTTGTGAGGAGCAAGATGTTACAAGTCAATCCCAGTTGTGCTGTAACACTATCTGTACAAATAGCCATTCCTTTCTTTCTCACTTGCACTCATTTTGTACAAAATCGGATTTCGTTTTAAATTGTCAAACTTTTGATAGACTATGTTTTAGCGATTTATATATGGGAACTTTCATTTCAAAGCAAATCGCTAAAAGCTCAGCGTTAAAAAACAGTAGGTTACAGGCCATTGAAACTAAAAAATCATCTTCACAACCTGGCTTGTTATCCTTCCTATTACGAGATCATCAATTCATAACAGAAATTCATCCTAATTTTTATGATCCAATAGGTATCCAGTTGGAAAGAAGTTCTCATGAGAAAGGAAAATCAGACATAATTCCAGCTGAGGTTACATATTCTTATTCCACAGCCAACATTTACGGTCCAAGGAAAATTTGGTTCTTTACACTGATGTTTGGAAGTTTCATACGGCTAGGAATAAAAATGAATAGATGGTTCCATTGGAAATATCATTTCACATAGTATATTTTCTATATATAGCTAGAATAGGAGTAGGAGTAATTTAGCTAAGTTATTAGGTTTGCTTTTGATAATTGATAGGCAAAATTATACCTATTCTGTACATAACCCTAGGGAATGTCTACCTCTCATTGCGTTAAATATTTTTCTCCATAATGACATTTGCTTTGGTTAACGACATTTGACAGTTACTAAAGACACCTTTTCTCTATCAAAGATTTTGAACTTCTACTTCTATGAACAACAAATCTTTTAGAAACTTGATCTTTATTATCAATAGAACTTTAACCCAGATATGATGATAGTTTCAACTCCAAGAAATTTGAAGAAAGCTATCTCAGTGAAGAATTTGTTTTAGGTCAGCACAATGAAAGGTATCAATAATAAAATAAAGATTCTCTGTAGAAACAGCCATAACCAAACAACTCTATCATTGTCGTCCAGATCTTTCTTAAAGAAAGAAAATTTGACTTCCTCCCTGCTAAAGGAAAACGCAACATTCAGAGGAAGAATTCAAAAAGACTCTATATCTCAAAGAATAAGAGGTCTCATCACGATCCGGCTTATCATGATCACAGATATTATAACTTGCTGACTTTGCCAAAACTGTCTATCAAAACAGGGCAATGACTCAAGATTGTTGCAATCAAAAGACAAGGGGTCTCATCACGAGCTAGCTTGTTCAACAAAAGTGTAAATCAAGTGAATGACTATGTCATAATTTGGCCACCAAACCAAGACATTGTTCTTTAGAGAATAAAAAAGGAAAAAGTGTCAAAAAGGGTTTTTCTCTGAAAAAGTTGTAAATAACCTTAAGCAGGATAAAGGATCATTGCTGGGTAATAGGTAACCCTGTCGAGGCTATGGACACCTGCTAGCAGCAGAGGCTCTACCTGCGAGAAAGGAGCATATTTAAAAGGCTGTTACATAGGGAAGGCTTTATTTTGTGTTTTACAAGACCAAGTAATGACTGATTTAAATACAAGAACAAACTGAGGATGCAAGTAATTGAAATAGAAAGAGGTTGAAACAAAACGTCATTGACAGTTTGAAGTATCATTTGCTTTATCTTTTTATAATAAAGTTCAAGTTTTCTGGAAAAAAAAAATTCAGGAGTTTGAAAGCGTCAATAGAAAATCAGAGATAACTGGTTCTCCCAAGTGAATCACCAATTGTTGTGGCCAGCAACACCCCCCCTAGTTCATTTAAGTATCAACCAAGATACTTAAATGAATGGGGACCCTTAGTTAATTTTTAGGAAAAGCAAGAGTTTCTTTTTGAGGTTACAATCATACGCTTAGGAAAAGCCTCTTGGATATTTTAAGCCTAAGTTTATGATGAGAAGAAAATCTTTAAAGTCGCGTTGCAAAAGGATAGGAAATATCTTCATTTCTCTTTAAAAATCGATATGCGCACGACCCTCGTGTTAACAATAAAATCGCATCGCAACAAAGTAGTGCCCATAAAGAAAAACTTAAAGATTCACCGATCTGCGATAACGCCGATCGCTAGATCGCATATCGCAGAAATGAGCCGGCAAGATTTGACAAACATCAAAATTCTGCGATTTGCGATGATGCGATTAGCGATCGCTGCGATGCTACATCCTTGCGATTTGCGATGATGCGATTAGCGATCGCGCGACATGCGAGGTTACGTCAGCAAATCATAAATCACTCCAGTACGAATCCTTCGGGCACGCCATTCAAAGAAAAGCCACTTACCATAATCTGACCCGAAATCATGCGCTTTTAATGATAGTAAATGAATTAGTTGTCAGTTATTAAATGGGTTAAAGACGCGTGCCTTGGTAGAGATTTACTTCACGTAAGGTGGCATATTTGATTGATCTGTTGCATTTAAAACTCTCCCATCACCTTTCTGGATCAGTCATTTCCATTTCACTCGTAATCTGCAGGAACAAAGAGCTAAGACGACTCAGACAGAAATGAAAAGAGAAATGGGAAAGAAAAATAAAGCTCAAGGCTCCGAAGCGAGGGAGAAGACTAAGGAGATGGCGCCTCTGTACACAGACACAGCCTGTAATAGAGACGCAGGGATATCAACATGGGAAGGCATGTACAGGTTGCTAGAAGAGGAAAAACCTAGAATAATGAAGGTTGCTGCTGTCGCGGGTGCACCACGCTCTTCTGAGGCATCCTTAGAGGACCTAGCATGTTCATTTCTTCACATAATAGCGGCAAGACCCAGAATTCTACCATATACGGATATGATCAAGTGGATACTGGATGATGCAGACTTAAACAACATACATTTCAAAGTTCAAGGATACGGGCTCGTCGGATCTTTTGCTGCGCAAGATTTGAAGCTTATGTATCATCTTCCAGAAGCGCAAGCGACCTATAACGCACAATTTTTTAAGAAGTTCGCGGCGGAGAATCCAGATCTATCAGACACCACTAAAGAATGGTCTAGAAGCGACGAGCCGCTAAAAAAGGATAAAAACGGTATGTACAACACTGGTTCTCTCACCTCTCCATATTGTTTTGTTGCGACCATGCTCTGTAGGTTATTTGGGATGCCGGACATCAACAAGTTTTCATCTGAATGGCTACCATTAATTTATTCTGCCACAAACGCTGACATTATAGATTGGGCCAAAATTCTTTCTGATAATCTATACACAGCTGTTATCAATTACTGGTCTAAAAGATCCTTGTCTCAACGGGTCTATCCTCCTTTTTATCTGTCTGCATATATTATTGATTCTGTTTGTCTTGTATCTAAATTCCCTACTATGGGTTGGAAATGGACTACCCAAGACCCATTGCCCATCCATGTTTATCATAAGGTATTATGGGATTCCCAATTTGCCCCTCACTTCTACCAGATTTGCCATGGGCTTATTTTGCCCCTATATAAAATAATCTATGACAAAGACCCCCCAAGGTGCTCTCACGAGGCCCAAATTGACATCGTCCCCATCGTGAGATGGTTCGGGGAAGAATGGTTTACTTACATTAGAGTTTTTGGAAGCACTGTACCTCCACATGTCCTACCCCTATATGTCCCTGATAAACTTTTGGCTCAGGAAATCGCTTATCAAACCTGTTCTGAAGGCGGCCTGACCAAAGACCTAAAGGACAAGAAGAAGGCCATATGGCCTCAATTTCCCGTAACTTGTGGGGCCTTCTCTTTGTTCGATGTAGGACACGCTTTTGGCGAAGTGGAGAATGTGACGTGTCTTCAATTATTTAAATTCCCAGCGAGGCCATTCGACCCAAATGATGTGGCCCAAGAATTCACAACGAATGTCAAGATAAGAGTGTTCTCTGGAAAGAAAGATTTGTTTGATGATCTGTTTCAGAATAAGAGTTCGCTCCAAGAAATTTTACGGGAAGCTCAGTCGAGGTTGTCTCCAGGTGATCTCCAAAAATTCACGTTATACAGAGAAAGAAGGCTGGCCAGTATTCCGCTAGAGAAGCTACGACTGCCTGCTAGAGAACCAACTCCAAGCATCAGCCTCAGTGAAAACTCTAGCACTTCCAGATCTAAGTCCAACGCCGTGCAAGAAGTATCTGAGCATCCTGAAGAGTCTGTTTACGACCAAGAAAAAAACGAAGAAACAACCAAAGATACAACTTAGTCAAGTGCGATGTCTCAACAACAAGTTATCGCCTCCCCACCAAGAAATCTCCCCCCTCCTGTCATTGAAGCACCACTTGTCACAACAGAGCTAGATAAAAGAGTGGGAAACCTTCAATGAATTGATCAATCTTGAAGGGCAAGCCCCGAAAACACCTATGAATAATACACAGGTGGTGAAAGAAGTCGTTTCGACCATAGTCGGTAGTGCCGCAAAAGCAGAACACCTTCCTATCGCTCCACCTTCAGAGCTTCTACTTAACGTAGAAGAAATTCCCCCACTGGATGTATTCTATAGTCCCCAACACAAAGGAGTTGTAAGGAGACAGAGAAAGAAAAGAAAACTAGAGAATACACTGTTGCAAGATGCTGAACATTTGGACGTCTTATGGAAAGACCCCAATAATAATCCGACTGAAAATCTCACGAAGCTGTCTCAGATTGTAGGAGCATATGCTTCTGCAACTATTGACAAGGCCTCGGAAGTTCAGCAACTATTGAAGGAACAAGAAAATCATATACAGCTACTACAACAACAGTTGCAACAAGCCAACGCTAACACTGAAGCTTCCAGACAGCTCGAGAAACTACAGGAAGACTTTCAACAAATGCAGATAGGCTATCAAAGGAGTCTCGAAGAGAAAGAAAAACAATTGCAGACTTTACAAGAAATGCATAAAGATGAGCCCAAGCTGGCAGAATTCATTTCAGAATCTATTGGCTTGAACGAGCAACTACTGCAGCAATAGGAAGAGTTGGGACGTAAAATATCACAGTGGAGTCACTATTGTGAGCTGAGCGACAAAATCACCAGTCAAGTGGTGGACTTGCGGAGTGACTATGATCAGAATGACAAGAAGGTGACAGAATATTTGACTTGGCAAGATGATGATGAAGGCAAAAGGGCAGGTGCACCCAGGATAAATGAAAATCATAAGGAGTTGCTCTTTAATAAATGGGACGATCAAATCAGGCAGGCGGAGCGAGCAGCAGAGACAACGGCAACACAGGCAAGCATTCTTATCGACTGTGTAAATGAGAATTTACACAGGGCCAATTTAATTGCAGAGACCACCCCGGGGTACCTACCAAACAAGTTGCAACTGGAAACAGAATGGAGGCAGAAAGCGCAGGAAAAAGGGAAAGCAATCCAAGCATTGGCCAGGTTGAATTGGGAATGTTACTGGACGTACTTGGTTAAACCGCACAGCCAATGGATGACGGTGAAATGCATTACAAACACAGCCGAAAATATAGCGCCAGCTCTCGTAGATGCCATTTTCGCAGCCCAACTCAGTGCAGAAATCGTTCAGCCGACTCTTCTCAAGCCTATGCTGAACACTTGCAACTTTAAGGACCAAGTTCATAAGTGACTTCATTTAGAATGTTGTTCTTTCCTTCAACTAGATTAGAAAAAGGACGGTCGTTTGAAAACCGCATCCTAAATTTTGTAATAATACTATTATTAGAATTAGGAAGTAGTATTTTAACCCTTCTCATTGCATTGGAGAAGGGTCCAAAAATTTGTCAAAAACTTGTCCTTGGAACATGCACTTCTGCACCCTCAGAGGAGGTTTTGATAAATGGATGGATAGAGATTTATTTATGTTTGCATTTTAATGTCTGCTACTGATGTTGCACTTCTGTACTCTTAGTAGATATTAGAACCAGGAGAGATATATCGTTATTTCTTGAAGTTTGTGAGTGAAATCAGTCATAAATGGTACTTTTATCTCTTGACCAATTTCTGCTTATATTCTTAGAGTGATATGCAGCTGAGTTGTTTATATGTTAATGTATGAATGTGTGGGTTACCATTTGGCACTTCTGTACGGTGGAGTCATTTATTTGTGCTTGACATATGAATAACTTATTATGCGATATGCTGTTCACAACTGTTTTGCCTAACTTTTTATGCAGAATGGTTTATCTTAATTGATTTCTATTCTTATGATAGCTGAATGATCTTTATTACCAGTTATTGTTCGAAATCTTTTTAGATCGTATAATAGAGGAAATCTACCCCGGGTTAGCGTAGATTAGATGTGTTGTTATATTACAATAGCATAGAGTCAGTTTATAAGTTAGAATTAAATTAGATTAAAATACTTCTAGATCAGCATCATCAAACTCTACACACACACACACCCCTTAGATTGGGAAACTGGTCCCATTATCCCCAGTCGGACCCGCTATACCAAATGGACAAGGAGCTGCCAACCAAGTTCCGGACCGGGTGGGTATCCCCCTTGTTGTTGACCCGATTTCGGGGCCCTCAACAGGTTGTTACATATAATTTGTATAAATGTTGTAAGCGAGACGAGAAACATAAGGTTTTTTTATTTCTAAGTGTATAACTCTTTTGTGGAGAAGGCTGATGACACTATGTTTCATAATCTAAATCAATGTTATTTCTAATGCGTACGTGAATATCCTATGATCAGTAATTGACTTGCACTCATGGGAGGGCCCCTTGTGAGTTGTGAGGTCATATTCATAGTTTTTTTTTTGTTTCTAGGATTATAATTTCTTTTAAGAATTATTTTCCATTGTAGTTACATTTTTTATTGTTTTCATTTGGTTGCAAAGTACTCATAAATAAAAAAGCATTAAAAAGATTTCAATTGTTGAATGCATCTTCTTTCCAACACTTAATCATTTCGTAGCTTAAATTGATTTCTTCATTGTTGATGAAACACTCTTTAGAAGATAAATAAACACACAAGTAATCATTCTTAAGTTGTAAATATTTTCATTTCATTTTTTGTAAGTAGATCCTTTTAATGGAAATTTCTCTTTTATTCAATTAATCTAGAATTTCTTTGCTACAATTTAGCATAAGAGTTTCCATCTTCAAGATACTGTAGAATTCAAGGAATTCTACAAAATAGAGATAGATTGTTTCTTTCATGAAATTTGTCTTTTTAAGAATTTTCCTTTCAGACAATTTGAGAAAAGTTTTGAATTCTACAACTTAAGATATATTTTCAAAGAAATGGTTTTCAATTTGGTTAAATAGGATTTAATATAACTTTAGATTGAAAGAACATGTGTGTAATTACTCTTCAATTTGTGTCCATGCTTAGAACTAGTGTCATTTCTAGAATCATTTAGTTCACCAGAAGAATCCTAGCATATGTAGTGCACATACATTTCACAAGTACATGAATCTTGGTTGACAATTAATGAAGGAAAATAAAAACAATTAATTTACCAAACCAAAGGGAACAATTATAATCCTAGTTATGTATAACAATGTAAACTTTGAAACGAGAACTGATATTGTTACCCGTTTCATAGAGATAGTAAAAAAGTGACCTGATTTTGAAAAGGGGTGATGCAGAACACACATATTTTTTTTAGAGCATAGTTTTTGGCACTTTAATTTTTTTTATGTACAATGCGTTTTAGAATGGTAGTGATTTTCATGCTGATTTAAAAAAGTGGTAATTCTGCATCAGACCCTTTTTTTAAAAGACTTATTTTTTGACTTTAAATTTTCTAATATATGAAATGTAAATAATTATTTTGTAAATTTAATCATTTTTGAAGTGGTCGTTTTCTTCATATTTTCTTGTTTTTATTTTAATTTTAATGTTTTTGTAGTGAGGTTTTTATTGTTTTTCATTTTTAAATTAGAAGGTCGATATTTTGAATTTTCGATATTCTACATATTTATACATCTTTAATTAATTTATCAATCCACATGAAATAATTGTTTTTAAAAAACATTTTTTTTAACAATGGACATAAAAATAACCATTTTTAACATAAATATAACTAAAAAACTACACGTTTTGATAATTTTTTGCTAGAATTAACATGTCAAAATCACTATTTTTATACGAAGATTTTAACTAAAATGGTTAAATAATAGTTTTTTTTTTATGAATTTCATGTCAAAAAAATAATAATAATCACTTCTTTTTTTCAAACAATAATGATTAAGTTAAAAATTAATGCGAAAATAACATATTACAAATATTGAATGCATAACAGTATTAGTTCTCGTAATCGGAATCAAATAACCAATGCCCGACTACCCATGGGGGTGGCTATCCGATTCTTGTAATCGGATAGCCACCACCCGGCCACCCCCATGGGCGACCGAGCGGTGGCCATCTGATTCTGAGAATCAGATAGCCACCGCTCGACCACCCCCACAAGTGGCTAGGCAGTGGCTATCCAATTTCGAGAATCGGATAGCCACCCCTATGGGCAACCGGGCGATGGCTATTCGATTCTGAGAATTAGATAGCCACCCCCATGGGCATCCAGGTGATGGCTATTCGATTCTGAGAATCGGATAGCCACCCCCACGGGCGGTCGAGCGATGGCTATTCGATTCCGAGAATCAGATAACCACCCCCACTGGTGGTCAAGCGGTGGCTATCCGATTCTTGGAATCAGATAACGACCCCCTGACCGCCCTTGAGGTGGATGATATTTTTTAAAATAAAATTTAAAATATTTACAATATATATATTTTACAAATATATATAAAATTAAAAGAAAAACATTTAAAATATATATATATATATATATATATATATACATATACATATACATATACATATACATATACATATACATATACATATACATATATATATATATATACATATTTAACAAAATTTATTTTTTATTTAAAAACAAAAAACAATTTTATCCGCCACTGCCCCCACGGGCAGCCGGGCGGTGGCTATTCGATTTTGAGAATCGAATAGCCACTTCCCAGCCACCCCCACGGGCGGTTGGGCGGTGGCTATCCAATTCTCGGAATTGGATAGCCACCACTCAGCCGCCTGTGGGGGTGGCCGGGTGGTGGTTATCTGATTCTTAGAATCGGATAGCCACTGCTCGGCCGCCCATGGGGGTGACTAAGCGTTTCACCGAGGTCATCCTCGAGACTAAGTCATCCAAGTTTTACCTTATGTCCCGGAGGATCTTTTTGATCTTGTCCTGTCCCATAAATATCTGATAATGATCGACTTTCTTGTCACAGATGACCATGTGAAGCAAAGTATCCAATTGTTTATGTAGAGCGACTAAATGAAGAAAGTGTAGTCTCGTTTTTTGGAGTTATCCTGGATCCAAAGTCCATTGAAAAGTGAAACTAGTAATGTCATAATATAAATAGTAAGCCCAATGATAAAATTCCTTGGCTTCCAGGTGGAGAATCTCATTTCTAACTTCGGGAGGGACAATATCGAAATGCTGTGTCGCAGAATGTCATCCAAAGATACATAAACACCGTGAAGAAGAAACATCTTTCATGCCTCCCCTACAACTAGGTTGACAAAGTCAAGGTGCCATAAGAGCAATTGTCTGAAACGAACTTGACAGGGTTGGGAAAAAAATAGTGTACCCAGTCGGATGAAAAAACCTAGAGAATGTAAGCACCACTCAATCAAAATTACAACAATATGGTAACGGAATCAGCTCAAGGGTGTAGGTGCTAGCGTGATTATGAGAACATGGCTGTATGGAGGCATCTTTGAGGAAGTATTGGACATCAAACTGTATATACCATAGGCCAACCACCTTAATTAGATGAGTTTTGTATGAGACACTATAAATTACCTATGGAGCTGTGTTATGAACTAGTTATCAAAACCATAATGAAAACGTTCTCGGACACCACACACCGTAAACAAGGATTGGGTAGCTAAATGAGATTCCTATGGTGTCGAGGATTTGATAGGATGCGGAAGTCAATATAGTGACTAGGAAGTACCTGTCGCTGTATTGTGGACAAATAAAATGAAAAACATGAGCACCTATAGTAAATAGTAACCACGCCAGACCAAAACAAAATAAGATATGAAATGATATAAGCCGAGAAAGGAAACTAGGATGGAAATAGATAGGTTAATAGATCTATCTCTAATTCACAAAGCAAGATGTATCTAGTGTGCTACCACAGACACGGCCTGGAAGATCCACCACTATTATCGGGAAATCTAGTGTCTATGCAGAGCTGCTAGTCCCACTAAGGCTGGTAGCTACCTTAGAAACAAACAAACTAAAACCACTTTCGTTTTCCTTTATGAGAAGTAAATAAAAGGGGAAAGAAGGAGACCAATCTCTGTCTTGTGCTTGGTTCCTTGCTTGATTCCTCTCCCTTCTGATAGACCTTTGCCACTTGCTTCCTCGTTTACCCAGCTTCAAAGAGTACCTGTAGAATCAAAGCAGCATAACACTATCCAAGAACAGAGATCTACTATCATAAACAATATAGGACCAGATATATATTGACCACACAAATGCATATATCATCAATCATACAAGAATGTGGAGGAAAACTTGAATAGCTTTATTAATAATCAAGAATAGCAAAGAGGATTACAACCAATTGTTCTGACCCAACATCATTCTCTCCGCAAGAAATCCCTTCTTCACCTCATGAAAAGTTTAGATCACCCAACACTATGATGTTACACCAAGAAACTAGTAGCACTTCCTTACAAGATACAAAATTCCAGCCTCCAACCTCTAGATCTCTGGGATGAGAGATCTATATATAGATATTTACAGAGGTGTGAGTCAGCTCTGGGTTTTTGATTAGTGTCTTCTCTCTGATAGTTCTTGTTTCCACTTGGAGATCTCATTGATCTTTTACTCATCCTTGGGCGATTTTGAGAGGCAAGTGTCACAGGAGAAGTTTCTGGAAGATTCCATGATCATCCACCTCGCAAACTGTCTCCACCACTTGTCTATTCTCAGCCATCACACCCTATAGAAGGGCTTTTCAGTATGCATAGCACCTCCCGTGTGCATTTAGGTGGGATGCATCGCACCCTCAGCACTGAGAAATCAGTATGGTCCAGTTTTGACCATTTCTGAGTAGTTTTTCGTGGAGAACTTCTGGGAGATGATGTAATTAGTTGACCTTGTTCTTTTAGGGGTTGGAACAAAACTTTTAGGGACTTAGGAGCCCTTGGTTTATGGACATATTTGATTGGGGTTGCAGTGCCCAAAAATGTCTATAATAGTTGCCCCCTAAAGCATGAGGTCGTTAATCTTTTGATGTCAGGTGAAATGCTTTATCATGAGGATCCGAAGTTTTTTTGAACTGGAAGGCGACTTGTAATAAGATACAATAAAATACATTATCTTCATAATATTTTCATGATCTAGCTGAGGCGGGCATTCCCATGCTCAGCTCTATAAATTCATTTTCATGTACATAAGACAGGCAATCGTCTGAGTGCAGACTGATGATTCTGGTAGATCCATCATCCCTTATATTGGATGATTATCTGTGCAGCAATGATGTACATTTGATGTCTTTATTTTCTTGAATATATATCACAGCCTGGATGGATGAAACTAGATCCGGGGTCTTCAATCTCATTCGATCTTTACTCAAAGTACAAGTCGATCCATGTGAGAGATGTTCTGGAGTCGAACATGGAAAGACATCGCCTGATTACCAGCCAGTGATGTAAGCTGTTAACAGGCACGAGAGGAATCATCGCTAATGATGATGACCCTCAAGGTATGACGGTACAATTCACGTGGTGTGAAAAAGGGACTTGGTGTCGAACACCACGCAAAATCTTTTGGTCAAAGGCCATTGATGTAAACCTGTTGCCAGAAGTGAGAAACTTGCCATTGAGGCATGTAAGCTTCAAAGTACTGAAAGGGTTGTTCCTAGATCGACTTCCTGGATAATGAGCTAATGTCGACAAGAAGTGATCCGTCATAGGAGGGCCTTAATGAATCCCACATCTACGACACGGAACAGAGCAAATGATTTTAATGGAGGTGAAAACGATCTGATGATATAAGGTTCAGGGTGGCGGTCATGAAAGAATGGAGCGTAAATGTATTGCAGTGGATGAGACATAGGTGAATTCTCTGAGCAAATTCTCTTGAACATATCGGCGACATTGACATGATGGATTGGTAGCGTTAACCCCAAATGTGGATGGTGTGATGGACCAATGGTGATATGACCAATGAACGAAACAACCCAACCCGACTCTAATGTGGAGTGAAAGTGTCATGCTCAAGAGCGACTTGCTACCAATAAAGTTTCTTCAAGTTTTCTTCCCAATTTTTCCCCAATCATTGCTGACCAGTACCTCTTTATTTTTGTCAAGCTTGAGGAGGATAACATATGCTTGTTCTATAATTTTCCCTTCAGGAAAATCCATCGCTATGTTTTAACGAGCCTAACGATAATGAAACTCGTTCTTGTCTGTATGGACAAGTTTGTCGCTATTCGGTTTTAACGAGTTTAACGACAAAGATAACTCGGTCCTTTTCAATTTTAGAGAGTCTGAAAGGGACGTAAAGAAAACTCCAACAATCCTTTTTCGTCATATAATCCCTTAAGTCCAAAAAAGTATAAAATAATACAAAAGGGATGAATTTTCGGTAATTTTAACGAGCCTAACAAAGCAAGCGCTCGATCTTTTTTGTGTAATAATCCCTCAGGTCCAAAAAGATTAAAATCTAAAGGAGGGATAGCACTTCTGGTCGCTTTAACGAGCTAGAGAGGCCAACTGCTCGGAAATCTTTTCATATTTTACGAGTCAGATGAAAAGATCTTAAAGGAGACTCGTTTTTCGAGGAACAAGTGATAAGTTCGGGTAGCAGCTAATTCCAGGTAAGGTTTAGAATTTTCCAATCACGGCAGTGTCACAAGGATGGCTAACAAGATCACTCTTCGCAGCTGTTCCTCAAAAAGGGTAAACAATCAAATGGAGGTGAATGATCGGCCAAAATAGAGTGGAGGGGATGATGAGAACACGACCAAGGCTTCAAAGGCTGATGATAATACATTCACAATGGTTATTTATCGGAAATCGTTTCATTTTTTAATGAATGAGCTTAAACTCTCGGGGAAACATTTGCTCATTGCTTATGTTTAATTTTTAACGAGCTTGAACTCCATATAAAAACTGCTCGAGGTGGGTTTATTTTTTAACGAGCTTGAACCCTGCAGTAACATTGCTTGTGATAAGTTTTCATTCCCCAGCATAATAATGCAAATCGAGGTGCATGCCCCCCAAGCTTCATTGCATTCAACTCGGTGGTTGGAATGAAGGTTTACTTTTGAGATTTGGAAAGGGATTTGTTTCATTTTTTAATGAGGTTGACACAGTAAAAGAACTATCCTCATGAATCCTTGTTTCATTTTTTAACGAGGTCGACACGAGATAAGAACCATCCTCGGAATCCACCGTATTTACAGTATTTGATAGAAAATCAAAAACTGAAGGATGATTAAGGTTGCTGGAATAATCTTCGTGGTAATCCGAAAGATGGGAGCGATGGTGGTAATCTTCCCATGGTGCCTCTCCTATCATCATTGATTGAATGATTCCTTCGCCTGTAGAATGTACATGCGACCAAGGATCTGAAGAGGTGCCATATTCCTTAGACCTATCCAAACACTCAATGAGAGTTGATTTGGGTTTGCCCCCCAGGCCAAGAAAAATGATTGCTACAATATTTCTAAAATGGCGATGATCCATGCTGACAAAATGTTTAGGAATCTTCCGAATCCATTAGATATAGAAGATTTCATATTGCAGGTTTCCATTGTGGCCACTTCCGCCAAATTACTCGGAGGCGGTAGGGCAAAAGTACCCATTAAGGTAGGGTCTTTTAGGAGGCTTACTCCAATATTTTGAAGCGAATGATTGCTTCCATGGATCATTGGAATGCTTCCCGTAACTTGTGAACTGTTGGGGAGAAATGTTTGTTGGTCGATGATTGTAATTCCTCCTCGGAAGGGAAATGCAATCTTCCTGAAGTAGGTAGACACAACTGCGGGATGGCATATATCCAGGGCCTTCCCAGTAGGATGTTGTAATCGAGGTTTCCGTCGATTACTTCAACATCAATTTCTACTGTTTTGCCCCCCAGTTCAACTTGCAAGTTACTTAAAATCCCATATGGAGTATATGTTCATCCATCAAATGCTTTTAATGTCGTCGAAGATCGCGACAAGGTTGGAGATCCTAAAGTTTTCCAGCAACTCATCGACATAATACATGTAGATTCCCCCTCATCAATAATTGTTCGATGAACAGTTTTGTTGAGGGATTTCACTTGAATGAGGAAAGCTAGTTGAGTTGGTAACTGAGGGTCATATCCTTTGTGATTAAAGGACACAAGATTAGAATCCTTTGGGTCAATCCCACCTATTGCTGATAATAAAGCCTGCTTTTGGGAGGGGCAATTTTGCAGTACCTCAAGTGTCGACATAGTGGATGGCGATTGGGCCAGATCTTCCACTATATTATAATGTTGTGCTGCTCTGGCACGAGGATTAAATGTCGACTTGTGTACTACTCCCTTTGGCGGTTTTATTGTCAGCTCTGGAATGATGGGCGGCACAACTTCTGTCGAAGTTGTTGTCGAACTACTAGGTTGATCTTTATCCTTGTTGTTCGACAGCTGTGGATTCCCGTAATCTTTATTCCTTGTCGTTATCAAAGCATCATTTTGCTGTTTCGAAACCGACAACATCAGCACTTGGGACGGGGAAGCATTGTCACTAGCAACCATATTTTCTCCTGGATTCGGAAACAGATCAGTTAATACTGCCGAGCTTTTTGTATTCTTGAAGAATTTTCTAAGCTTAGCTTTATATGGAAAATCTGATGTCCAGTGATCCTCCATGCATATAAAGCATGGATGATTTGGTTTCCTATTTGCAGAAGGGTTTACAGAGGATTTTTCAGGTGATGATTCCTCCTGTTTCTTCTTCTTCCCTTTGTTTTTCTTCTTGCCTCCTGGTTGCTTGGTTTCTTTGCTTTGTCAGTTGAGATGGCATTTACTTCCGAGGCAAGAAGTTCTTCTTTTGCATTTTGACTAGAAATCTTACAGGCTTTTTTGGATCTAGCCTTTGTTGATTTCGTGTCTATCGTACCAATCACGCCATCGTCGGCATGAGAGTCATTGTTCGATTTAGGAAGAGGAGGAATGGAAAATTCCGACATGGGAGCGTTAGGGATTTTATAATAGAGCGTGCCAGACTGAGTATAAATCAAGTCTAAATATTGCGCACGAGCAATAACTTGCTCTTCAGTGACAACCCCCCCCTTTTCCACATCTTCTGTAATGGAAGGTAACAATGACTTAATAAACCATTCAGTTAAAAGCTGATCAGGAACATATGTTTTTACCTTTCTACGACGACGTCGCCACTCATGAATATGATCGGATATATGAGTGGCCGTCGTTTGCTTGAAATTGGTAAGAAGTTCTGTTCCCGTATCATACCTTATGGGTAACTGAAAATGGGTTAAAAAGGTTGTGGCTAGGGCACTGAAGTTATCAAACGAAGCTCTAGGTGAAGCCTAATCGAATCATCGTTTAGGGTGTTTGATGAACACCACAGATGAAATGTCATCACATGATTCGACGGGTCTTCACCTGGATTCCCATTAAATTTAGGAATATCTGACGAAAGTTTATGCGGAATCGCTAGCCACCAAGGGGCGTAAGCAATTGGATCGTTTGTTAGCCGATTTAGATCCGGTAACTCTAAAGTCGCCACAAAGGGTAACTGTTGATTCAAGTTTGGTGAAGCATACCCAGGATAAGATGGAATTGACTGAGTAGTTGGTCTTTGCATACCAGCATAATGCATTTGATGCTGGGAACTTTGGTAAGGTTGATGGGCATAACCATTATAGAATGGTTGATTTTGACCGTTTTGAATATACGGCTGCCCATTATTTGCAAATATTTGTTGCTCAGATCCTTGGTATACTTGTTGGAATTGCAGTTGTTGATATTGCACTAGCCATGGTTGTGAAGCCATGTGCTGTTGTCCAATACTGGCCGTTTGACCAAGATGAGGGGTAATTGTACCCATTTGGGCCTGTGTCATTCCACTAGTTGGTGATTGTGGTTGAGTCGCAGGGAGAAGAGGCTGTTGCATTACAACCTGAGAACCCTGAGGTTGGCATACAACAGGCAACGATTGTACTTGCGACACCGTCACAATAGCCGACGTAATTGGTATATTTGACATAGGTAAACATTGTTGCATCGAGTATACAACTCTTGGTTGTTGAGGTAGTATTGGCACCCAACCGCTAGATGTAATTCCAGCATAACCTGGATTTTGTTGTGAACTCTCGTATGGTTGTCCTCTCGGAGGAGGCAATGAAAGGGTATATTGCCCCCCATACGGCGGTAATCTGGTACTTAAAGGAATGCTTTGACCTTGAGGACCGGACTGCCCAAATTGACACCGTGAAGGATCAATTTGCTGAGACTCAACATAAGAGTTCCCGGATATTATTCCGGATGAACAAACGGGAACAGACCATACTGTCGAAATAGCCCCTGAGTGGGCCCCATCTAGTGATTGAGAGCTAGTTGGGACAGATGGTATGCCGGCGAACATTGTTGGAGTGACAACAGGAAGTTCTGTCGTCACTGTGTCAGATGGCATAGTCCTAGATGTCGATGGTTGTTCAGACATTTCTAGTCTATCTAAAAGATTTCCTAGCGATTCTACAGGAGCTTCTGATAACGGTAGACTAATTTCTTATGAAGACGGATATAGGGTGATCCCGACTCCAAATTGTGATGGAGGATCCTCCACAATCTCTTCTATAGCAATCAGACCAGGTGGAAGAGGAAGACCATCAGGTCCGTAAAATATTTCTGGTACCGAAGAAGGTATAGAATCTGCAACAACAGATGTTTGGGGAATAACACCTTCCAAATCAGCTGTAGATGGAGCTGGTTCAGTAATACAAGTGTTTACTTTCACACTAGGATCAACTCTACTATCCTTTGGTGGCTGCGGAACGTCTTCTGTAAAGGCAGGGACACCAGAAATGTTTGGAGTAACTGGAGTCTCCGATGGTGTCGGAACACTTGTTCTAACTTTACCAGGGGATTTGGAACCGGTTAAACAAGTTCGCTTCGTCCGTAATAGATTTTATTCTGGAGACAAAGATGGTTGACTCGTAAGCCTCTGCTAACGACGGGGTTTCAATTGACTTTCTTCCACGATTGCGGATTACTCGACCAACTAAAAGTCAAGGGGAAATATGTTTCCGAATTAAATGAATTTTAGATGCTTTGACACAACTTGTTTTTTCAATTTTTAAGAGTCGAGAAAAAACAAAATATGACTCTAGTCGCCTTCGATTTTTAATGAGATTGAAGTGACAAGTGCTCAGATGGACCTTTTCCTTTAAGGAGTCTGAAAAGGAATGAAAGAGACTACTTTGGAAATCTAGATAGAGGGATTACCAAACCAATCGCAAAACTGCAGAATACTTTTTACGGTACGACAGTCAATCTTCCCGAATGCTGTGTTCAGTGCATTGCGATCGATAGGGCGGCAGACACGGCTTCCTATGGATAAAGGATAAAGCCTATTGTGGTCTCCCAATATATACTCGACGGTACGTGGGAGCACAAGTCCGTACTGGCACTTATCGTCTCAAAGTGGAGGAATCACCCAACCAGCAATGAAAACAACAGTTACCAGGCTTTACGACGCCGGAATACGTCTCTAGCCTAGACTTCTAAATGTTGTGTGTTAGGTTCCAAAGTGTTTTTAGATTCATTAAATTTATTTTACAGTTGATCTTACTTAAGAAATTTTCCTTTCAGGTTCACCACGTGATGTAGATATACAATTCCTAAAATGCAATTTAAGATGATAAACAATCGTTTAATCTTCTTTTTGCAATGAAAATCCTAGCTACTAAGGAAAGAGAGACGATATTCTTTCAACATAGAGCAAAGAGCACACACTATATGCACTATCCTAAATCAAACCAAAAAACAGTCTAAATGAAAATGAACATGCATGTATTTGTTTCCAGCCTTCTTAATGTGTTAATGATAAAAAGAAAGCTAAGCGCAAATCTAAATTATTTTCAAAGAGCCATTACTAACAAGTTTCTTTTCAAGACAAAATGAAGACAATGATGACACTTTGTTATTTGGAATTGAAAACTTGCTTTCGACACTTGAAAAACTATTAATTCAAATCAAATACAAGAGTAACAGTGTAATCGACTATCAAGAACAATTGGATTCTCTTTTATGACTGAAAAGGACACTTGCGACTCTTCCAAATCAAGAAACGACAGTTCTATTACGCTACTTCTTTGTAAAAGAGAACTGAAAATGGCTCACAATACATAAAAGCATTTACAGTTCTTTGTACAATGGAGGTGGAATAATGGCAAGGAAGTGGTTTCCAATAGAGGTATACTGATTACAGACAACAAAACTCCTGAATAGAGCTGAAAAGAGTGAAAAAACCAAAGTCTAAAGGCAAAATTAGCCCTTTCTGATCAGCGCACCTGTTACACAGGGATTCCAGTATGCATCCCACCTACAGCACATGGGAAGTGTGATGCATACTAATATCCTTGAAGAGAGGGTGCGATGGTACAGTGCGAGACTTTTGATCCAGTTCTTGATCACAATTTGCAGCACAGTTTAGGGATTTTGGCCGAGCAAGTGGTAATCAGTAAATAAATCACAGGGGTAGATCTAAGGAGGTTACTAGAGCCACCACAAGGGCAATTAGAGAGCTCGTAAATTGATTGTTCAGTTTATAAAGAAAACCTGGAGATAGACTGAAGCAACATTGATCTACTTTTCACTTGCATAGCAAATGCAGTTCGAAGGCTCGCTGGCTTGACTTCAGGCTCCGTCTGTAAGTTTATAAAGCAAACAAATATAGACAAACAAACAATCTATTCGCTCCCCAGTGGAGTCGCCATTTTGTTATCGGGAAATCTAGTGTCTATGCAGAGCTGCTAGTCCCACTAAGGCTGGTAGCTACCTTAGAAACAAACAAACTAAAACCACTTTCGTTTTCCTTTATGAGAAGTAAATAAAAGGGGAAAGAAGGAGACCAACCTCTGTCTTGTGCTTGGTTCCTTGCTTGATTCCTCTCCCTTCTGATAGACCTTTGCCACTTGCTTCCTCGTTTACCTAGCTTCAAATATTACCTGTAGAATCAAAGCAGCATAACACTATCCAAGAATAGAGATCTACTATCATAAACAATATAGGACCAGATATATATTGAACACACAAATGCATATATCATCAATCATACAAGAATGTGGAGGAAAACTTGAATAGCTTTAGTAATAATCAAGAATAGAAAAGAGGATTACAACCAATTATTCTGACCCAGCATCATCCTCTCAGCAAGAAAACCCTTCTTCACCTCATGAAAAGCTTAGATCACCCAACACTATGATGTTACACCAAGAAACTAGTAGCACTTCCTTACAAGATACAAAATTCCAGCCTCCAACCTCTGGATCTCTGAGATGAGAGATCTATATATAGATATTTGCAGAGGTGTGAGTCAGCTCTGGGTTTTTGATTAGTGTCTTCTCTCTGATAGTTCTTGTTTCCACTTGGAGATCTCATTGATCTCTTACTCATCCTTGGGCGATTCTGAGAGGCAAGTGTCACAGGAGAAGTTTCTGGAAGATTCCATGATCATCCACCTCGCAAACTGTCTCCGCCACTTGTCTATTCTCATCCATCGCACCCTATAGAAGGGCTTTTTAGTATGCATCACACCTCCCGTGTGCATTTAGGTGGGATGCATCGCACCCTTAGCACTGAGCAATCAGTATGGTCCAGTTTTGACCATTTCTGAGTAGTTTTTCATGGAGAACTTCTAGGAGATGATGTAATCAGTTGACCTTGTTCTTTTAGGGGTTGGAACAACAATTTTAGGGACTTAGGAGCCCTTGGTTTATGGACATATTTGATTGGGGTTGCAGTGCCCAAAAATGTCTCTAACAACCACCCTGTAGAGATATGCGTACATTTATAAAGAAACCTCTCAACTGACAATTATAATGGACCAAAACCAATGTCTGAAGGAGTAATCACTAAGGAGAGACAAGTGGGTGCTAGAGAACACATATTAGTGCCTGAATTAAACACTCCAAACATGTGTGTGTTAGAAAATTATATAATACAGAGAATTCAAACACATAAAATATTGTAGAAGCACAAACATAGAAAATGCATAAAACAAGAGAGACACAAATATACGTGGTTAACCCAATTTTGGCTACATCCATGGAGAAATAACTAATCCTTCCTTTTATATTATCCAGCAAAATGAAGAGATACAACCTACAATAGATCCATTGAAATTTCATCTTCTTCCTGACATAGTCTCCTCTCTCTTTCTAGCTCAGAATACACATATAAACAACCACAATACAATTCCCTCATATATAGTGAGGGGTTGCATTCTAGGGAAAAAAACATAAATTAAACACAAGTCCTACCATCAGATCATCTGCGTAATCAACGACCTAGATTGACTATGAAATTACAATATTTTACAAGGCAATTTTACATTTGTTTTTAGGTTCGGGGGCACTGCCCCCAGACCCCTACAATGGGTCAACTCCCCCCCCCCCCCCCACACATGGAGGGGTGTAAATTATTCTTGGGGTATACATTTGGTTAAAATAAATACCTCTGAATAGAGAAGATAATCAAGCTCCACACCCAACAATCTCCCACTTGGACTCCACCGCTGCTTCATTTGCTGGACAATGACTCCACTTTGGACCTGGTTGTTTCTCATCTTCATCGTCATACTTGAAGACCAATTGAAACTGAGTATAATGTCAGTTTCTCCCTGGTTACAACTTTTGTTAACATATCTACAGGATTATGGCTAGTGTGTATCTTTTCCAGCTTCAACTGTCCATCTTCCAACACTGACCGTATGAAATGGTACTTGAGATATATATGTTTAGTCTTGGAATGAAATGCTGAGTTATTTTCAATATGAATGGCACTTTGGTTTTCATTGTATCACCTTCCCAACTCCTGCTTCTTACCTAATTCATCTAGAACCTTTGTAACAAAATCATTTCTTTACTATCCTCTATAGCAGCAACATACCTTGCTTGTGTTGTTGAAAGTGCAACAACACTCTATGATTTTGAAACCCAACTGACAATTGTTCCACCTAAAGTGAACACATACCCTGTGGTTCTCCTCCTATTATCTCTATCACCTACCATATCTGCATCAACATATCCCTATAGAGAAATGTTTGAACCATCAAAGCATAATACTTGATTTGTGGTACCTCTCAAGTAGCTGAGAATCCACTTCAATTTTGTCTAATGTTCTTATCCTGGATTGTTCATGTATATTCTTACAACTCCCACTTCATGTGCAATATCAGGCCTTGTGCAAACCATTACATACATTAAGCTTCCAACTACTGATTCATATGGAACTTTAAACATATAATCGATCTCTTCTTGAGCCTTGCGACATATCTCCTTACTTAATTTGAAATGGCTAGCCAAAGGTGTAGTAACTGGTTTTGCGTTCTGCATATTAAATCTTTCCAACATCTTTTGTATGTAGTCATTTTGAGACAATGTTAATTTGCAATTTTTCCTATCTCTAGTTATACTCATACCAAGGATTTGTTTTGTAGCACCCAAATCCTTCATTGCAAAAGAATTTTCCAATTTTCCTTTGAGAAAAAATAATTCCTACATGTTAGGTCCTACAACAAGCATGTCATCTACATACAATAACAATATAATATAGCTACCATCATTTTGTCTTTTGATATAAACACAATGATCAGAGTGACATCCAATATAAGCTTGTTCATACATAGACCTGTCAAATTTTAGATACCACTACCTTGGAGCCTGTTTTAAGCCATACAATATCTTTTTCAACCTGAACACTAGTTTCTCCTTCCCTTTGACCTCATTTCCTTGTGGCTACTACATATAGATCTCTTCCTCGAAATCCCCATGGAGAAAGGTCATATTTACATCTAACTTCTCAAGATACAAATCTTCTACTGCTACTAGACTTAAAATAGTTTCGATTGAAATCATTTTAACAATCGGAGAAAATATTTCATCAAAGTCTATACCTTTCTTCCCTGCAAACCCCTTCACCACAAGTCTAGCTTTATACCTTTTCCTACCTCCATATTCTTCCTTCAACTTGTAAACCCATTTATTATGCAATGATGTTTTACCTGTAGACAACTTGACTAAGTCCCAAGTCTGGTTATGTACCAAGGAGTCCATCTCTTCTTTCATGGCTAGCTCCCACTTCTTCCTGGTTTTTACCTGCATTGCTTCTTCATAACATTTTGGTTCACCAGAATCAGTCAACAATACATAATATAATGAAGGAAAGTATCGTTCAGGGGGTATACTTATCCTGATAGATGTTCTAACACTACTTTCAGGTATTTTTGGTGCCTATTGTTGCTTTGGTTCTTGTTGTTGTTCTAGTTGTTGATCATTATGATTTTCAGGAACCTTTACTTTTTCTATGATCTCATCAAGCATTGTGTATTCTCTGTTTTCTTTTTCCTGTTTCTTTTCTTGCATCTGATACCTATTCAAAACCTTTTCATTGAATATGGAATCTATAATGCTAATAACTTTGTGATTTTCATAATCATATAAGCGCTAAACAAATCATTAACACCATATCCAATAAAGGTACATTTCTTTGATTTTGCCTCAAGCTTTATTTTATATTCTTTATAAATGTGGACAAAGGCTTCACAACCAAAAGTCTTTAAAAAATAGTAGTTTACCTTTTTACTTGTCAATGCCTCCTCTGGAATACCACCATCCAAGTAACTTAAAGGCCCTCTGTTTATTAGATAAAAGACAATATCTACAACATCTGCCCAAAATTGTAAAGGAAATCCTACATGCAATCTCATGCACCTTGCACGCTCCATGATTGTCCTGTTCATCCTCTTTGACACACGATTTTCTTGTGGTGTTCTGGAACTATCTTCTCTCTACAAATTCCATATTCTGAACAATACTTATCAAACTCTTTTCTACAATATTCACCTCCATTTTCTGATCTAAGACACTTCAACCTTTTTCCTGTCTCATTCTCAACCAAATATTTCCATTTCATGAAAGTATGAAATACAACATATTTATTTCAAATACAATAAATCCATGTTTTCTTGGTTGCATCATTAATAAAAGTAACATAATAGCTAGAGCCATCGAGAGATGATACCTAAGTAGGTCCCCATATATCTGTGTGCACAAGCTCTAATTTTTCATTCTTCTTTTATTTCCCAAGTCTGAGAAATTTGACTCCCTTCAGTTTTCCATAAGCACAATTCTCACATAATTCCAAATCAACATGCTTCAAACATGGCAACAAATTTCTTGAGTGAAGAATCTGCATTCCCTCCTCACTCATGCTCCTAAGCCTATGATGCCACAATATTGTATCTACTCTTGTAGAGGTTAAAGCATTAACATAATTAGAAATACCATTACATAAATACAATGTACTGACCTTTTCTCCTTTTGTTATTACCAGGGCTCCTTTAGTGACCTTCCAGGTTTTATCTGTAAAAGTAGTTATACAACCTCCACCTCGCAACTTCCCTATTGAAATTATATTTTTATTCATATCTAGAACATGCCTTACCTCCTTCAGTAGCCATTGGTTTCCATTCTTCTATCTTAAGAAAACTTTACCCATTCCAATGATTTTATAGGGTTTATCATCACTCAAACGAACCTATCCAAAATCTCCTTGAACATAATCATGAAAATTTTTCTTATCAGGTGTGGCATGGAATGAGGTCCCTGAATCTACCACCCAAGCATCAATAATATTTTCTAATGAAAGAATCAAAGCGTCTTGCAACGCATCACCTATCACATTTGTTTCATGATTGTTTTCTTGTTGTGTGTCTCCTTCTTTTCCCTTTTGAAACTTACAATATTTCTTCAGGTCTCCTTTCTTCCTGTATTTCCATCATACTATCCCCAATTTTGACTTAGATATGCCATTCCTTGACTTACTGCGATATCCTAGGCTCTTTCCTCTTTCCATTTTTCTTCCCCTAGTCTTTGCAGTCAAAGCATTACATGGTGTCTCACCAGATATTTTCTGTCACATTTCCTTGCTAAGGATTTCACCAATAACATCATCATAATTTAAAGTACTAGATCCATAGACAAAGTTACTAATGGGCATAACTAAACCATTTCAAATTTTTGGCAATGAGCATAGAAATAACAGAGCCCTAACTTCATCATCAAAATTTACCCCTACAGAACATAACCAACTTGTAACCATATTAAATTCATTTAAATGATCAACAAAAGATCTACCTTCTGACATCTTCATATTAAATAAATTCTTCATACTAAATACCTTATTTGATTTTGAGGGTTTTTCATATAGTTTGGCTAATGCCGACATTAAACCCAATATTCTCGTTTCCTTTGAAATATTAAAGGCTACCGACACTGATAAGCGCATTCATATTGTTTCAAGTGCCTTTCTGTTGAGAATATACCATTCTATGTCTGACATACTCGTCAACTTCTTTTTCTTCAAGCTCAATAGTAGGTATATATATTTCTGATACAGATCATCTTCCATATCCATCTTCCACAGTTGAAAGTTTTGGCCATTAAAATTTTCAACCCTAAACCTACCATCTTTCATCATTTCTCCCACTCGAACCACAAATCCTTCTCTCCTATGAGTTTATTAGCCAAATACACCCTCGACTCTGATACCAGTGGTTAGAAAATTATATATTACATAGAAATGGAACACATAAAATATTGCAGAAACACAAACATAAAAAATACATAAAAAAAGAGAGGCACAAATATACGTGGTTCACCCAATTTCGGCTACATCCATAGAGAAAAAGCCAATCCTTCTTTTTATATTATCCAACAAAATGAAGAGATAGAACCTATAACATATCTTCTTTAATTTCCTCTTCTCTCTCACACAATCTCCTCTATCTTTATCACTCAGAATACACATATACACAACCACAAATAGAATTCCATAATATATAGTGAGGGGTTTCCTTCTAGGGGAAAAAACCCTAAATTAAACATAAATTCTACCATAATATCATTTGCCTAATGAACGACCAAGGTTGACTACAAAATTACAATATTTTACAAGGAAATTTTACATCTATTTTTAGCTTTGGGAGAGCTACCCCTGAACCCCTATTGGGGGCCTGCTTGCCCTCGGACTCCCCAATCGGGGGAGATGTCCCCCCCGTACCCTCACAGGGGGGGCAAGTCCCCCCCCCCCCCCCATGGAGGGTTGTACAGTATTCTTGGGGTATACATCTGGCTGAATCAAAGACCTTTGAATAAATAAGATAATCATGCTCCACACCCAATAGTGTGCACTTCCCTAAGATACGTACATTATCAAAATCAACAGGAAGAAACCATAAACTAGAGGAATATGTGATGAGAACTTGCTTCCCTCAACGTACCTCTCTTTAATGTGATATGACAAAATCCATAAGGGTTGATCGTATATATAGTGGGGAGTCCACACGTACATCCACTCTGGACAGGTGTTGATGTTTTCTATGTTTTTGAAATTAAACCCCCAATCACCCACTATTCACTCAGGTGTGTCAATCATGCATGTTGGTGCCCTTCCCAACCATAGATGCACCCCCATTGGGGAGGGGTCCCAACTCTTGCCACCTCAAACTTCAATTATCAACTGAGATGTGGCTAGCTATGTGTATTTGGCCATATTGAAGACACCTTTGGACTGGAGGGATTATCTCAACTGATGCCTCATTTTACTAAACTTTATCATATTGTAGCCATATTGTAGCCCTTGTATGTAGTTTCCCTAGTCAGCTAATATGTATGCCACTTGATTATCTTCACACTTTGTGTGATGTGGGATAATGAATTGAAAGGGCAACACAAGTTTTTAATACTATTGATTACTTCATTAATTCTCCAGTTGTGGCATACCCATTCCTCCAATTTACCATGCAACAATTTTTGAAGGCGTATGGAAATATGAGAATCACCATATACCTGTAGCAACTTATATCCCTCACAAACTGTTATTTTCAACCCTTTCTCCAGGCCAAGAAATTATGCTATTTTGTCTGTTGAGGTACCACAATAGGAAGGATAAATATGAAAAGGATAAGAGAAATCATCTTGAAATATGTCTCTTTATCCCATTGGTCCTAGATTCCCCTTCGATGCCCGATCGAAGCTTAGTATTTTGAAGTTTTTTGGAGGTGGGGTGAACAAATTTATATCTTTATGCATCAAAACGAGGCACTTGGTGGGTGTAGGGTTAAACATATTTGTTTGTATATCCAAAATTTTAGAAACATACTCCTTTATCCTTGTATTTGAGTGTTCTTCTTGTGCAAAGGATGATACTGCTAGTGCCTCACATATATTCTTAATTGTTACATCTTGTAAACTAGAAACATTCCCTTTGTTTGTCTGAAATGCTCTAAGGTTCTTTCCATAGGTTTCATAGGAAACATCTACAGGTGAGTCTCCAAGCTTGTGATTCTATGGGATTATTAAACTTGTTGTCTAAATATTGCATTACTAGTTCTCGGATTGTGCAAGATTGAGGTGTCGAACATCGAAAGATCCTCCATCTAATACCCCAGACATTATGTGCAAAGGTGCAGGTAAAACAAATATGTTTTGTTTTCTCTTCTAGTTGAGAACATAATAGACAAACTAATGGTCCTAAGTGATATTTTTCTCCTTAATCAGTTCCATGTAAGGGTTCTCCCATGTGCTAGAATCCATACAAAGAGAACTAGTTTCGTGCCAACTCTTACAATCCCATAGTTTCCTCTAGAATTCTATGTTGTGAGCTACATGAAAATCCATTAGTACTTGATAGGCTTCTTTTAACATAAATTTTCAGGTTGATTGGTGGCCCCATCTTAGAACTTGCCATTGATGTGAAACTCTGATAAGTATATTATCTATCAATTTTTAAAACTCCTTCTAGGGATATTTGTCATTATTACCGAGTGTTATACAAAATTTATGACTGCAGACAAAAGTATCTTCCCTAGACATAGTGGAATGGTCTAGAACAATAGAAAACAAAGAATATAAAGTTTCCCTTTGAGAAATTGAAGAATGGAAAGAGGCTTACATGGAATTCATTGCAAGATTTACTCTCCTCTCAACTTGTAAGCTCCAATCATAGCTTTGATTGCTATAATTAGAACGTACACATACAATCATAACAAGCCAAAGATCTATGGCATATATGCAGCATTATCCAATTACTCTATTCAATGGATCAACAACGCATTGAAGTACATGAATGTAAACATAACATAAGACATATAGGAAAATTGTATACTCTTTGTATTAATATGAATAAGAGAGTTTTGACAACCAAGAATAATAGTTGATCTTGTAGGGATCTCCCCAAGTTGACTCGTCCTTCATTGTCACAAAGCGCACCTCAATGTCACCCTAATGCATGAAGATGACGACTCTCTTAGATTCAATGCAGTAGCATGAGGGTATGATTAGTCTCCAAAATGCAACCCTCAAGTTGTAGATGGTTGTAAATTTATAGGAGAGTGTGGTAATTTAGGAATTCTTATCCATTTACAAATTGAGGCTTGAGATCCACTTGTGATGGGAGGATGAGCTCCAGGGATAAGACATGAAATATCCAAGATAGGATCAGATAGGATTCGAAGTAATTATCCAAGGTAAATGTTGAAACAACTCCTTGAAGCTTATAGAAGAGGAAGCTTTAAGATTCTTTTTAGTTTCCCCAATTTATAGAATTAGCGCACCCCCAACAAGGGACAACCTATTGCTGATTAGCGCTAGTGCAGAATGGAGCAACCTGTTGTTGAACGCACATCCCTAAAGGGAGAGTTAGGCTTAGGTATTTTTGTATGGATGATGACAATGTGTTCATGAATGTTGATTGATCCGGTATGCAGGCCTATTGATCAGATGTGACAAAATGGCCTATAACACCGGGTCAATCTTCTCCTTCCTTCGACACTCCCCATTCTTGATTCTCTATACATGGTTTACATAAATATGCTAATGAGTATCCCCCCAATACTTTTAGAGATGTATTATATTGGTCGGAAGTGTTGAAGCTCGTCTAAGTGCATGTATTGTTGCCAAGAGGCTTCCCAAAATTTCTATGTTTTCCCATCTTTGATTTCCCAAAATGCATGTTGACGAATGAGGTCTTTGCCTTTAATATCCCAATTCCATATAGGTGATCCCTTAATTGACCCATTAAATCTTCATTTCTCCACCTACGATGGAAGAGGTAGGCACTTTCTTTCCCATATCTTTTTCCAAAGTTGTGATCCTCCTTGAACTAAGACTCACCACAATTTCATAGCATACACCTAGCTAATTAACTCGGGATCCATGAGTCCCAAACCTCCCATGTGATTTGTAACAATTAAAGTGTCCCAACCAACTAGGGCGCACTTGTGTTATTTGGAATTACCCCTCCACAAGATGTTAGGGTCCCACCCTAACCCCCTTATTTATGTAATGGGATCGAGTCATAGTCAAGAGTCAATAAAGCCCATATTAATAATTGTAAGTGATTAACCCGAAATTAATGATGGGACCATAGTTAGTTGCAAATGGGTCGTAGTATTAGATAGATGGTATTAATAAACCCATGGTATTGATCCTTGGTATTGCATGTATGAGTCATATATAAAGGATAGAGACTCCCTCGAGGAGCATTGTGTCTTATTTTTTCGCGAGCTCTGCTCTATTGGAGGTTGCCCCCTCGAAGAGGCCAGTGAACATTGCTTTCTGAATAATAAAATATTTCCTGTTGTCTCTCACTATTCTATGTTCTGGGTATCTTTCTTCGCATATTCTGTATTTGGGTATCTTTTTGCAGGTTAAGAGCATAACAAGTGGTATCAGAGCACTTTCCAGGGCCAGTGGGATCTCCATTTCTTAGCAAAAATGTTTTTTGGCTAGAGACGTGTTCCGGCGTCTTTAAACCACGGGATATGTCGTTGAGTGCATAAACCTGCGGATTTGGGGAGGCATGCACGCAGGAAATACAAGAGGTGGTCACGCTTGTTGGACTCCCTTGTAACCCCTGTGGGTACCCCTTCGAGTAGTAGCGCATTAGACAGAACCGCGTACGGACTATCTTCCAAGTACCTTCTGGGTATATTAGAAGCCCCTTAGCTCCTCTGCAACCTCGCCATAGATAAACCGTCGGCCGTCTTGCTGCTACAGTACACCGAGAATAGCACTCGGAGAGATTACTCGCCCGTACGATAAGGTAGTCGGGTTGTACAGCTAAGGGTACAGTTGATCCTCCTTAGTTAGAGCCCTGAAACATTGGGCCGAGTACTACTGTCAGACCCTTATGTATATTGCGATCTGTAGCACCTGACACTCCTCGAGACCATAGTTCCATTTTCTATCTGGGGATCACACATCATCTTTGCTAGATCAGTGCGCAAAGAGGTGCAACAGCAGCAGACATCAGTCCCGCAGTTCCGAGTTAGCAGACCAGCCATTCTGATCTATTAGATCCATCAGATCTGCAGCAGCAGTCTGTTCTACCACCCAGAGCTATCCGATTTTCCAGTCAGATCTCTCAGATCCACCAGATCTGAGTAGTTGTGTGGGGTTCCTATACCGGGGTATAATTTTCGCAGGACATTTGGCCACATTGACATTTTGAGGATTTGTCTTTCTTCTTTCCCGGGGCGCTTATTGGTGATCTAGCCCATCAAAATCAGGACGACAAGCTGAGCACGGTGGTACCATTCAATTCTTAGTGAATTTTTTTTTTAGGCGGTCCCAATGTTCAAGAACATCAGGTCGGTACATGGTAGAAACTAGAGCTCAAGCTATGGCCAATGAAAGGATGGACAAACTTGAAGAATCCTTGCAATCCCTCCACATTCAGCTTGATTGACTAAATAGCCTGATCCTTAGCATAATCCCAAAGGGCAAGGAGGAAGCCCATGAGGAGGCGTATATTGGCAATGGACACAGTGAGGGTGAGTCTAGCCACTCTCTTCACCTCGGGGGCCCCAACCAACAATCCCATCCGCGACCTCCCAAGTTGGATATGCATAAATTTGATGGTTCTCACCCAGCAGCATGGATAGCACAAATGGAGCAGTATTTCAATTTGAATAACATCTTAGATAATGAGACTAAGCTTATGGTGGGGAGCATGTACTTGGACAATGAAAGGTGGCAATGGTGGGAATGGCATCAACATTGCAATGGACCTTTTAGGACTTGGAACTCCTTCAAAAAAGCTCTTACAGAACGCTTTGACCAGGACTCTTCTTTTTTGGGTCTTCTTACTAAGCTCCGATAGACTGGCACAGTGGATGAATATATTACAGCCTTTGAAGCCTTAGCCTTCCGCACCAGGGGTCTCTCAGATGTTTTCTACACGGAATGTTTTATCAGCGGTCTTAAAGAAGCCATAAAAGCCCACGTCTTAATGCACCACCCTCCCACATGGACGGAGGCTTGTAAGGTAGCTCGTAATGTGGAATGTGCGTTAGCAGCCCAGTACAATTGCCCAAATTTCACCACTAAGGGTCGCCCCCCACAGGCTCACAGCATGACTCAAACACTTAAGGTTCAAAAGGTGTCACCTGCAGAAATGGCCGAAAGAAGAAAGCAAGGATTATGTTACTACTGTGATGAAAAATACTCCCCAGGTCATAAATGCAAGGAGCCCAAATTTTTTCAAATTGATGCGACTGATTATAGCTCATCGGAGGAAGATCCACCACTGGAGGAACATGAGGCGGTGGAAGAGGACAACCAAAAGGACAATGTCCCTGATGAACCAGTTATTTCGCTGCATGCTTTGGCAGGGATTTCTTCACCTCAAACTCTCAAAATCAGAGGTTTTATTAAACATTGCCCAGTAGTAGTCTTGATTGATAGTGGAAGTACACATAATTTCATCCATCAAAAAGTCACGGAAGAAGTGCATTGTTTTGTACGAGCAGTTTCTAACTTCCAAGTCCAAATTGCGGATGGGGGAACAATGAAATGTGAAGGCCACTGTGAAAATGTCAAACTTCAAATGGGGGATTATCAGTTGAAGACCCACATGTTTGCCATACACATGGGAGGGTGCGACATTGTCCTTGGTGCTGAATGGCTTCGCACTCTTGGGCCAATCACAATGGATTTCTAGGAGTTATATATGGGTTTTAAGCAGAACAACTCCAAACATACCCTCCGTGGACTCCAGGCGGGAGCTCCCTCTATCATCAGCTCGCATAGGATGGAAAAATTGCTTTAAAAGGGCCATCATGGAGTTATAGCTCAATTTAATGCCATCCAGGCAGTTGAAACCAAGTCTCTGCTGATTCATCCTGAGATGCAACAGATTTTAAATAACCATCTGCCGGTATTTGACAAGCCTCATGAGCTTCCACCCTCGAGAGGGGAACATGATCATAGCATCACCTTGGTTCCAGGGGCCCAACCCCCAAATGTGCGCCCATACAGATATCCGTTCACCCAAAATAATGAAATAGAAAAAATAATCCAGGAACTTTTGGAAGCAGGTATCATTCGTCCCAGCATTAGTCCTTATTCATCACCAGTGGTCATGGTGCTCAAGAAATATGGGGAGTGGCGGATGTGTCTAGACTTCAGGGCCCTCAATAAGTTGATAGTCAAAGATAAATTTCCCATCCCGGTGGTTGACGATTTGCTGGATGAACTCAATGGGGCTCAATTCTTCACTAAGCTGGATCTTCGCTTGGGCTACCACCAAATTCGCATGAAGGAAGTTGACATTCCAAAGACTGCTTTCAGAACTCATGAAGGCCATTATGAGTTCCTGGTCATGCCATTCGGTATTTGTAATGACCCCTCTACTTTTCAAACCCTTATGAACCACATTCTCAAACCATATCTCAGGAAATTTGTCCTTGTCTTCTTCAAAGACATCCTCATCTATAGTTTCACTTGGGCCGCACATCTTCAACATGTAGATCTACTCTTGCAACTGCTCCGAAAGCATAAATTATTTGTCAAGATGTCCAAGTGTTCGTTTGGCATGGAAGAAGTTGAGTATTTGGGCCACATTGTGGGGTGTGAAGGTGTCAAGGTGGACCCCAAAAAGATCCAGGCAATGTAGGATTGGCCTCAACCTAAGACCTTGAAGAGCTTGAGAGGATTTTTGGGTCTCACAGGCTATTATCATAAATTTGTTCGCAACTATGGTCACATAGCGAAGCCCCTCACTCAACTCCTGAAGACGCACAACAGGCATTTACAGCTCTCAAAAATGCCATGTGTTCCACTCCAGTCTTAGCACTACCTGACTTCACCAAATCTTTTGTCATTGAATGTGATGCTTCGGGTACAGGTATTGGGGCGGTCTTAATGCAGGAAGGGCGACCTTTGGCCTTCACAAGCCAACAACTCAGTGGGAAGAATCTGGGCCAATCTACCTACGAGAAGGAAATGATGGCCATATTACATGCATTAGAGACATGGTGACCTTACTTATTGGGGCGACGTTTCCAAATCCGCACCGACCATCATAGTCTTAATATTTTTTGGAGCAACACCTATCCTCCCCACAACAAAATAAATGGCTCGCCAAAATGCTGGGATATGATTATGAGATCATTTACAAGAAAGGGCAAGACAATAGTGTTAGTAGATGCATTATCTCGCCAATTTGAGGAGGAAAGTACTCTGCTAGCAATTTCCCTCCCCATTCCAAAATGGATTGAAGAGGCTCGCAGGGAAAGGTTTTCACATCCTAGGCTCTCCCAACTCATTTCTCAATTGCAGGTAGATCCAAATTCCACCAAGGGCTACTCGTGGCAGGATGAGATTCTTTGCTATAGGGACAGAGTCATAATATCACCAACATCCACCCTCAAAAGTCGCATTTTGGTAGAATTGCACTCATCCCCCATTACAGGACATTCAGGCTTTCAGAAGACGTATGCTCGCACCAAAAGATCATTTTTTTGGACAGGCATGAAAAAGGACATCCTTACTTTCGTAGCAGAATGCGATGTCTGTCAACGCCACAAAGGGGAGATCGTCAACACACCAGGCACATTACAACCGTTGCCCATCCCGGCATCAATTTGGATGGAGGTTTCTATGGATTTCATTACATGTCTTCCAAAGTCAGGAAACAAGTCAGTCATCATGGTGGTTGTGGACAGACTTTCGAAGTATGCTCATTTCTGCGCCCTACCCCACCCGTTTACACCAACTTTGGTCGCTCAATCTTTCATGGATCAGATCTTCAAATTGCATGGCATGCCCACTTCTATTGTGTCCAATTGCGACCCGATCTTCACCGGTAATTTTTGGCAGGAACTCTTCAGGCTACAAGGCACTCAACTAAAACTCAGTACTTCCTATCATCCGCAAATGGATGGTCAAACTGAAGCCGTCAACAAATGTCTGGAAACCTACCTTAGGTGTTTCACTTCAGAAAAGCAACATCTTTGGGTACAATGGTTACCTCTGGTTGAATGGTGGTATAACACCAACTATCATGCCACCACCAAAATGACTCCCTATGAAGCAGTATATGGTCAACTCCCTCCTTCCCCTACTTCTTATATCAAGGGGTGCTCAAAGTTACAAGCAGTGGATCAACTCCTACAACACTGTGCAACCATGTGTGCCCATCTTAGAGAGAATCTTCATCAAGCTCAAAACCGCATGAAGCAACAAGTAGACCAGCATCGCTCAGAGCGCCAATTTCAAGAAGGGGATCAAGTCTTTTTGAGGCTGCAACCATGTTATGAAACCAGCTCACAAAAGATAGAAAAGAGAGATCCACGCCTCAGAATTCAGCCTCTTCGAGGGGGCAACCTCCTTTACATTACATAAATGAACAATTCTTGGATGATACAAATGAAAAAACCTCCTTTCTATATATAGGAGTCTAAGGAGTCACAATATAATCCAGCCGACCTAACAATAATAATATAAAGCCATAAAAATAACAATAGAGGGATTCTATGGGGCACAGAAATAACAATATGGGGGTAATAGGGGCACAACAATATAAATAGGGGGTATAACTACAATAGTAATGGGGTAATCACTAGTATTATAGGGACCCAACATGCCCCTCTCCTTCAAAAAAGTGTTGTCCTCAACGCTTGAGTAGTTCTGGATACTTCTGCATAAAATTCTCATCCTCCCATGTGGAATCTTCAGCGGATAAGTTCTTCCACTTGATAAGATACTCTGAAATTGATCGATTTCGTAGCTGTCGAGTTCTTGTTTCTGTGACTGCTTCCGGTTCCAATATAATTTTTCCTTCCTCGTCAAGTTCTGGCAATATTGTTTGAATTGGGAGCTTGTCACCTATAACCTTCTTTAAACATGAAACATGGAAAACTGGGTGCAATCGAGAAGCTGCAGGAAGCTCCAATTTGTATGCCATAGTACCAATCTTTTGCAACACCTTGTACGGACCATAATACTTTGGTGATAATTTATTATCCTTCTTAGCTTGCTTTAGGGACATTTGCTTATATGGTTGTAGCCGTAGGAATACCCAATCACCTACATCAAAACTTCTTTCACTGCGATGTTGATCTGCCTGTTGTTTCATTCTATTTTGTGCCAACACGAGGTTATCCTTTAAGAGTTGGAGGACTTGTTGTTGATGTTCGATGTGATGTTCCACTGCCTGAACCTTAGAATTTTCTCTTAAATATGATGTGATGGATGGTGGTTGATACCCATAAAGTGCCATAAATGGGGTCATTTTTGTTGCTGTATGGAAGGAAGTGTTATACCACCATTCAGCCAGAGGCAACCATTTGACCCATTGTGTCTGTTTATCAGATACAAAGCAACGAAGATATCCTTCCAAACATTTGTTTACTATCTCAGTTTGCCCATCAGATTGAGGATGATAAGATGAGCTATGAGCTAACTGAGTACCAAGACAAGAAAATAATTCTGTCCAAAAATTTCCAGTGAAAATGGGATCTCTGTCACTTACAATAATCTTTGGGTTTCCATGTAGCTTTTGAACTGTTTCCATAAATGCAGTAGAAACTGTACTGGCTTTAAATGGATGTGATAATGCACAAAAGTGTGCATACTTGGTAAGTCTGTCAACTACCACCATGATGACACTCTTTCCCTCAGACTTGGGTAAACCTGTGATAAAATCCATTGAAACCTCCTCCCAACGTTGGCTTGGAATGGATAAAGGTTGTAATAGACCCGGTGTCTTAATTGTTTCAACTTTATTTTGTTGGCAAACCAAACATTCCGCCACAAACTTTTGAATATCTGATTTAAGGCCATCCCAAAAAAATTCCTTCTTAACCCTGTGGTAAGTTTTTAAAAATCCTGAGTGCCCTCCTAAGGGAGAAGTGTGCAATTCCATAAGAATCTTTTGTTTTAGCTGGGAATTCTTACAGAGGTATAAGCGATCTTTGTACCATAACGAATCATTTTGCCAGCTAAATGTATCAGAAGTACTGGAATCTTGTTGTAGCTTTCGAATAAGTGCCCACACTTCTTCGTCATTCTTCCATTCCTCCCTTGCTTCGTTTATCCAATCTGGTTGGATAATAGAAATGGCACACAACAATGCTTCCACATCCTCATCCTTTCTTGAGAGTGCATCTGCCACCACATTTTGCTTCCCTTTTTTGTAGATGATTTCAAAGTCATAACCCAACATCTTTGTGACCCACTTTTGTTGCTCTTCAGAGGATAATCTTTGTTCTAAAAAGTATTTAAGGCTATCATGATCCGTTTTTACCTTGAAGTGTCTTCCCATTAGGTAGGGTCGCCATTTCTTAAGTGCATGGAGTATTGCCAACATTTCCTTCTCATAAATAGCTTTGCTTAAAAACTTTCCCTTGATTGGACGACTTTCAAAAGCAATGGGTCTTTCATCTTGCATTAGAACAGCACCAATTCCATTTCCTGAAGCATCACATTCCACAATAAAGGTTTTTGTGAAGTCCGGTGTAGCTAAGACCGGTGCTTGGCACATTGCCTCTTTAAGATGTTCAAAGGCCTTTGTTGCTTCCGGAGTCCATGAAAATGAATCTTTCTTCAATAATGTTGTTAGAGGTGCTGCTATTCTCCCATAATTCTTAACAAACTTGCGATAATACCCTGTCAACCCAAGAAATCCTCGCAGATGCTTTATGGATGTGGGGATTTTCCATTCCTTAATGGCTTTAATTTTGCTAGGGTCTACCTTAACTCCTTCATGAGATACAATATGACCCAAATATTCCACCTCCTGGACTCCAAAGAAACATTTGGATCTTTTTGCATATAATTGTTTCTCCTCCAATAGTTGTAGCACCCTGTCAACATGTTCAACATGATCCTTCCAAGACTTGCTGTAGATTAGTATATCATCAAAAAATACTAACACAAATTTTCTAAGGAATGGTTTGAAAATTGAATTCATCAAACCTTGAAATGTTGAAGGTGCATTGGTAAGGCCAAAAGGCATGACCAAAAATTCATAATGACCCTCATGAGTTCTAAATGCCGTTTTCGGAATGTCTTCAATCTTCATTCTGATTTGATGATATCCCGAACGAAGATCCAACTTGGTGAAGTAAATTGATCCATGCAATTCATCCAGTAATTCATCAATGACAGGAATGGGGAACTTATCTTTAATAGTGAGCTTGTTGAGCTCCCTATAATCTGGACACATGCGCCATGATCCATCCTTCTTGTGCACCAATACTACTGGAGCTGAGAAAGAACTTTGACTCGGTTGAATTATACCAGCCTCTAGCATTTCTGCAACCATACGTTCAATTTCACTTTTTTGGACATAGGGATATCTGTACGGCCTGATGTTTGGAGGAACACTTCCTGGAATCAGATGAATAGCATGATCATGATCACGCATAGGTGGGAGACCTTTGGGAGTCTCAAATACCTTGGAATGATTGTCCAGGACTTTTTGGAGATCTGGAGAAATAGATGATTCCAATGTGGAAACATCTAGCGAACATAATTGTGCAATTACACCTCTTTGCTCCTTTTTTAGAAGCTTTGTCATGCCATTAGAGCTGATTATCTTTCCTGGTTTCCCTGCAATACCCCTTAATTCAACTTCCTTTCCTTCCACAGAAAATTTCATGAAAAGTTCTTGAAAATTAAAAGCTATTGTACCCAAGGATTGTAGCCATTGGACTCCTAGTACAACATCAGCACCTCCCATTGGAATGGAAAGCATTGGGCTAGTCAATACATATTCTCCCATGGATAGCTTGATATTATGGCACTTTCCAGAGCAATTTATTGTTCCTCCATTTGCAATCATCACTTGACACTCTGGTGCTGGATATAGGAAGCAATTCAATTCTTTTGCTACCCTACAATGAATAAAATTGTGGGTGCTTCCTGAATCAATCAACACTATTACCTTTTTCTTCTTGATTTGTCCTTCTATCTTGATGGTTTGAGGAGTGGTAATTCCCGCCAATGCATTACAAGATATGGTCGGATTTATTTGTTCTTCATCTAGGCTTTGTTCCTGGAATATATCCTCTTCTTTTGACCTTTCTTGCTCCTTTTCTTCTTCCTCTTCACAATCTATGTAGAATAATTTCTTCTCAGCACACTTATGACCTTTTGTGTATTTGCTATCACAATTGTAACAAAGCCCTTTTGCTCTTTTTTCTTCCAATTGTTGTGGTGTCAACCTTGTAGGTTGTGGAAGACTATGGGCAACAACACTTCCGTCTTTATAGTTGTGAGTGGTATGCTTCCTAGTTGCCATAATTTTGCTTTCCATTTTTCTTGCTAACCTGAATGCCTTCTCTAATGAATCAGGTTCCCAAAGGCGAACATCATGTTGGATATTATCCTTTAAAGACCCTATGAACACATCAATCCTATGCTCCTCTGGAATATCTTTTACCCTTATGTTCAATTTTTGGAACTCCTCAATGTGCTCCATTATTGAACCCTTTTGTTTGAGACTTATCAATTGGCTAAAAAAAGTGTTGCTTTTTGTATCCTCATAATGTGCTATCAATTCTTCCGTAAAAATTGCCCAAGTGATAAATTGTTTACGAGAACAAAGCCATTGATACCATACAAACTGATTTGGTTCCAAATATAAAGTTGCCATACGTACCTTTTGTGTGTTTTGCACATTATTGAGATCGAAGAATTGCTCCATCTGTAATATCCATGTGGCGGGATCCTTGCCATCAAACTTCCTCATATCGATTTTTGGAATATGGTGAGTCTTCGATCCAACATTAGAGTCTATGGAATCATGATTAACATTTCTTTTGTTCTCATCATGAGTTTCCTTTACTACCTTTTCACCATTAGTGACCCTTTCTTGTAGCAACTTCTTCAATTCTTCCATGTCTGTCTTCAAATCTATCTTCAAATTTGCCATCGAATCCTCCATCTTAGCTTCCATGCCCTTTATCTTAGATTCCACGCCATTTATCTTAGCTTCTGTTAGCTTTTGTGAGCGTGACATTTGTTGCACTTGTTCTTGTAATTTTGATATATCATGTAGCATTTCTTCCTCTTCTTCATGAGTCATGCTAGAGCTTTCAGGTTCCTTACTAGGTGTTTGCATTTTCTTTCCTCGGGGCATCAGTTACCGATAATAATGCTTTACTATGCCCTTTGAATTCCGTTAAACCAAGCTTACACAAAAATTAAAAAAAAAACTACACACCTTTTTTCACTTTATAGAAGCCTGATATTGAATCTGATGTATCTCTGTAATTTCGGATCATCCAGTTCTGAAATTGCTACCTGTAGTAGCCTTCTGCGTCCTCTTTCCAATGCCACAAGTCTGAGCCAAATTGGATTCTCCAAGGAAGAGTTATGTGAAATCTCCCACAGTGACTTGCTTTTAGACTGGTTCAGTAGAGCGAACTTGTACGACGTGCCACGAGTCACTGTTTCAACCTTTGAATCTGAAACACACATACAAGAAACTACAGTCCGTCCTCTTTCTGTACCTTCTTACGAAATTTCAATCCGATCCCCAGAGAGAAAGTTATGACGATTTTCCCCAGGTCACCTGTTTTGAATGTAATTCAGGAGTCTGCAAAAAGACCAACTTCCTCAGATCATATCTCCGCAAATATCACGCAAAAAGCTCTGAAATTCGGACCCAAGGTTCAGCGCGATTTCTTCTCAAATGGGTTTTTTTTGCGACTTCTGAAACGTCACAGAAAAAAGTTATAGCGAAAATGCCACGATGACCTGTTTGGAGCAGCGAAACCCTAGAATCCAAAGCTCTGATACCAAATGTTATGAAACCAGCTCAGAAAAGATAGAAAAGAGAGATCAACGCCTTAGAATTCAGCCTCTTCGAGGGGGAAACCTCCTTTACATTACATAAATGAACAATTCTTGGATGATACAAATGACAAAACCTCCTTTCTATATATAGGAGTCTAAGGAGTCACAATATAATCCAGCCGACCTAACAATAATAATATAAAGCCACAAAAATAACAATAGAGGGATTCTATGGGGCACAGAAATAACAATATGGGGGTAATAGGGGCACAACAATATAAATAGGGGGTATAACTACAATAGTAATGGGGTAATCACTAGTATTATAGGGAACCAACAAACCATATAAGCAAACATCACTCAAAGACAGGGTTTGTCAGAAACTATCTCCAAAATTCTATGGACCATATCAAGTACTTCAGCGCATTGGAGAAGTGGCTTACAAGTTGGCTTTGCCACCTACTGCAAAAATCCATCCAGTTTTCCATGTCTCATGCCTCAAGAAAGTGATTGGGAACAATTGCAGAATTCAAACCAGTCTACCTGAATTGGACGAAGAAGGGTCAATCTGGCTCCAACCTGAACAGGTCCTAGACACACGAGACAGGCACCTACGGGGCCGCATGATTAGGGAAGTCCTCGTCAAGTGGAAAGACAGCTCTCTGGAAGATGCAACTTGGGAACCAGCCACTATTCTTCAGCAGTTTTCGCAGCTTCAGCCTTCAGGACAAGGCTAGTCTTCAGGGGGAGGGCATGTTAGGGTCCCACCCTAACCCCCTTATTTATGTAATGGGATCGAGTCATAGTCAAGAGTCAATAAAGCCCATATTAATAATTGTAAGTGGTTAACCCGCAATTAATGACGGGACCACAGTTAGTTGCAAATGGACCGTAGTATTAGATAGATGGTATTAATAAAGCCCATGGTATTGATCCTTGGTATTGCATGTATGAGTCATATATAAAGGATAGAGACTCCCTGCGAGGAGCATTGTGTCTTATTTTTGTTGCAAGCTCTTCTCTATTGGAGGTTGCCCCCTCGAAGAGGTCAGTGAACATTGCTTTCTGAATAATAAAATATTTGATGTTGTCTCTCACTATTCTATGTTCTGGGTATCTTTCTTTGCATATTCTGTATTTGGGTATCTTTTTGCAGGTTAAGAGCATAACACAAGAAGTCTGCCCATAGAGATCTAAATCGAGAGGCTACTATAATTGGGATTGGCATAACCGCTAGTTGATAATTTGGTATGGCTTGTAATACTACTTTCAGCAGTGTCAGTCGACCCAGGAGATTGAGTGACCTGACACTCAGATTGTTTATATTTCATCAAGTCCTCTCCAATAGATATTCACAAGAAGCAACACTTCTTGTATGGTTGACAAGTGATACTCCCAAGTACTTGGAAGGAAGATGTCCCTTTTTAAAGCCCAATACTCAGATTAACTGTGTCTGTAAGAGATATGGGTAGTTAAAAAATAATATGTTTGTCTTCTATCTGTTGATCAATGTACTTGATGCTTCCATGAAGAGTTGTAGGATTTTCATGATTCTGCGTCCCTCTTTCATTGTGGGAAACCCATATAGAATCACATCATCAACATATTGTTGATGCAAGATAGGAAAATTTATGCCATATAATCTCAACCCATGAAGATGCCCCAAAGAACATGATGTTTGAATAATTCTTCCAAGGCCTTCCATTGCTAAAATGAACAAGAAAGGAGATAAGGGATCTCCTTGTCTTATTCCTCTAGAGGATGAAAAGGTATTGGAGGGAGATCCATTGATAAGTATTGAGAAAAAGGTTGTGGAGACTAAGGAGGATACTCACCATATCCATTGATCAAAGAATTTGTAAGCACTGAGTACCTGGAAAAAGAAATTCCAATTGATGTGATCATATGCCTTATATAAATTGAGTTTAATATGCATTCCTAGGTAGTGAATAATTTCCTATGTAGTAATGATCTCATCGACAATCTGGCAACCCTTCATAAAGATAGTTTGGGTTGGGTTGGCAAGATGGGCTTTAGTTTGTTGACTATCACAGATGTAATGAGTTTTTAAATGAGATTATAAAGTGTGTTGGGGAGAAAACTATTACTAATTTTCGAATGACCCGTTTTGAGGATTAGGGTTAAAAAAGTAGCATTAAGTCTACGGTGTAAATTCATGATTTGATGTGATTCTTCAACTAATTCATGGATTTCCTTACCCAAGAAACTCCAACAAGTTTGAAAGAAGTTTGATGTATATCCATCAGGGCTTGGTGCCTTGTTCTTCAACATGCTCATAACTACCATCTCCACCTACTAAAAGGAGGTTGGTCTAATAAAGGCTACATTCTGATCATCAGTTACTACCCCGGGGATATGTTGAATTACAATATTGATAGCTTTTTGTCATTGGTAAGAGTCCTATGAGAGAAAATCCTTATAGTAGGCTATTAATTCCCACTCATTGTCCTGGTATTGTAACTTTCTTTCTCCATTCTGGGATACAATAGAGTAAATTCTATTGACATGTCAATGTTGTATCACAAAATTGTGAAAGAATTTTATATTTCATTCTCCTTCTTTCAGCCATTGAATCCTTGATTTCGGCCTCCACATCTCCTCCTCCTCCTGTTTGCAGCATTGTTCCAATTTGACTAGTGTGATCCCCTCTTCTGCTACCTATTCCTGAGATCTTCCCTAAAAAATTATTCTCTATTAGATTTCTGCCATTTTCTGCTCCATAATTATCTTATCCACTAAAATGTTACCAAAGACTTGCTTATTCCATTGTTTAATTTTAATCTTTAAGGCCTTCAACTTAAGTTGGAAAATGTGCATTTTGGATGTGCCTTTTATATTTAACTTCTTCCACCAACTATTTAAAAGACCTATGTGATCCAAAATGGATCCTAAAACCCTCTAAGTCTTCATATAATAAAAAAACTATCGCAAGGGATGAACCTTTAAAAAGGGTGGATGACACTATCGGGAGAGAAAAACTTGAAGAAACAACGAAAAACAGAGTTTTCAAAGGCTTGGACAGCGATGCACAAGAGCCATTAGATCTGGCCTATCAACGGTCTAGATCCGATCGGCATATCCCAATCGGCAAAGGCAGGTAGAGGCTATCGGAGGCTACCACATAAATGTTGCGACAGTGATTAGCGCGGGTCGACGAGGACCATCAATCAAGCGCACAGATCGACGGCCCAGGTTAACTCGAAATATCATGTCGACAAAACACAAAGGAGTGCTTATCAATGGCCTGGGGACTATGCGATATGTGATTGCGTCATAATTGCATCACAATATCTCATCGGAGTAATACATAGGAGCGGGGCCGATACAAAGGTGACTTGCGATAGTCGGACCTGACGGGGTTATGGGTGATATTTGATATATTTTGAGATCTGGAAATAGGGTTTTTCTATGTATTTCACATTTTTCATTAAATAAACGAACTGCACTCGATGCGATATATATCCGGACCCGATGGAACTTATAGATGCAAATATATAACATTTCAAGTCCGACATGAGCCATTTTGTCGGGATTTTTTTTGTATTTGGGATTTTTAAGAATAAACCTAAATACAAAGGAACCCACACCTATGCGACTTGCGATAGTGATTTAAAGGTGGACCCGATGGAATATAGGGTGGAATTAATAATTTTTGAAGTCCGATAAACGACAAATTGGCGGATTTTCCTGTGTTTTAGAGTATTTCTCTATGTAAACAGAGAATGATCATTTTTGGGATTTCAAAAGTGTCAATGGTCCCTTCCATTACAGAACAGGTGGCCACCATACCCAAAAACGTTCAAACATGATTGTTTAACGCTCAGGGGGAGTTTGAGCGGACAGAGGCCGGAAGCCAGAGAGCCCAGAAGAGGAAATGAATAGACAACATCGATTAGCTTAAAAGCCACAGAATGACAGAGACAGAAGCAAGTAGTGCTGAGATAGGGAACGAGAGGGAGAGTCTGTATACTCAGAGAGACTTGAGGGATTCAAGTAAACTCCTGTTGTTTTGTATCTATTGCGTTGAGATTCAAATTGAGCTCACTTTTGTAAAACTCTGCTCTTGAAGACATAATAGAGAGGTCACCACTGAAGGCTGGACCAGGAGACGTAGCGCCGGGGTTTTTGGGTGAACTCCTTGATTATCTTGCTGTGTTATGTGTGTGTGTGTGTGTCTGTTATGTATCTTTAACTGCTTCATTGTCTATATTATTCGCAATCTTGTTGATCTGTTGCACTAAGTAATATAGACAAATCCATGCACATGAGTCTGTAATACCTTAATATTATTCTAAGATCTCATTATCAGATCAAGTGGTATCAGAGCTTTAGGTTTGCTAAGGTTAGACAAGCTTCTGCTGGATTGTTGAATGCTAACTAGGTCAAAGCTCAAACTAGGAGGAGAACTTGTTGAGGATAATCCAGAAATTGGATGAGTCTATCCTAGGAGGAGAATGGTAGAACAAACCCTATTGGAATCAGAATCTCTGTTCATGGATAGTTTCATGACCATGAGAGCCATGGTGGAAGAGATGTATCAAGAATTTAAGAAATCTTGAGGTGAAAGTACTTTAACCTCTAAACAAGACAAAGGAGCAGAGGAACCTTCTCTAGACGCCCCAGAGGGCAAAGGGAAATGGGAAAATCTTCCTCCATCATCTCCTTCACTATCACCTTCATCATCCTCATCTCCTAGCCCTGAAAAGAAAAATAAGAAAACATCTGTGATTAAATTAGATGTGAAATTTGATTTGCCAATCTATGATGGAGAATTAAATGCAGAAAAGCTAGATAACTGGATTAGACAGATTGATGTATATTGCAGGTTGAAGAACATTGATTCAGAAAGGAGAAAGATTCAGCTATCTATCCTTCGCCTTGGAGGAACTGCACTAGTGTGGTGGGAATGAAAGAAACAATCTAATCTGAAGAGACATGGTAAAATTCTTTCTACCTGGAATGAATTTGTTTATGCCATTAAAAAACAAATCTATCATTGAGCTTATATGTAGCAAACAATGATGAGTTGGCAAAATCTTCGCCAATTAAAGGGCCAAAGTGTACAAAGCTATACCCAGGAATTTAGAAAAAGAGCTTTAACTCTAGGCATATCTCTAGACTCACCTGAAACTTTGTTGAAGTATATAGGTGGTCTGCATAGCTATTTGAGGCACACCATTCTCATGTTTAATCCCACTAGCCTAGATGATGTATCAGTTCAGGCTACACATATAGAGGCTAGAGGCAAGAATGTGAACCCAGAGATTGGGGGATCATCAAAACCCTCTGCAAGCAAGAACAAGGAAAAGAAGAAGCAGAAATGGAAGGAGAGGAAGGAAAACGTTGAACAAAAGGAAAAACCTTCATGCACTCACTGAAAGAAGGATGGACACGATGATGAACACTACTGTTCTTTGCATCCGGAGCTAAAACCTAAGAAGTTCAGTGGTAAGAAGAAGAAGACTGTTGCTGCTATTCAGAAAGACTTGGGGTCAGACTCAGGTGATGAAACAATAGTCATAGCCACAGGTATAAAAGGTAAAAATTCTGAAGCATCTACAAGTAATTCTACACAATCTATTGATAATGAAGATAATGAGAGGAAAAGACATGAGCTTTTTCATATTAGAGTTATTTCCAAGCACCAAAAGATTGATACTTTATTTGATAGTGGTTCACAAGTAAACTTGATTTCTGAAACAATTGTAAAGAAGTTGGGCTTACTAACAACACCTCACAAGAAGCCATATCCATTAGGTTGGGTATGTGATAAAGCAAAGCTACAAGTGACTAGACAATGTAAACTTAGGTTTGCTATTGGGTCAACTTTTGTAGATGAGGTTGAGTTGGATATAGTTCCCTTGGATATATGTGGTATTGTTTTAGCAAGTCCTTACTTGTATGATAGGAAATCCATTTTCTATAGCACTGAAAATAAGTATCAACTCACAAAAGATGTAATAGAATATATTTTAAGATCTCATCAACTCAAAAATAACTATTCTCTCATAAATCCAGGGCAGATGAAAAGAATTGTAAATTCATGAAAGCAATTTTTACTAATGGTTGTAAAGGAAAAGACCCCTGATAAAACCAATGTATTTGAAGGTTGTGATGCTAAACAGAAAGCTGATTTAGATAAAGTTGTTTCAGAATATGATATCCTATTTCAAGAACCTAAAGGTATGCCACCCAAAAGGGAAATAGTACATGATATTCATTTTCAGCAAGATGCTCCATTGCTTAACATCGAAATGTATAGGCTATCCACTTTAGAGAATGCAGAGATCAATAAGCAGGCACAAGAGCTACTCAATAAAGGGTTCATGGCCAAGTACATCACCATGTGGATCTCCAATTGTGTTGGTGAGAAAGAAAGATGGTTCATGGAGGATGTGCATTGATTACAGAGCACTGAATAAAATAACGATCAAGAATCGTTATCCTCTTCCTTGCATTGATGATCTATTAGATCAGCTGAAAGAAGTAGTTTACTTTTCCAAGTTAGACTTGCGTAGTGGCTATCATCAGGTCAGAGTAGCAGAACAAGATGCATGGAAGACCTCTTTCAAGACAAAGCAAGGGTTGTATGAATGGTTGGTTATGCCTTTTGGCTTAACTAATGCTCCTACCACTTTCATGAGAGTTATGAATGATGTCCTGAGACCTTTTATTAATGATTTTGTAATTGTATATTTAGATGACATTCTTGTTTTCAATAAAACATGGGAAGAACATTTGAAGCATGTAAAGTAGACTTTAGATGTTTTGAAAAGAGAAAATATTTATGTAAAGTTATCGAAATGTGAATTTGGCAAAACATCTTCAAATTATTTGGGTCATATTGTAGGGGGTGGTGAATTGAAGATAGATCCCTTTAAGGTTGAAGTCATTGTGAACTGGCCTAAACCCAAATCTGCTACAGAAGTTAGGAGTTTCCTAGGAGCAGCACAATATTGGAGAAAGTTTATTGCTTTTTTTTCTTTGATTGCTGCTCCCTTACATGCTTTAACAAGATTGAACAAGGTGTTTCACTGGGGAGGCAAATAGCAAAAAGCCTTCGACACCTTAAAAGAAAAAATTAGTACAACACTAGTACTAGCATTGCTAGATCTTCAACAACCATTAGAGATTGAAAAAGATGTCAGTGACTATGCCATGGGAGCAGTGTTGATGCAACACGGTAAACCCATCCATTATCATTCTGAGACATTTACTTATGCAGTAGTTAATTATCCCATATATGATAAAGAACTGTATGCATTAGTACAGAGTGTGAAAAAGTGGAAACATTACTTAATGGGAAAAGAAACAAGTATACATACAGATCATCAACCACTTCAATATTTGCACTCAAAAACTAAATTACAGCAATCAAGACACTATACGTGGATGGGTTTTCTACAACAATTTCATCTTGTCATTAGAGATAAGAAGGGCATACACAATAAGGCTACAGATATGCTATCAAGACCAATCATAAATGCATCTACTATACTTAAGCATAACTCAGTATTGCATGAAAGATACATTGAACAATATGCTCAAGATGTAGATTTTAAAGATGTATATGCAACTTTAAGTCATGACAAACAAGTAGAAGAATTGGATTATCATGTTAAGGACCAACTCTTATATCATTTGGGAAAGTTATGCATTCCTCAAACTAAAAGATTTAACATAATTCAAGAAGCACATACTTCTCTAATATTAGGTCATTTTTGTGTAAGTAAAACAGTTGCACAATTGCAAAGGTTCTGTTATTGGCCAAGAATGCATGAAACATTTTCTAGATATATTAAAGGGTGTACTATGTGTGCTAAAAGCAAGCCCAGTAATAGAAAATTAGGCTTGTACACTCCACTTCCAGTTCCTTCTCGTCCTTGGGAAAGTGTTTCCATGGAATTTATTGGGGGATTGCCAAAGTCTAGAAAGGGTCATGATTATGTAATATTTCTAACCCAGAATATTCCTCAAACCCAAGCAAAAACTCCAACCAAATATGTGCAAATGATATAATAACCCAGAAGTTACAAAATAATAGTGGAACAACATATAATAATGTAAACCAGAAATATAAGTAGATACACAAGAAATGCAGCGAGAAACGCTAAGCCATTTTATTATACTGAGCAATAAATGAGTACAAGAGGTGATTAGATAGATGTAACCTCGACTTGAACAAGGAAAGTGAAGAAATACTCTCAGAATGACAAGAATGGCCTCTCTGCGTGGATGTTGCTGCTGTGCTGTTGTTGCTGCTAGAAAACAAATGATGATTTGGGGCTGCTCACCTCCTCAGGAAAAGATGAAACTCTAGATTCGGGCTCTACTCAAGAAACCCAAAAAAACCTAGAAAGCTTTCCTGGAATGGCCTCACATTGATCTGCGTCCCAGCTGCTAGAAAACTGTCGTGCTGTTGCTGCTGCTAGAAATCGAATGAGGATTTGGGGCTGCTCCCCTCCTCAGAAAAGGTTGAAACTTTGGAATCAGACTCTACTAAAAAAACCTAGAAACACCCAGAAATATTTTCTGAAATGGTTGACCCCCGAAAATCACCCCCTTGGGGTTCTGCACAGTTCCTCAAAGATGCTGTTGAAACTGCTACTAAAATGCTGATGAAACTATTGCTGGAATGCTGATGAAACAACTATTGGAATGCCAATGGAAATACCTTTCCTGAGCAGGCACTCAAAGTCCCCTGGGGCTAAGGGTGAGATCTTTGAACGGAGACACTCAATGCACTAAACAGTGCTGCAGACTAGCTAAACAGCCAGTGTGCTCAGAAGTCGAACGACTAGCTCAAAATGAACACAACCGAAATGATCCAAATGAGGGAGCTCCTCTCTCCTTTATAGCATTGGCCCTTCTCCAAAACCCTAAAGCGTAAGCCACCTATCCAACCGCGCAGTTCCAAGTGTCTGCGTGGGCCCCCATCTCTGCATGGTCCTTTGGCCTTCCCCCCTTGGCTCCTCTTAAGTCACAACGTTGTGTTACCTAGGAAGTGACTTTATTCTAAAGGTGAGCTATGTCCCCCTTCACCTTTTTTTATTTTAAAAAACAACTATAATAGGCAAAATAGAGCAAAATCAAATATTCCAATTAGCCATAGCTAATAGGAATATTACAGATTATTTATATGTTATTGTGGATAGGTTCAGCAAAATGTGTATTTTAATACCTTGTAACAAGCAGATTACAGCTAAACAAACAACAAGGTTGTTCTTTCAGCATGCATGAGTTCATTTTGGATTACCCACTTCCATTATATCTGATCAAGATTCCCGATTTGTTGGGAAGTTTTGGTCAAGTCTATGGGAGTTGATGGAAACCAGATTGAAGAAAAGCACAAAATTTCATCCACAAACAGATGGTCAAACAAACGTGGTCAACATGATAGTGATCCAGTTGCTCAGAGGCTATTGCAGCAAGCATCCCAAGCTTTGGGATGAACATTTGTGTTATGTGCAACATGCTTGCAACCGTGCCAAGCACTCTTCTACACAGAGATCTCCTTTTGAGACTTGTTTTGCTTTTACACCAAATTCTCCCTTGGATTTTGTCTTGGGAAAAGACATAGCAGTTGATGGACACAATGATGTGGAAAAAGCAACCAAGTTCATTGAACAGATCCAAGAAATTCACCAGGCAGTGCAGGAACAATTGGAAAGAAGCCAGGCCAAGTACAAGGCAAGGCATGATAACCATCGAATTGAGCATAGCTTCCAAGTTGGTGATCAAGTCTGGCTGTACATCAGCAAAGACAAAATGCAAGGTGAAGGTAAGAAGTTGAAACCAATAAGGTATGGGCCTTTCAAGATACTTGAGAAAATTGGTGAAAACACTTTTCGCCTTGATTTTCTAGCTTATATGCATATCTATTTAGTCATTAATGCAGAGAACTTACGAGTATATGAACCTTCATTGATTGAAGATCCCGAAGAACAAAGTCAGTTGCCTTCTATTGATGATTTGCTGCCTGAATATCTCAATAAGTTGCAGGAAGACATAGTTATGGACATGAAGGTGAGAACTACTTGCATAGGGGATGTTGAGTACCTGAGAATCGGACTCAAACGTTGAAAACCAAGCAGTGAAAGATGGATAGAGATTGGAAAAGTGAGGAAGTTGTATCCTCACTTGATTGATGCTTAAAAACCAACTTTTGGTGGTCCAAAAGCTTTTTCAGTGGGAAGGCATGATCCAAAATGGATCCTAAAACCCTCTAAGTCTTCATATAATAAAAAACTATCACAAGGGATGAACCTTTAAAAAGGGCAGATAACACTATCAGGAGAGAAAAACTTGAAGAAACAGTGAAAAATAGAGTTATCAGAGGCTTGGACAGTGATGCATAGGATCCGTCGGATTTGGCCGATCAACAGTCCAGATCTGATCAGAATATCGCAATCGGCGAAGGCAGGCAGAGGCTATTGGAGGCTACCACATAAATGTTGCAACAAGGATTAGCACAGGTCAACGAGGACCGTCGATCAAGCATGCAGGTCGACGGCCCAGGTTAACTCGCAATATCACGTCAGCATAACACAAGGGAGCACTTATCAACGGCCCAGGGACTATGCGATATGCGATTGTGAAATAATCACATTGCAATATCGCATCGGAGTAATACAAAGGAGCGGGCCGATACAAAGGTGACTTGCGATAGCCGGACCTGACGGGGTTATGGGTGATATTTGATATATTTTGAGATCCGGAAACAGGGTTTTTCTATGTATTTCGCATTTTCGTTAAATAAATGAAATGCACCCGATGCGATATATATCCGGACCCGATGGAACTTATAGATGCGAATATATAACATTTCAAGTCCGATATGAGCCATTTTGTCAGGATTTTCTTTGTATTTGGGATTTTTAACAATAAACCCAAATACAAAGGAACCCACGCCTATGCGACTTGCAATAGCGATTTAAAGGTGGACCCGATGGAATATAGGGTAGAATTAATGATTTTTGAAGTCTGATAAATGGCAGATTGGCGGATTTTCCCGTGTTTTAGAGTATTTCTCTGTGTAAACAGAGAATGACCATTTTTGGGATTTCAAAGGTGCCGATGGTCCCTTCTGTTACAGAATAGGTGGCCACCATACCCAGAAATGTTCAAACATGATTGTTTAATGCTCCGGGGGAGTTTGAGCGGATAGAGGCCAGAAGCCAGAGAGCCCAGAAGAGGAAATGAACAGACAGTGCTGATGGGCTTAAAAGCCACGGAATGACATAAATAAATGCAAGTAGTGTTGAGACAGAGAGAAACAGAGGCAGAGAGCGAGAGGGAGAGTTTGTATACTCAAAGAGACTTGAGGGATTCAAGTAAACTCCTGTTGTTTTGTATCTGTTGCATTGAGACTCAAATTGAGCTCACTTTTGTAAAACTCTGCTCTTAAAGACATAATAGAAAGGTCACCACTGAAGGCTGGACCAGGAGACGTAGCCCAGGGGTTTTTGGGTGAACTCCCTGATTATCTTTCTGTGTTATGTGTGTGTGTGTCTGTTATGTATCTTTAACTGCTTCATTGTCTATATTATTCACAATCTTTTCGATCCGTTACACTAAGTAATATAGGAAAATCCATACACATGAGTTTGTAATACCTTAATATTAGTCTAAGATCTCATTTTCAGATCACTATGAATTGAGGATATTGAAACCAAAACAATTAAAAGCAGAAAGGTCAATTAAAGGGATGTTCTTTCATATCTATTTTCAACCTAAGTGACGAATGATTCAACCCCATGCAAGGAAAAATAAAGACTTCAAAAAAATATCTTTTTTATTGATTCCTTCACCTAAAAGAAACTATCCAACTGACTTGCTATCTAATGAGGACCTCCTCGTCTATTATTCCAAGTGAATAAACCATTGATTGTAGGTATATCTATGAGCTTCATCTATTGCATACAAGAATCAAAGGCTATTGATGTTTGATCTAGTCGTCACACTCCTCCCTTTTTCTCATGCAGTGATCTAATTAGATTAAAATATCCACCAACAATACATAGGGATTCCTCCACTAAATCTTTGATATTCACAAGTTTTTGTAAGAAGTTAAGTTTCTCCCCCCCAGGGGACAGGCCATAGAATGTTGTGAGATATATGTACCCCTTGGTGCCTATATAATGAAATTGACATGTAATAGTGTTAGGGGTGGTCAACCAATTTTGGAATTTTACTTCATAAGAGCTCTGTATAAATTCCTTGTAGATTCAAACTGCAAATTGTAATATGTTGAAAAAATTTGCTTGAATCTACTCTACTCATTAGGGGAAATAATAAATGATCGATGAAATCACGAAGCATATAAGAGAAAGAATTCAATCACACATAACAAAATAATTTATTCGGGAAAGAAACAACTAGAAACCCCTACTATATTTATATTGTATTATTTAGAAAATATGAGAATGTTATAATGCTTTGATCAAGCCCAAGAAACCTCTGCACTATATTTATCTATCTCACTACTTCCTAGGAAAGCCTTGCATGAATACAATATTCTTTGCTCAACCTTGAGCTGAGCCTACACAAGTATTTTCCATCCTCTGCCTCACTGAGCACCTTTGGCCAATACTTAGCCAAATTTCAAGCCTTCCAAGCTCCTACTTCCTTGCATTGTTCCCTTGGGAATTAGCCCCTATTTAATTGGGAAATTCCACAAAATTTTGAATTGCATAATCCTCATAGGCCTTCCTCTATTTGCATGCACCATTGATTTAGTTTAGATGATTTTACAACTGATAGTACACTATCACTGAACTTCAATCTCAACTGGGTCTTTCTCTGATCTCACATCTATGAGTTAATTATGAGTGAATATTCACTTTACTAGTTGAGCAGTGCTCGTTACATGCCACTACTGGGTCTCCCACTAATTCCTCCATCATTTGGAACTAGTTTAACTAAATTTAACCCAGTTAAACTGAATTAAATAATTACAACTCAAAATAAACTCAGCTAGTGCTCCTAATGATAGGAGACAGTCTACATGACTCTAGTTAGACCGTCAACTTGAATTAACTGAGCTAAGTAAAATTAACTTAGTTAACTATTACAAGTTGTCATGATATGTGGAGTTACAATTTTATTCCCAATTTAATTCAAGGAAAAATTAAATTAGGATTTTTGTTGATGTTATTTTTAACATTTCTTGTTGTCATTTTCAACACTCCCACTCAAAAAGAAAGGAATTCAACTCTATCCTGATCTGGTACCTTTGGAATGTTCTGCATGGAACTCTTGTCACTTTTTTTTGTTGCTACTACAACATCTGCAACCAAAAAGTATCCAAACAAAATAAGTTGAATCAATTGTGTTGTTGCTGACTCTTCTATTGAGCCTCCTGCTCTGTTGTCAACACTGCTATGCACTCAATATGTGACTGGAACTAATCCTCCTACTACTGAATATTGTGTTCCCCCATAGCAAGGTAATGATCCATGAGACAAAAAACACCTCAATGGATCCTTCCCATATTTTTGAAACTCTTGGACTAAGGTTTCATATCATCCCACCTCACACTTAGGGGTATGGTTGCATGTGCTCCCTCTTCGTACTTGGCTCAAAATTTCCCCCTACTGGAGTTCTCATCTTGAGTGGATGCTTCCACTCAGTCTGCTCTCTGCTTCTCCAATTGTTGTTGCTCCAAAACTTGCTGAGGTTGCTTCTCAGGTTGTGTGTTGAGAGGTAATTCATGCTCCATACTAACCACCAAGCCTCTAACCTTTTCCTTGCACCTCAAGGCTTTGCATGCATGAGATACATCTAATCTACGCATAATGTTGTTCCTACTTCTCTATTGTTTCTTCTGCACTGTTTCTGCAACTACTGCAATAATGAGTCTGATTTCCCCATATCCTGAAGTACTAGCTTCGATAGGGTTGCTACCTCTAAAACTAAACTCCCTCTGAGTTCCAATCTCCCTATGGGAAATCTCCGTACTCCTTAATCTACTAATATCAATGATAAAAACTCCATTTTGTGTCATTAAAAATTGACTCTTTCATATTTCCACCAGCAACCTTCTTGCTCCATTAAGAAGTCTACACATAGGGTCTTCTGGATCTGCCCTGAACAAGAGCACCACCAATCTACAAGGACAACATCAAATTCTTCTATTTTATAGTGATTTAAGATCGAATACCATGTAGAAATTTCTACAAATATAGCATTGATACCATGTATAAATTTCTACAGATCTAGCTCTGATACATGTAGAAATTTCTACAAATCTAACTCTGATACCATGTATAAATCTCTACAAGTATAGCTCTAATACCATGTAGAGATTTATACAAATCTAACTCTAATACCATGTGGAATTTCCTTGTAGATTTAAACTGCAAATTGTAATATGCTAAAAAAGTTGACTTGAATCTACTCTACACATCAGTGGAAACAATAAATGATCGATGAAATCACGAAGCATATAAAAGAAAGAATTCAATCACACATAACACAATAATTTCCTGGGGAAATCCACCACTAAAAACCCCTGATATTTGTATATTGCATTAGTCAGAAAATATGAGAAGATTACAATGCTTTGCTCAAGCCCATGAAACCTCTACACTATCTCTATCTATCTCACTACTTCCTAGTCAAGCCTTGTACGAATACAATATTCTTTTCTCAACCTTGAGTTGAACCTGCACAACTATTTTATATCCTTTGCCTAAGTGACTGCCTTTGGCCAATACTTATCCAAATTTCTAGCCTTCCAAGCTCCAGTTTCCTCGCATTGTTCCCTTGGGAATTGGCCCCTATTTAATTGGGAAATTTCACAATCCTCATAGGCCTTCCTCTAATTTCATGCACCAATAATTTAATTTAGATGATTTTACAACTGATAGTACATTATCCCTGAACTTCAATCTCAACCGGGTCTTTCTTTGATCTCACATGTATGAGTTAATTATGTGTTAATCTTCAGTTTACTAGTTGAGCAATGCTAGTTACATCCCACTACTAGATCTCCCACTAATTCCTCCATCAGTTGGAACTAGTTTAACAGAATTTAACTCAGTTAAACTAAATTAAATAATTAGAACTAAAAATAAACTCAACTAGTGCTCCTAATTATAGGAGATGCTCTACATGACTCTAGTTAGACTCTCAACTTGAATTAATTGAGATAACTAAGTCAAATTAACTTAGTTAACTATTACAAGTTGTCATGAGATGTGGAGTTGCAAGTTTATTCCTAATTTAATTCAAGGACAAGTTAACTTAGGATTTTTATTGATGCTATTTTTAACATTTCTTGTTTCTATTTTCAACAGGCTCCACTAGATTGCTAGGCCACCAACATTTCCTTTTGCTTCTATCATTGTGGATTGACACCCTATCCAACAATATGATGCAACAATTGTTAACCTATATTTTCTCATTTTGGTTTCCTACAAAATCACAATCATTGGTTTCTCCTTATGGATTCTATCCCTAAGATATCTTTGCTTCCCTTTGTTATTCAACCCTCGAATGTTCCATGAAAAAACTTTCATTGAGAAAAATTAGAAGGATTGATTAGAACATCTGGTAAGGTTGTTACCTGACTATGCTAAGTTAGGCCATCTTCAATGGGTGGCATTGTCTCCCTGTGATTCATTTTACCTTTTTTTTTAAATCTCTATGGTTAGATATTTAAGTAGCACATTGGTCCCCTTTTTCTGAAAAACTTATGTGAAAGCAAATTAGTGGGATTATGCAGTTTTATATTTCCAAGAAATATATGCATTCCCATATTTTTCACACCGTTCCTTATTTAGTTCCGTGAGATATTGATTTTCCCAATCAATAACCAAACCTACCAAAGTCAGTTCTTCTTCAGAGAGATCCTTATATTGAGAAATTAAGTGAGAAACTTCATTAAAACCTGTCAAGCCAATAAAATGATTATATTCCTCTAGTTTACATTTACGGGTATGTTTTTCTATTGAAGCCTCACTCGAATTATATATCATGTTGATATAATCAATCAAATTTTTGTCTTCTTTCGTTGCTTCCATGGAAAAGAGTGATTTATTATCTTCCACCAACATAGAATTTGGAGGATTCCAGTTCTTCTGATCGCATGTCCTCATAGATACCTTTGTAAGTCCATCATTTCCTAGAAGAATACTTGCTTCACGATCCTTTTTTCATTGGGGACATTATCTAATGAGATGACCGTGCTGATGACACAAACGACATCGAAATGGAACATGTTCATAATCCACTATTTGAGTCCATATTTTACTCTAGTAATCCAACTCTATTTATTTTGGTAATGGTTGGGCTATGTTCATATAAACACATAGGCATGCAAAGGACATATTTCTGCCTCGTAGCGTCACCTATGAAACTTTGATAAATTTCTCTAGTACCTATCTGATGCCTTCCAATATTTCAGGTATCCAGAAATCTATCGAGCGGGAATATAGCCTTAGCCAGACCCGAGCAACAATTAATTCCTCCTTGTCCAGGTTAAAGCATGCTTCCCTATGGCGAATACATAGCTCAACATTATTGTAATAGTATCATCCCCCTCCAAGGATATGTTATTTGTCCTCTAAATTAGAGAAGATGACTGTGAAGAAACCCTTTGGGCCTAGTCTCAAGTCTACCTCCCCTTTGGGTTGCCAATGTTGTTGAATCCATCATCTAAGCTCCCTCTCAGTTGGCCAAATTCCAATAAACTTACATATGAAAGCATGATCTCTCGTCTGCTTCTGATGATCCTATAAATATTTTGAGGGTATGATAAATCTAGGGTTTGTAGCAGCCTTCGGTATACAATGTCCTCTCAAACCTTCTTTCCATTTATCGCCTAGGATTGGCACCTATGACGAACCCGAAGTCCCTACCTTTGAGTAATAAAAGTCTACTAACTAAATACATTGTCCTGTAAGAACTTTCCCAAAGGAGCCATATCCTCCCCTTGCCCCTGGGGCCATCGTGAAGTGAAGACCCTCTACAAGATTCATAGATATGGATGTATAGAATCGATCTAGAAGGGACTGATTTGAGAAATGAATCATAAGAAAGATGATAGTTTGCGGGGTTGAGCCCCCTGCGAGCTTCATAGCAACACCACCTCAACTATCACACTGTGTCATCTATGCATTCATCCATGAATTTGATCTCTTTACTTCAAAAACGAATGGATCCCAATGTTGGCCAAAACAAGAATATATTTTCATGTTCCAACATAATTTAAGGGTGGGTTTGCACCTGGTCACAAAAGTGGTATGCTATGAGTTTCTTAAAACGCTAAGGTTGGGGTGTTTAACACATTCTCCAAAGGGCCCTTGTGAATTATTGGACACACAAATCGAGAGGAGAAATTGGCTCTACCATCCAACTAGCGAATGACTGTACCACTTGCTTGCCTACTAGGACAATAGCATGTTGTCATCTATGGACCATGATTCCAACAAGCTTTCACAATATTAGTAAAAAATATCAGGGTCACTTCCTACAGGTTTCAACTAACACAGTTACCAATGAAATGAGAATTATATTTTTAAAGGTAGAAAAAAAATCATATGCTTTTAAAAAGTCCTGATTCAGAATACACCTTAGAGCATATTTAGAGACTTTAAATTTTCTTATGTATTAAGTATACACATTTTTTTTAAATGTTAGTGATTTTCATGTCAATTTGAAAAGTGTTGATGGAATATTAACCCCATTTTTTTGGGCTTATTTTTTAACACTTCAAATTTTTTGACATATTAAGTATGGATATTTTTTCTAAAATGTTGGTGATTTTCATGTGGATTTTGAAAAGCATCAACATATTTTCTTTTATGCATACTTTTGACACTTTAATTTTTCTTTTCTTCCATGTATGCACAATTTTTTTGTAGAAATTTTGAATAATTAAACACTTATTCACATATATTATCTCGATTATACACTATTGCGGAATACATGCACAATACATAACCTCCTCTACATTGATCATCAATTTAGCAGCATTAAAAACAATGAAACATCAATCTCATGCGCACATTAACACAATATGTAACCTGGGGAAAGCATACCACTGAAAACCCCACTCTATCTGCATATTATAATGATTGAGAACATGTAACAATACATAGTACAATACTCCTCACAAGTACTCAGTACTATCTCCACCTGTTACACACAAACTAGCTCAGATCTGAATCAATCACAGGTTCAAATCTCCTCTGTTGCTTGCCTGCCTCCACTGCGCAATCCTGCATGAGAATAATGATGAATGGCTGAAGCAAACTCATATTTCCTTGGCTGAACCACACAATCCTCATTGGCATTACTCAATCCATGCATGTGCAAAATCTCATGCACAACTATAGTCACAACTGATAGCAATCTCAACCTCTAACACCTATCTCCACTGAACTGTCCATGCACTAAGTTAACTGATGTATTCTTCAGTTGCTTTATGAGTTAATAATTAGTGAATTAATTAATAATTAATTCACACAACTCATCACTAGTGTATTCTTTAGTTAGACTAAAATACAACTAGTTCAACCAAGTCAAACTGAACACAACTCCATCAACTCCACAATCAACTCCACCAAACTCAACCACATGAGTTCTAACTGAAGTCCTGCATGCAATAGCTCAACTGACTCACAAGAAAAGCGTATTTCCTTCTGACAGCTACATGTGCCACATGTGTAGCTCAAACTAAAGTTCTCCAAGAGGATAAGATAATGTTTTTAGTCCAAATATTATTAAGAGCTAATAATATTCGATTGTTCTATTTTTAGCCTGGCAGTCTAAAAATAGACTCTGCCCATATGTCTAAAATAGAAGTCCATCTATTTTTACCAACATGACCAATCATCCACAAATAGCATCCTGCAACTCATAGACCATAATCCATATGTCTAAAAATAGACTTTGCGCCAAAAGTAGCCTGCGGGCCCACTTAGTGAAGGCGACTCCTTTCCACTAAGCTCCATCATCTTCTTGAATTTTCAACACTCCCTCTCAACAAGATATGGATTACCTGCAACCCCTATCCTACAACTCTGGAATGTTCTGCATGCAACACATTTGCCCGATCCACTTGCTCCAACAACACTTGGAACAAAAACACTCCCAACTGACCACTTTGTTGGGATAGGAACATATTCTGATGCTGAAGCTCTACCTTCTGCTGACAAGTGTTGCCTCTCTAACATCTGCGCTACTGCAACATCTCCATGCATATCGCACCATTGCACACCTCTCTGTGCCACCTAGCACTGTGCAAAACACTTGTGCCTCTCGCATTGCCGCAGCCTGCTAGCTATGTGTTGTCCTGGGATTCCCTGCACTATCGCTCTCTCTGCCGCTCCATCTACATCTGTCTCTACCCAATCAGTAAGTTCCTGCTACTCCACATCGGGGCTCCCGTAGTAAGGTCTCATCCAAGAGGTTGGGTACCTCAAGGATCCTACCCCTCCTCCTTGGGATGATCACTCTATATCACCCCACCTCCTACCTGGAGGTATGGCTGCATGTGATCCCTCATCCCACCTGGCTCGAAGTTTCCCCCTACTGGAGGTATCTGCATGAGTAGATGTCTCTACTCGATCTCCTCTCAGCTTCCCTTGTTGTGGCTGCTCCACAACCTCCTGAAGCTGCTGCAGCAATCGTGGCTCCTCCACAATCAACTGAGATTTCTTCTGGCTCTGCATGTTGAGAGGTAATATATGCCCCCTCTCAACCACCAAGTCTCCATAAGTGGCCTCGCTGCTCAAGGCTTTGCATGCATCTTGAACCTGAAGAGCATACAGGTTCTTGACCCATGAACCAATCTGCTTCACCTGTCTAGTGATGATGTGTCTAAGGAAAACCTTTCCCTTACTAAAGACTACATCATAGCCTCTGTCTTCCAGCATCGCGATCGACACCAAGTTTCTCTTTAGTCCTAGTATATACTTGACATCGGTCAAGATAAGGCGAGCTCCATGCTCCCTCTGAAAAATAACTGTGCCTACACCTGAGACACTATTCTTCTCATCATTACCCATCGCTATGAGTATCTGGAGATCATTCTCCTCCAAAGTACTGAACTAACTTTTGTCACCGGTCATGTGGAAAGAATCTCCACTATCAAGAAACCAACCACTTCCCACCATGGATGAAACCATGCATACGAAGAGTGTGAAATCCAACTCAAACTGTGAAGCAAGTGCCTCAACATTAAATCCTTCCCGGGATCCCTTCTTGGACTTCTTCTTTGGGAAATTAGTAGCATAATGGCCCAACTCATGACAACGAAAGCATCTCACCTTCGACTTGTCAACCTTCTTCCTGTGGAGCACTGGAAAGGTATGTTTTTGACAAACAATTTAGTGACTTTTCAGTAACAATTGTAACCCTTTCTGCATAATGATCTTAAAGAAATAAAGAATTTTAATAGAATGTGTGAGAATTAGCATGGAAAACTTAATCGCTGATAATTGTTATTTTTCCATGCAGGAAAGGGTGGAAACGATGGATTGCCATTTGAAAGGAAAAGACAAAGAAGCAATAACTGTTGTCCCTTTAGGACGGAATCGGATGCGAACAAGATCGAACAGATCGAAGCAAGACGACCCTGGAAAGGAAGAAGGATTATCGACTCGGTAGAGCAGGGGAAGAAAAGTAAAGGATTAACAGCTTGGCGAATCCCTCAGGATCTTTGATCCTGAGGGATCGCTGTTTTGCTTATTTTTGTTACCTAGATACCTCCGCCGTTACTCTTATAAAAAGGGATAGCAGTGTTAAGCAAGAGGACTTTTTGTTCATATATGTAACTGTGAATTCCAGATTCAACTTTGATCATCGACTCTCACTAAGACTCGTTTTGCTGTACATTTGTTGATGTTTTAATGTAAAAGACTTGGTGTTTATTTCATCTCTGCGTCTGGAGTAACCTAAGGCAGTGTGCCGTTGGAAGCTAAGGGCCCGGCTCTGAAGGACACTTGCTTTTGTATCATTGTAATTTGATTTCTGTGTGATTTGTTTATCTTTACAGTTCAGTAATCTGATATGTTTTTCATATGCTATTCCATGCTCTGTTACAATTAATTCATTAATGGTTTCTTTCAAGAAGATTTATGTCGTGACCCTGTATTGCGTGAGTGAATCTCTTCAGAGTTGATTGCATGTTTGCAATCTAAACCAATTGTTTCTGTTACGGAGCCTTCATATTGAATATTGCTGTATTGGATTCATTTGAAATCTCAGTTATTGGAATCCGGAAGTAATATTATTTTATTTGGAAACATAGTCATATTCTCTTTAATCATCAGATTGCTATAGTAAGTGTGTTGTGTATATACATTTGATGATTGTTGTTCCATAATTCATTTGTGAATATTGTTCCATAAAGTATAATTCATTGAAGTTTCTTTAGAGAGAAGATTGCTATTTGATTGTAGGATGTGAGTTTAATTCAATAGAGCAAGCGTAGTCTGACTCGCGAGATTTAGTTTATTGGATTGCTATTCCATTTCTTGCTGTTCCATTTATTGTTGTTCCATTTCAGATTTGCTGTTCCATTTTCTGTTTGTTGTTCCATTTTACTTTCTGCCGTTCCAGTTACTTGCATTTACTGTTTTGGTGTGAGAGAAGGTCTAAGGCTGTAGTGAGCCTCAGCAAGTCGCTGCCTAGCTCCCAGACCTATGGTCCATGCTCTAATTTCCTTTCCATCAGTTTCTAGAGGGATGGGTTATCGCTTCCGTACCCTTGACTGATAAACTGCGTTGTGTGATTTTATTCTTTTTAAAAGCAATTTAGTCATAGGTTTAGCAGCCGTTTACTCTTGTATTTTCTAGACACTGTACTACTAAGCATTACTCTGACGAATAGCCTCGGATTGAGCTACTCTTTGCAATAACAAAGCGTTCCCGGATTGACTTATTAATGTAGCATAACTAGAGGTGAAAGAGACCCTTGTTACAGCTCTACATTTTGGCGCCGTTGCCGGGGAAAGAGTACAGCCATTTGTCTTTTACAGAGTAGTGTACGAGTCTGCTAGGGGAGAGCTGGATTTTAAAAACGGAAGGTAAGAACCTGCATACGGAGCATGTAAAAGCCCTGCCACCGTCCGCTTTCCTGGCAGAATTGTGGGTTGAATAGAATTTGGTAGTTTATAGAGTGCATGACTAAGCAGAAAAAGCCAGAAAAAATTATCAAACCTCCGTTCAAACCTGAAAAAGCCAAAGGGCCGGTGACCCTTGGCCGAACAACCTTCATAGACGAAATCTATAAGAAAACTGAATCTCAGCCATCAGTAGGGTTTAGGAAAACCAATTCTAAACAACCTACTAGCTCCCTTCAGGCCGCAGGATCACCATCTGTAGCCTTCGCTGAGGTGCATAGTCAGACTGATGAACAGGACTTTCAAGAAATTGAAAATTCTATTCCAGAACGACTGCAGGAAGGGAATCTAAGCAATCTTTGTGAAGGAGAAGGGGAAACAGGAGAAGTTGAGGAGCCAAGATCTCCTCCTAGGATAATTCATCCATTAAAAAGCCCAGATAAAGGAAGCGCTGTAAAAATCATTGTTGAAGGGATTCAATCTCCTCAAGCAACAGGGACTCTCGTTATTCCAGATAAAGGAAGTACTATTAAAACAATCCCTGTTAAGGCCGTTCCTTCTCCGCCTAGGAATACCCTCTTAGAAATCCCGGAAGGTTACTGGCACATATTCGATCCCATGGCACAGAATCAGCCAAACACTCAAACTTCTACATTACAATATCCTATAGTGGATTCTGCAGCAAATGCTCCTATGAAAGCAATTCCCCTTCAACACATTCCTACATTTCATGGACTTACATCAGAGGATCCTGATGCATTCTTATTTGAATTTGATGTATTATGCAGGGGATATGATTACACCACTGACCCCCAGAAATTAAAGTTGTTCCCCTCCAATTTGAAAGGAGCAGCTTTAAGATGGTTTATGGGTTTAGGTGGTGGGGTTATAAATAACTGGGAGCAGATGAAAGAATCTTTCCTAAAGAAATATCAAGATTATTGTAGGTCTAGAGAACTGAAAGATGAAATATTTCAGATGACAGCTAGACCAAACGAAACACTAGAAGAATATGTAGAACGTTTTCAGTATAATTTGCAGAGATCTCCATATGCATCACTACCTCTGCCTGATAATGTGTTAAAAACAGCATTGATTAGAGGCATGAAGGAACAATGGATTGAAACATTAAATATCATGGGAAAAGGGGATATTTATCAAGAAAATTTTGCTGACATCATTGATTTATGTATCAGGAGCTCGAGAGGTAGCACGAGGATAAAGCCAGCAGAATATGATCGGTTTGTCAGAGATAACAAAATACCAACAGAAGGAGTAACACGTGTAGAACTTGGGAATTTATTAGAAAATTTTAAAACTGATATCCTGGGGACATTGACTACACAACTTGATATTGTGCAGGCTAAACAGAAGCAGATAGAGGCAGAACAGAATTTGGCGATCTTCTGCCCCCGATGTAGAAGAAAACATAGCCACAAGGAATGTCCGCTGGATGCAGTTCAAACATGTGCTATCTGTACAAAAGATCATCTTACTGAAAGTTGCCCCTCACTTCTTGGATTGAAAGCAGTATATAAGGAAGCAGAAGAAGAGCCAGAATCAGCGTACTTCGTTAACGAGCGTCGCCAATGGCAACCAAGGCAACTAGGTATGTTTTCAGATCCAACTTCTTCCTTTCAGCCTCCAAAATATAACGCTCAGCAATATAGTATGTGGCAAAACCAATCTCAACCTCCATTTCCGAACTGGTCATCACAACCATTTCCTTCTTCAAATCCATGGATGAATCAGCCAAGCCAATTTGGTTGGCCGAATTTTCCTTACGCCCCACCATATTGGCAGAATAGCTCATACCCTCCGCAATGGACCCCCCCTACTTCACAAAGTTCACCCTGGCAGACAAATTGGCCAAAATCGACATATCAGCCAACAGGAACTATTCCGCTCCCTCAACCGACTCTGCCAGCTTTGCAACAAAATCCCCAGTCTAATCTGAGACCGCAACTCCCAGCCCAACCCAATCCTAATCCTAATAACAGGCCGGTCCAATCCCTCCAAATTATAGAATCAGCAGAAATCGGACCCGAACTGAGGGAGTGCAATGATCTTCAGTTAAGATCTGGATGTATAATAGAAACAGAGGGAGATAAAACAGTTCACATTGAAGATCAGTTACCAATAGAACAGTCGTTACAACAAGAGGGTGCAAATAAGGAGCAGACTCATCATCAAGCAAATACACCCTCTCCTCCCTTCCCAGAACGATTAGTCATACCACGACCTGTACAACATCCAGACTTTGACATTCTGGGAGAGCTACAAAACCTATACATATGAATTCCTTTCCTCCAAGCCATTCAAGACATCCCTATATATGCAAAAACTATAAAAGAATTGTGCATAAAAAAACCAAGGAGGAATGTAACCACTAACCCAAGAGTCCAAGTAGTCGGTACTTTATCTGACCTATTATCAGGAGCACCCATTAAATATGAAGATCCAGGAAATCCAATAGTAACTGTCCAAATCTATGGCCAGACCCTGACTAATGCTTTAGTTGATTTAGGAGCTGCAATTAATATTTTGACAACTTCTACTTGCCAAAAGCTCGGTATTACATCGGTAGAACCCACCTCTACTTTGTTAGAATTGGCTGACCGATCTGTAGTTTGACCTGAAGGAACTCTATATGATGTCATGGTCTCTATAGATTCTTGGGAATACCCAACTAATTTCCTGGTAATTAATCCAAAAACCTGACTGGATGGACACCCGCTAATTTTAGGTAGACCTTGGCTTGCTACCGTCGATGCTTACATTGGTTGCCGGCAGGGGAATATGACCATAACCAGAGGACCAGATATTAAAAACCTAGTCCTATACCCTCCAGCACAGCCAAGTCTGACAATGATAAAAACTAACCAGCAACCTGTATCATACCTTACTGACAATATCAGATCACCACTGACTATACAGAGGGCCCTAGACTTTAAAGACCAAACAGAAGATGATGCCATCAATAACTTTGTTAGTCAAACTGAATCTAGAACTCATGCACAGTGTTTTATGATAGAAGCTGCATTCGAGAACGAACTAGAAGAAGATCCCTTGAAAGATACACATGACCAAACGATACCTGTAACTTATGTTGCCAATAGTAAAGCAGTGGAAATTGAACCGGGAAAAAAGCTAAACATCAATGCCAACCTTACACCAGATGAAGAAATAAAACTCATCCACCTGTTACGGAGGCATCAAGAAGCATTTGCATGGGATTACCCTGATATGAAAGGGATTGACCCCCAATTGTGCACCCACCATATTTATATAGAAAAAGATGCAAGACCTGTCCGTCAACCACAAAGAAGACTCAACCCTCACCTAAAAGATGTTGTAAAAGCAGAACTTCAGAAGCTTTTAGATGTTAATTTTATCTATCCTATTTCTGATAGTAAGTGGGTCTCTCCACTTGTGGTTGTACCCAAGAAAAATGGGAAATGGAGGATTTGCGTGGATTATAGAGAGCTAAATAAAGCCAGACAAAAAGACCATTTCCCCCTCCCATTCATAGACCAAGTATTGGACACGTTAGCAGGAAAGAAATTCTTCTCTTTCCTGGATGGCTTCAGTGGATACAATCAGATTCAGATTGCCCCTGAAGACCAGGATAAAACTACCTTTACTTGTCCTTGGGGAACGTTCGCCTATAGAGTTCTACCCTTTGGCCTATGTAATGCTCCTGCTACATTCCAAAGGGCCATTCTTAGCATCTTTGCAGATTTAATAAATGATGGGCTTGAAGTATACATGGATGACTTTACACCATACGGAGATGATTTTGATCCAGCTCTGGACACCCTAGAAAAAGTCCTACAGCGTTGCATTGATACTAGGCTTTGTCTAAGCCACGAAAAATGTTATATGATGATGACTGAAGGACTCATTCTCGGACATTTCATCTCAGCAGCTGGAATTCAGGTAGATCTGGCCAAAATTCAAATTCGGTTGCTTATCCCCACCCCCACTACTCAGACAGAGGTACGCAGCTTTCTTGGATTTTCTAGGTATTACAGACGATTTATAGAACATTATTCACACATTGCTGCACCTTTATATGCATTAACTGGTAATGTTGATTTCATGTGGACAGAAAAATGCGACCGCGCTTTCCAGGATTTAAAGAAGCTTGTATCAACAGCCCCAGTCCTTCGAGGACCAAACTGGAATTTACCGTTCCAAATCTCATCTGATGCCTCAGACACAACAATCGGTGCAGTCCTGGGGCAGGAGGAGGATAAAAAACCATACGCTATTTTTTATATCAACAAAAATTTATCCCCTGCTGAATTAAATTACACTGTCACCGAAAAGGAATTCCTCGCTGTAATACATGCTGTCAATAAATTTAGACATTATATTACAGGTTATCCCGTTGTTTTATATACAGATCATTCTGCTGTCAAATATTTAGCAAATAAGCCTGTTACAAATGCTAGAATAACGAGATGGTTGATCTTATTGCAGGAGTTCGATATCACAATCAAAGATAGACCCGGCAAGGAAAACCCTGTAGCTGATTTTCTCTCACGAATACCAAAATCAATTGAAGCAGTAGCAGTGGAAGACCAATTTCCCGATGAGCACCTGTTTGCTGTTGCTGTTCAAACACCTTGGTATGCTGATGTTGCCAACTACCTTGCAGTAGGTAAGCTACCAAAACACTTAACCCCTAATGAACGTAAGCAGATTGTTCAGAAGAGTACTCGGTTTTCGTGGATCGGGGGTTATTTGTTCCACACAGGGGCAGACATGCAAATTAGAAGGTGTATCCGAGAAGATGAAATTTTCGACATCTTAAAAGCTTGTCATAATGGACAATGTGGGGGACACTTTGCCGAGAAACGAACAGCACATAAAGTATTGCAGACGGGATACTACTGGCCTACAATCTTTAAGGATTCAAAGAAATTTGTTCAAGCCTGTGACAGCTGCCAGCGAGCAGGACGACCTGGTCAAGCCGACGAAATGCCTCTGAGGCCACAATTAGTTATTGAACCATTTGAACGATGGGCTCTTGACTTCGTTGGACCCATCAACCCATCATCAAATCAGAGAACATATATTTTGGTAGCCACAGAATATGTTACCAAATGGGTTGAGGCCGAAGCGTTGCCTAGAGCTACAGAAGATTCGGTAATACAGTTCCTGTTCCATTTGTTTGTACGATATGGCCTTCCGAGAGAAATAATCACAGATGGAGGACCACAATTTGTCGGAAACAAATTAGCTGCAACACTTGACAATTATCACGTCCAGCACAAAATTACTACCCCATATCACCCGCAGGCGAATGGGCAAGTAGAAAGTAGCAATAAGGTAATAGAATCAATCTTAACAAAAACCATTGCTTCACATAGGCGTGATTGGGCCGCCCGACTACCTGAAGCACTCTGGGCCTATAGAACCACCTGGAGAAGCACCACTGGTTATTCACCCTATCAATTAGTGTTTGGGAAACAACCTATTTTCCCCATAGAATTCGAAATCCAAACACTACGGACTGCACAGGAAGTTGGCCTAGATTTAAGTGAGGCACAAATCAATCGACTACAGCAGATTAATGAACTGGAAGAAATAAGGCTCTCTTCATTACAAAACACAACACTTATTTAGCAGCAGCGAGCTAAATGGCATGATGCACTTATCAAGAATAAAGTCTTTCATGAAGGAGACTGGGCTCTGTTATATGACTCTCGGTTTCAGGATTTCCCGGGGAAACTGCAGACTCGTTGGTTGGGGCCATACGAAATCCAGAAAGTACATGATAATGGGACCCTTACCCTCATCACAATCGATGGTTCTGGATATGCATTCAAGGTAAATGGCCACTGAGTTCATCTCTATCGCAGGCCACTCACTAGGGAATCCTTCTGTGAGCAGCTACGTCAGGACACTGACATGGAAATTTTAGGAGAGGAAGTAAAACCTTCCTCACCTATAGTTCAGTAAGGAACGCATTTTTTTATTTATTTTTTGACCTGTACATAAGTTCTTGTATATACGTTTTCTTAATATTTCTTTGATCTTTCTTTCTTAAGATTGCTTTTTACAGTCAGCGTGTTTTTGCTGTTCCTTTTCCAAAAAGGAACAGCAGTTGCTTGTTTTCGTGTTTTTGCTGTTCCTTTTTCAAAAGGAACAACATTTCTGGGTTTTTGCTGTTCCTTTTCCAAAAGGAACAGCAGTTGCTTCATCGTGTTTTTGTTGTTCCTTTTTCAAAAAGGAACAGCAGGTGTGAGTTTTTGTTGTTCCTTTTCCAAAGGAACAACATTTTTGGGGTTTTGCTGTTCCTTTTCAAAAGGAACAGCAGTTGAGAGTTATTGCTGTTCCTTTTCCAAAAGGAACAACAGTTGCTTATTTTCATGTTTTTGTTGTTCCTTTCTCAAAAGGAACAGCATTTCGTGTTTTTGCTGTTCCTTTCTCAAAAGGAACAACATTTCGTGTTTTTGTTGTTCCTTTTTCAAAAGGAACAACATTTCGTGTTTTTGCTGTTCCTTTTCAAAAGGAACAGCATTTGCGAGTTATTGCTGTTCCTTTTCAAAAGGAACAGCAGTTGAGAGTTTTTGCAGACAGCACTCATGATCTTAGGCTGTTTCTTCTCAAAGAACGGCATCCCAACTATTTGTTTGCATGGATTCTTCTCTTTCAAAAGGAATACCATAGCCATATCTTTGCTCTCAGTGATGATTCATATTAAGGATGCTTCTCGCCCATGATCTCTCCAGTCTTTAAGATACAGCTATATACTTATGCAATGAACATCAATTACAACATGCCGAAGTCAGCAGATCATAAAATCGCTATCTTTATAGAGCCTAGTATTGATAAGAGGACAAAAGGAGGGACATACTTTACTTCTAATCACCATTGTCATTGACTTATTCCCATTGTCTTGGTTGGTTATCTTTATCATGGCGATCTCCTTAAAAATCTTTCTCTGATTATTACACAGGAATAAGAACAGAGGATTTATATCTTCTTGTTGGGATGATAAGACTTCTTCCACCATTCCCACTCTTAAGGAGTGCTGAACCACCCTTATGTGTAAATAAATAAGAAAAAGGTGCTTTGCAAAGAAAGAAATGATAATCAATATGGATTATTAATTGTCAAATGCAGGATAGGGGGTCTCATCAAGAGCCAGCCTACCATGATCATCAGGTTGGAAGCGAAGTGGCATTCCCAACATGGCCACCACACCAGGGATATGGTCCAAAAGGTACACTAAATAAACAGACCTTGGAACAGGGGGTCTCATCACGAGCCGGCCTGCCCACGATTCGCACCCTCCTTGTGAATGGCATTATGGCTACCTGGTTACCAAGCCAGCATAATGGCCTGCGTTTTGACAAAACACTTTTTATACACATACAGGATCATGGTTCCACGGGTGAAATAAACAACTCTGCCAAGGTTATGAACACCTGTCGGCAGCAGAGCTCTGTTAATGGTATCGAAGTCATAATAGTTACACCAACAGGGATGATATTAATACCTCTTCGTCTCTTCTATCCTATGAATAATTCATATTTTATTTCCCGATGAACATATCGCACGAACACTCATTACTACCAATCATGGCAAGGGAACTGACAATGACTTCGGGGGATTTCGTACGATTGACAGACGTCCCATCCCCCGGCCTCGCATCATATTACGCAGGCTCTTATGTAAAACGCGATCCACCTTTTTGCCTTGATTTCGGTATTTCGTTGTCCATCTGAAACATGGCGTAATTCTATATGTTGTTCCTTTATGACTGGTTACACGATGGCTGCTGCTCCTCTATTTGACGGCTGGGGCAGCCTATCACATCGCGGGGGGGAAGGTAATCTCATTACTCCACGAGTTACGTGTCAGCACACCATTCGGGGTAGATAGTGTACGAAAGTATGGCATGGTTTAACGGTATGATAATTCTATTTTACACAAAGTTGCCATCCGCAATCCATTTTTGCTGCATACTCTGTTTTTTTCCGCGACGATCACCTTCTCTGAATCCCAAAACAACACAGGCAGTTGCTGTTCCATTGAAAATCCTTAGTAGAACCATGGGAGGAAAGGCAGTCCGAAGCGAACCTCAAGAATTGACAGTCTCTGCTGCTGCCCAAGAGATCCTGGAAAACGCTGGATGGCTGAATTATTTCAGTCGCCTACAAGAATCAAACGAGACAGTGGCGTTGGAATTTCTGCAAAACTTGCAGGAGGACCACTCCATAGTAAGAGAAAGGCGGATAGCGGTCACTGACAATGTAATTGCAGAAGTCTCAGGCCTACCAGACACTGGACCTGTATGGACGCTGAAGAAAGAAAGACTGCAGAAGATTATGGAGATTTTTCAGGACGAAGGCCAAAGCTTGACAGTAAAGGGGAAGGGAGTTCTGCCAGCAACGTTAGGAGAACCCTGGACCGAACTAGCAAGGATAGTACAGAGCTACATTACGTGCGAAGGAAGGAGGGACGTGGTAAGACCACGCCATCTTAAACTTTTAGCTGTTTTGAAAGAGAAATGTTTTGTAAATATGCCTGCACTTTTAAATTCACTATTGCATGATGCGGCCCGAAGCCTGAAAACGGCACAGCACGTAGAAGCAGTTGTTAGCCACCATAGACTGATTCGATTGATAGTGAGCCATAGTCTCACTCAACAGCAGAGCAGCTGGGAGGAGCTCATTGCATTGATTGAAGGGAAATTGGCTGCACCATCCCCAAAACCTAAAACTTCCTCTAGCACACCGGAACGATCAGAGAAACGCAGAGAAGTGGCAGCAGGAAAACGTGTTGCTCCAAAACGAAAGCATTCTTCAAGTACACCGGAGCGACCAGAAAAACACAGAGAAGTGATAGCAGAAAAACCTGTTGCTTGCACACCTGAACAACCAGAGAAACCAAGAAAATCAGTCCGGCTAGCTCGAATTCGAGGGAGGCTGGAAAAGATTCGAGAAAGCACCAGCCAACCAATTGAGATCATAGACGAACCTCCAGAACCAGAAGGAGTACCTTCTGAAGAAAATGCTGGGCAATCTGGGGGTGAAGCTGAGAAAGCCAGAGGAGGAGGTGAGGAGAGAGAAGTGCACTCTGAAACAGAAACGGAAGCTGAACGCCCTAAGGCAGTCACTGAACAGGAAAATCGGGAGGAGGAAGTAATACAGCCAAAAAGCAGCCCGCTGCGAGACCCTGTGGGCGAAGAAGAATTGGTCGTAATCCTGGCCAGTTTGGGAGAATATGGCCAACCCTCCAGCCCAGCAGGACCTCCCGATGAACCTCGAGAGGAAGACATACCTGAGGGTTCACATGCAGAAAAGGAAGGAGAAGAAAACCCACCCATTCATGATGAAGAAATAAGGGACACCAACCGAGAACAATCTGCTCCCAAGGCACCAGAAGAAACTCTAGATAGAATAGGAGCAGATTTAAGGGCCAGTCGCAAACCCTCTGCTGAAGCAAGGGAAATCAAGAAATTAAGGACTAAACAACAGAGGCTGCTGAACACTATAGCTCGGCTCCGACAGCAAATTCGGATTTTGAAAGCCAGTCTGAGGATACAAAGGACCACAAGGAAAAGAAAGAGGACCACTGCAGCAAAATCCCGCAGAACAAGAAGACGAAGGACTTACAGTCGCACTGTTGGTCGAAACCCGATTGGAAGATCTGCTGCTGTTCCAAATGACACTGAGGAACAAACTGCTGTTCCAATTGTCACAGAAGAACAGACTGCTGTTCCAAATGACGCTGAGGGACAGACTGCTGTTCCAATTGACGATGAGGAACAGACTGCTGTTCCAATTGATAATGAAGAACAGACTGCCGTTCCATTTGGGGCAGAGGGACAGGATGATGTTCCATTAACAGAGGAACCACAGCAACCTTTCATTCGGGTTAAGAAAGAAAAGGAGAATAAGGAGATCCAAACAGAGGCACCGCCCTCAGGGGTGATCCGGGTTCTGAACTCCAAACAGCATAATAAAAAGGTTCAGGTAAAACTCCCGGCCTCTACGGCCCTATGGAAAAAGGATCCAAAAACACGAACCTTGCACAAGATGATGAAGCAAGCTCAGCAAGAAGCTGAACAGTTGAAGGAACAAACAGTCCCCCGGGAGAAATATGAAGAGTTGCAACAGCAACTTCGGGATATTAGTCAGTCCGAGAGCCAGGCCTTCGAAGGCTGGCAAAAGGAGCAAGAAAAGGTTGCAAAGGTAACTCGTCGATTAGATATTGTTGTTAGGCAGATGGACACTGTGTGTTCTTTGTATAATGACGTTCTGGCCTGTAGGGCCCCTGCTAAAAACTATGCTTTATTTTTGCTTGAACGATATTTACGATTAAAGATAAAAGCTGTCAGGGCAGGTGCCCCTATACAAATCAATACTGTTAATGATTTCATAGATTGTTGCAAGCATTATGGAGTTAAGGTTCAAAGGTTATTATGTGAATTTTACTTGCATAACCTCGTGCTAGACCAGGAAACTGATTTAAATCCTGGCCCTTTTGTTGGGGACATCCAATTGCAAGCCTTCGTTTCCTTCGGGGTTAATCAGCTAAAATGGCTCAGGGCTTATAACACTTTTCAGAGACAGGAAAATAGCCTAGACTTGTGGGTAAGAGCCGAGCCTAGAGACCCAGTACTATTATGGAGAGCACATAGGAACCTTATGAGAACCCCGGGTGTTATGGAGACATTAGGACCCATGCACGAGGACCTAATCCGACAAAATCTGGAATATTTTCTGACTATTAAAGACCTTGCCATCGATGCTGCAAAATTTCGATACCAGACTTCGAACCCAAACATCCAGCTCAGGGAACCATTCAGATATGAAAATTTTGAGCTAGCTGCCAGCTGATTGAACCTTTATGGCGAACGTATTTTGCAAGCAGGGCCATCCTGGTTAGGGTATCGATTTCGTAGTCCAATTATTTGGCACCCTGCACCCGGATATCATGCCTTATATGAAATGCCTGAAGGTCAAACAAATCAGTTCTTTCATGATCTAGTTACTCATCACGGCTGTAGGCCTCCACATGAGGTTCCCTCTCCAGCCTATTCTCTTACCGCTTTGCATGTCAACTATAATGTTTTCATGAGGGCATGAAACAGGGTAAGCAGGGGGGTGTGTGGAGCACTGGAAAGGTATGTTTTTGACAAACAATTTAGTGACTTTTCAGTAACAATTGTAACCCTTTCTGCATAATGAGCTTAAAGAAATAAAGAATTTTAATAGAATGCATGAGAATTAGCATGGAAAACTTAATCGCTGATAATTGTTATTTTTCCATGTAGGAAAGGGTGGAAACGATGGATTGCCATTCGAAAGGAAAAGACAAAGAAGCAATAACTGCTGTCCCTTTAGGAGGGAACCGGATGTGAACAAGATCGAACAGATCGAAGCAAGACGACCCTGGAAAGGAAGAAGGATTATCGACTCGGCGGAGCAGGGGAAGAAAAGTAAAGGATTAACGGCTTGGCGAATCCCTCAGGATCTTTGATCCTGAGGGATCGCTGTTTTGCTTATTTTTGTTACCTAGATACCTCCGCCGTTACTCTTATAAAAAGGGACAGCAGTGTTAAGTAAGAGGACTTTTTGTTCATATATGTAACTGTGAATTCCAGATTCAACTTTGATCATCGACTCTCACTAAGACTCGTTTTGCTGTACGTTTGTTGATGTTTTAATGTAAAAGACTTGGTGTTTATTTCATCTTTGCGTCTGGAGTAACCTAAGGTAGTGTGCCGTTGGAAGCTAAGGGCCCGGCTCCGAAGGACACTTGCTTTTGTATCATTATAATTTGATTTCTGTGTGATTTGTTTATCTTTAAAGTTCGGTAATCTGATATGTTTTTCATATGCTATTCCATGCTCTGTTACAATTAATTCATTAATGGTTTCTTTCGAGAAGATTTATGTCGTGACCCTGTATTGCGTGAGTGAATCTCTTTAGAGTTGATTGCATGTTTGCAGTCTAAACCAACTGTTTCTGTTACAGAGCCTTCATATTGAATATTGATGTATTGGATTCATTTGAAATCTCAGTTATTGGAATCCGGAAGTAATATTATTTTATTTGGAAACATAGTCATATTCTCTTTAATCATCAGATTGCTATAGTAAGTGTGTTGTGTATATACGTTTGATGATTGCTGTTCCATAATTCATTTGTGAATATTGTTCCATAAAGTATAATTCATTGAAGTTGCTTTAGAGAGAAGATTGCTATTTGATTGCAGGATGTGAGTTTAATTCAATAGAGCAAGCGTAGTTTGACTCGCGAGATTTAGTTTATTGGATTGCTGTTCCATTTCTTGCTGTTCCATTTATTGCTGTTCCATTTCAGATTTGCTGTTCCATTTTACTTTCTACCGTTCCAGTTACTTGCATTTACTGTTTTGGTGTGAGAGAAGGTCTAAGGCTGTAGTGAGCCTCAGCAAGTCGTTGCCTAGATCCCAGACCTATGGTCGATGCTCTAATTTCCTTTCCATCAGTTTCTAGAGGGATGGGTTATCGCTTCCGTACCCTTGACTGATAAACTGCGTTGTGTGATTTTACTCTTTTTAAAAGCAATTTAGTCATAGGTTTAGCAGCCGTTTACTCTTGTATTTTCTAGACACTGTACTACTAAGCATTACTCTGACGAATAGCCTCGGATTGAGCTACTCTTTGTAATAACAAAGCGTTCCTGGATTGACTTATTAATGTAGCATAACTAGAGGTGAAAGAGACCCTTGTTACAGCTCTACACTTCCCATCATTGGAAGAATTGGATTCGGAAGGAGAACCCTTCTCCTTCCCCTTCTTCACCTTACTTGCTAAGGCACAGTTCTTCTCATCATGCATGGATGAAGAACTGTCTCTGGTGCTCCGTCTGATCTCCTCTTGCACAAGATCCGACTAAAGTCTCTCCCATCCTGGAAATTTCTCCCGACTATTGACAGAGTCCTGATAGGAATTCCAACTCTTCAGAAGACCAAGGAGAGCCAAGCTCACCAAGTCCTCATCATCGACAGTCACCCCCACACTTCCCAGCTCATCCCAGCACTGGGTGAACTTCGTGAGATCCCTGGGCATACTGTCTCCATTCTCACACTTAATGTTTCTGAGTTTATCCTTGAGCGCCAACTTCCTTTGGTCGCTCTTGCTTTGGAATAGATCTGTCAACACTTTCCACATCAAGTATGGAGAAGCCTTTCCATGCAGGCTGGACACAATGTGATCCTTCACGCCGTCCAATAGAATCCTTCGACACTTTGCTGTCTTCTTTTTCCAAGCCTCAATGTGAGCGGCATCAGTAGGCTTTGGGACCTCAGCATCTATGAAATCCTTTAGCCCATTGTCATCTAATGCCGTCTCCATCTTGTCTTTCCATGAAATATAATTCGAGCTACCTTCAAGAGCATACTCCAATCGCAATTCGTTGAAAGACATTTCAACCTTGACACCAAGAAAACACTACTGCAAATTCGAACTCCACCAGCTCAAAACCCAACCGTTTCTGATCTAAAATTCGTGAGAACAAAGTATTTCTCATACAGAGATTGACTGTATGGGCTTTTACCGTATATCTCACCTTCCAAAAGAAGGATGAATCCAGAGGCTACGTGGCCCGATTATAGACTTTGCCTGAAGAAATAAAATGTAATCACTTTCTGAATAATAGATCTGATGATCAACTTCACTCTGATACCATGTAGAAATTTTGAATAATTAAACACTTATTCACAGAGATTATCCCGATTATACACTATTACGGAATACATGCACAATACATAACCTCCTCTACGTTGATCATCAATTTAGCAGCATTAAAAACAATGAAACATCAATCGCATGCACACATTAACATAGTATGTAACTCGGGGAAAGCATACAACTGAAAACCCCACACTATCTATATATTATAATTGTTGAGAACATGTAACAATACATAGTACAATACTCCTCACAAGTACTCAGTACTATCTCCACCTGTTACACACAAACTAGCTTAGATCTGAATCAATCACAGGTTCAAATCTCCTTCGCTGCTTGCCTGCCTCCACTGCGCAATCCTGCATGAGAATAATGATGAATGGCTGAAGCAAACTCATATTTCCTTGGCTGAACCACGCAATCCTCATTGGCATTACTCAATCCATGCATGTACAAAATCTCATGCACAACTATAGTCACAACTGATAGCAATCTCAACCTCTAACACATGTCTCCACTGAATTGTCCATGCACTGAGTTAACTGATGTATTCTTCAGTTGCTTTATGAGTTAATAACTAGTGAATTAATTAATAATTAATTCACACAACTCATCACTAGTGTATTCTTTAGTTAGACTAAAATACAACTAGTTCAACCAAGTCAAACTGAACACAACTCCATCAACTCCACAATCAACTCCACCAAACTCAACCACATGAGTTCTAACTGAAGTCTTGCATGCAATAGCTCAACTGACTCACAAGAAAAGCGTATTTCCTTCTGACAGCTACATGTGCCACATCTGTAGCTCAAACTGAAGTGCTCCAAGAGGATAAGATAATGTTTATAGTCCAAATATTATTAAGAGCTAATAATATTCCACTGTTCTATTTTTAGCTTGGCAGTGTAAAAATAGACTCCGCCCATATGTCTAAAAATAGAAGTCCATCTATTTTTACCAACATGACCAATCATCCACAAATAGCATCCTGCAACTCATAGACCATGATCCATATGTCTAAAAATAGACATAGTCAAAAATAGACTTTGCGCCAAAAATAGCCTGCGGGCCCACTTAGTGAAGGCGACTCCTTTCCACTAAGCTCCATCATCTTGTTGCATTTTCAACATTTTTTAAATGTTGATTATTTAAATATTTTTCAAGTTGTCTTATTCTTCTTCTTACTTTTCATCCTAAGATGTTTGTTTTTTAATTGTTTTCCAATCTTGTGTTTTTAGTTTTTCTTTGCAATGACTTTTTATAATGAAAATTTTAATATTTTTTGCAAAGTTTAAAAATAAAAATAAAATTAATATTTTGAGGTTAGGGTATTTTTATATATTTATATATCCTTAATTAATACTTCAATACACATGAAATAATTGTGATTACAAAAAAATAAAATTAAACACTCGGCAAAAAGTACACATTTTGCATATAGATGTAATTAAAAAAATTTGGGGACACGATTTTTATAAAACAAAAAATTGAATAAAAAATAGAAAAATAACAATTTTTATGAATTTTAAATTAAAAAATGATGAATTTTGAAGTTTCTTTCCCATAAAAAAAATGGTTCTGATAAAATTTTAAGTAAAGTAAAAAATGGATAAAGAAAACATAAAATTTAAGAAAAAAATAAAAACGATCCTAAATTTTAAAAATTAAAAACATAGTAAATTAAAAAAATTTAAAAATATTTTTACATTTAAAAAAACATTAAAATAAAAGTAAAATATAAAAAACACTAAAAAAAATTAAAAATATATATATATTTTTTTAAATAAAAAATAAAAATTCCAAATGCCCCTTAGCCGCTAAAGGCATGAGCCAGGGAAATTAGGGGGGAGGGTGCATGTAGTGGCCCCCATCCTAGTGCGTGGGCCCTCAGGTGTTTGGGGGCATTTGAATTTGTTTTCTGTTTCATTTTTCTGTTTTTATTTTCTTAATTTTTTAATGTTTTTATTTATTTATTTATTTTATTTACTATTTGTTTATTTATTTTAATTAATTTTATTATTTTAATTTATTGACCTTTTTCAATTTATTTATTTTTATTTTTTATTTTAATGATTTTTATTTATTTATTTATTTTGTTAATTTTTTTAAGGTTCTTTTAACCTTTTTTAAAATTATATATATATATATATATATATATATATATATATATATATATATATATATAATCAATTTCGTTTTATTTATTTATTTTTATTGTTTTATTTTTTTGGTTTAATTTAAAAAAAATCTTAGATTATGTTTTTTTCAATTTTTTTTGTTTTAATTTTTATGGATGTTTTAGTACTTGTTTTGTTTTGTAATTTTCATTTTTATTTATTTATATATTTATTTATTATTTTATTTCATTTTATTTTATTACGCAATGTCCATGTCAATCCTTGACTAGCAACCCCACCCATTATGTGTCAATTTGATAGTTGATTTTAAAGTTTTCATCATAATGTATCAAGTCCACCACCACAATGTGTCAATTTCATGGTTGATTTTTAAGCTTTATTTGTAATGGGTTTAGTTCGCCTGCGTCTCAATTTGGTGGTTGATTTTAAAATTTTTGTTGCAATGTGTCAAGTTCTCATAGACTAAGATTTTAAAATAGCTATATTTTTATAATCTAAAAAAAGAAATTACTTTTGGTATAATAACTTTCATTAAGGTGTTCATTTTTAGTTTTTTTTAGTCATATAATTTTTTCATAATGCCATGGTAGAAATATGTTGAAAACATAAAGTCTTTTTGTAGTCATTATTGGCTTAAGGGGTCCTGACCCAGGTTCAAAGTTAATTGCACCAACCAACAAATCCCTACACTACTAGCCCTTTCGGTACCAATGCACGTAGCACAGGCTGCAGTCTCACCTGAAGCAATATGGGGAGATGCAAGAACCAAGTTTCTACTTGGCAAGGCGTTGTGCTGTGGCAATGGAGCGCATCATTGACCAGACTTCATCGTACTATTTTTGCAGCTCTTGAACCTCTGTATTGAGTATCTGCAGGTTTGCATCTTTCTGCACAGTCACCACCAACTCCATTGCCTGCTCAAATAATGTTGAGTAGTCAGCGACTGCGGCATGTAAGGTGGCCATCATTTTCTCGACGAACATCTACCCATTTTTCACCCTATATTCGTTGATCAGATTGAGAGCGTGCTACTCCTAAGCTCTCAATTCCTCCATCACCCCTGCCTAAAGCGTGTGAAGAATCTCATTGGGGAGCGCTACGATGTTCAACCCGATGTTCTTAAGGGTGCTTAAGATGATGTGGTCATCGGCCAATTTTTCACGTAGGGACCCTTTGGGTAATGCAACAGTGTGGAGATCTAGGGTCCTTACATTTTCCACAACCTGACTCGTCCCCAGGGCTAGGCTCACTTTTGCTGTGCTCGCTTGACCCACACCCACCCATATTCTGTTAGCCTAGATCTGCAGATCGCAGAGATCCTTCTGGATGCTCCCTAGTGTCTACATATACTACTGCTCGAACTGCTGTAGCATTGTAGTTTTAGTGTCCTGTATTTTGTCGCCATTGTCATCAAGATCGTCATTCGTCAATACCATTGGATCACCCTACGACTTGTATAATTTCTGCTTTTGCTAGGGACCTTCACACTGCTCCTATCCACGCTTCTTTAGCCAAAATGGGGTGCTCTGCACCTCATCTCCTTCGTCACCTTTTTCAGACTGTTCTTCCACCTCGGTTTCGGGCGAAGGGGATTTACCACTTCTCTCTGACTCTCGCTTCTCCTATTAAGCCTGCTCCTTAGCAGCATGCTCTTTGTCCATCCAATCCTTCTCTGCGGCTTCCTTCTTCCTTTGCGCGACCATGTTTTGTGCAGCCTAATTGGTTGCATCCTTTCTTTTCTGTGCTACTGAGCTTCCCGTGTTGTTATTGGTTCCAACATTGAATTCTGAGGGGGCGTACCACTCTGTTGGTCATTGCTTGATTACCTCCTGTATGTCTATATGTGTTACCAAATATGACAATTCATGCCATTTCTGCCGTGGATCCTTTAGTGCCTGAATGTAAACTCGGTGGAAGTTAGCCTTGAATGTGGCATAGGCTGACAACTGCATGTACAAGTTTGGGGAAAACCTTGGGCACTAGTTGATGGCCATGTAGAGGCTTGATTCCATCATAACCCATAAGATTTTTTTTATGTGACCCGCACAGGGTCATTTGTAGCCCATAAGGAGGCGAAGTGCGCAGCCTTCGACAATCCTTCCTCCAACAGAGGAAACTGGTTGTCCTATGGAAGCTCCCATGCAACCAACACAATAAAGAGCATCAACCAAGCATAATGGAATGGCTTGGTCTCATCCTAGGCCTCTCAAAAATTTGTGAGGAATTCCTGGCACAGGTACGTGGACTAGTTGAACTACGCACCCTTTGTGAATTGTGCAGCTAGGGAGATCATCGACACCGGAACTTCGTCTGCGTGGCCCTTCCTCATTACCTTCCCTACTAAGATTTGTGTGGAAATTTGCACTGTGGGGTCATTTATGGAGGTGATTGAGTATCCTCATGCCTTTTCATGAGGGAAAATTCCTTCTTCATCCTTTCTACCAAATCCTTTTCTCCTATCTTTCCGCCAATTTCCTTGGTCAGATTCAATCACTCGTATGGCAGGTGCATGATCCTGTGGATGAGCATGTGAGTGATGTGTATAGGCCCTCCTAGCCATAAGCACCCATCATTCACTAGAGTGAGTAGCTGGTGCACATAGTTTGTGTTGATAGGGGTGCGGTGATAATGGGGCACCCACAATAGGTTCAACAATCCCGAATTCTCCACACCATGGATCCATTCCACCATCTTTAGCGCAGTGACACCCGAGTCCGTGTAGTAGACACACATCATATAGTTAGTTGTTTCTAAGTGAGGGAACCTATCATGATCTGCGAGGTCCAAATCTTCCATCTTCAGCAGTGGGATCCTCCCAAGCTGCAAAGCTTCAAAGGGAACCTGCTCAGGCAGTAGGGGCGTAGAGATAGAGAATTTGTCTGAGTCTCGGTCCTTGGTGACCTTCGCCTCCCCCTTGCACAGAGGGATATATTAAGGAAAATTTGTGATGGGCTCCATTCCCTTAGCATCTATTTCCTCTATGCCCTGTCCTTCCTCCACCTCTAAATAGATGACCTTCTCGGGATGCTTGTCTTTTTTTTGTGTGCTACAGAGTGCTTCCTGGGCGATTCGCGCACTGGCACCGTCATCTTCTATTTATCCTTCTTTGGTTTATGTGTTTCTCGAGCAAGGGTAGGCTTTGACCTAGGTGACCTCGACATCATAGGCACAAGAGTCAGAGCATCCATACTCACTACCTCTGGAGCAGCTCCTTCAGAAGCAACATCTCCACTTGTACTCACAGTCTCTGTAGGGCTTGGTCCTAACATCTTTTCAAGGATGAATTTTTTATTCAACTTAGACAACTTATGAAATGTATGGCTTGTGACTAAATCCTCCCAATACGAGCGGTTCATAGGCAACATACAATAGAAATCAATAAAATCTCTAAGGGTGCAACATTTTCTCTGTTGAACTGGCACAAGTATTTCAAGGTAGAGTGATTTGTGTACATTTCGAAATGTCCACCCAACAGATAGTGCCTGAATTTTTGAAGTGAATACACCATAACTAATCCTTCGTGTTCCATTGTTGAGTAATTCTTCTCGACCTTTGATAGTTTCTTGCATGCGAGGGCTATAGGGTGGTCCATCTCTCCTTCACTTGCATGTGTTAGCACTACTCCCAACACAATGCAAGAGGCATCGACATGTACATGGAATTCCTTCTTCCAATTCGGGAAGACTAAAATCGGGGCGGTGACCATCTTTTCTTTCAATACATCCAAATTGTACTAACATTCTTCATCAAAACAAAATGTAGCATCCTTCTTCAGCAGTTTCTCCATCGGCGTGGTAATTTGAGCATAAGCCTTGATGAACTTCCTGTAATATCATGTATATCCCAGTATTGCACGTAGCTTCTTAACACTCCTTGGGCCCTCCAAATTCACTATCACTGTGATCTTGGCAGGGTCCACCATCAACCCTTGCTTGCACACCACATGACCCAGCAAGATCCCAAAGAGAACATAGAACAAACATTTCTTTATATTCAACGCGATCAGGTATCTACAACACGTATCCAACATCAAGTGCGAACTTGCTACATGGTGCTTCACTAAACCGAACACCGTCCAGTCATCAAAGTACACCTCCAAGAACTTATGGATGAAGTCCTTCAATGTTGTGATGACTACGTAAGAAAATATCGTAGGTGCATTCTTGAGTCCAAGCGACATTACAATATATTGAAAACAACACTATTCTTTTGTTGAATTGAGGCTTCTGTGATCCATATCAAGTTTATGAGAAAGAATTTTTCGGCGTAAATCACATGATGATATATTTGTCGACGCGTTTCGAACCAACGAGTGTGGTTCATTATCAGGACAAGTTGAAGAATCAGATCATGGCTACATGTTAAATAGGGATAACAGATCTTCCAACGGCTAGGTTTGACTGGAAAACGACTATATTAGACTAGACTGGACAAACAATTATAATGGACCCAGAAAATGACTAGTTTTGACTATTTAAATTATTTAATAATAATAATATAATTAGATAAATAGTTATCTTAGGGTGGATATCATTATATTTTATAGTGTTCTAGATTTTAATAAAGTTTAGAATGTTGTAATATTATTTTAATATTTTCTGGTTGGAATTGAGTGTTATTTTAAGTAACATGTTAATCAAATTAGAGTTAAAAATAAATCTAGGGATATAAAGAATCATAATGAGTAAAATGTTAACAAATAATAATAGATCTAGGGATTATAACCATTAGTAATTGTATGGATTTAATATTAACTAAAATAATAATATTAATTATATTATTATTATTATTATTATTATTATTATTATTATAACATTATTATTCTTATTACTAATGGTTAGGGTGACTAATTAATTATAAATTTATTATTGAATTGAGACTTCTGTGATCCATATCAAATTTTTGAAAAATTATTCGGCGAAAATCACATGGAAAATTTTTTTGTCGACGCGTTTTGAACCAACCAGTGTGGTTCATCGTCAGGACAAGTTGAATGAGCAAATTTGGCTATGCACTTTAAATAGATAGGGCAGAATATCCACTGACTCAGATTACTCGATAAGACAATAGCTAGATTTGACCTCATAACGGCTAGTTTGACCATGATAAGGGGTATTAATTTATATTATTTATTTATTTTATTTATATAAAAAAGAAATTTCAGTTATTAATATAGAATAAATTAATATAATAAGTAAATCATAAAATAAATTAATTACCAATCAATTAATTTATTTAGCGTCTAAAATAAAATTAAGTTATTATAAGAAGGTCATCAACCCCACCCTTGAAGATCAAAAGTATCTCTCTATTCTAACTAGCTCAAAGAAGAAAATTAATATAGCAAAGATTAGAACGAATTCTCATGAGCTCCATAGTGAAACTGGCCGCTGGGCAGTTCCTAAAACGCCATGGATGGAAAGGATCTGCCATATTTGTGAGAATAGAAGCATCGAGGATGAAAACCACTTCCTCTTAGAGTGCCATGCATATAACCACATCAGATCTCAATTTCACAACCTCTGTTACAATACTGACCTTCCTAGCCTTTTACAATGCAAAAATTATAGTGAACTCGGGAGGCTTCTCTCCAAGCTTTTTGAGCATAGGAATAAAATCTTAAATCAAAATAAATAATTTGTCTTTTTAGGTCCGATAGATCATTATTTGGTCTCAGCGGACGTTAACCATCATCATCATCATCATCATCATCAATTAATTTTAAATATATTAATAAACCTAAATTAATTTAAAAATTGTTAGAAATGTATACTAGAATATGTAAAATTAGTAAATCATTAAATAATAATAAACAAATAATATATTAATTAACAAGGATAAGAATCAAATTAATTTAGAACTGTTAAATAAAAATATTAGTTAGTTATAACGGCTAGATTGACCATGATAAGGGGTATTTAATTTAATATATATATATATATATATATATATATATATATATATATATATATATATATTCGGTTATTAATATAGAATAAATTAATATAATATAATAAGTAAAACCTAAAATAAATTAATTTCAAATATATTAATAAAGTAAAAATAATAATAAATACATAAATAAATAAAATTAAAAAAAATAAAATAAAAATAAAAAAATAAAAAATAAAAAATAAAATAAAAAATAATAATAATAATAATAAAATCTATTGTAATATACTATTTTTATTTTTACTTCTATTGTAATATACTATTTTTATTTTTACTTTTATTTTTTATATTTATTTCTATATCTATTTTTATTTTTATTATTATTTTTTATTTTTATTTTTATTTTATTTATTTATTTTTATATTTATTTATTTATTTTTATTTTTTGATCTTGAATTAATATATATATATATATATATATATATATATATATTTTTAATTTTTATTTTTCAACCCTTGAGTCTAATTTTAATTTTAATTTTTATTAGTTTTATTATTATTATTATTATTTTTATTTTATTTTATTTTTTATTTATTTATTTTTTATTTTATTTTATTTATTTATCTATTTATTATTATTTTTACTTTATTAATATATTAATATATTTGAAATTAATTTATTTTAGTTTTTACTTATTATATTATATTAATTTATTCTATATTAATAACCGTATATATATATATATATATATATATATATATATATATAAAATTAAATACCCCTTATCATGGTCAATCTAGCCGTTATAACTAACTAATATTTTTATTTAACAGTTCTAAATTAATTTGATTCTTATCCTTGTTAATTAATATATTATTTGTTTATTATTATTTAATGATTTACTAATTTTACATATTCTAGTATACGTTTCTAACAATTTTTAAATTAATTTAGGTTTATTAATATATTTAAAATTAATTGATTGGTAATTAATTTATTTTATGATTTACTTATTATATTAATTTATTCTATATTAATAACTGCAATTTCTTTTTTATATAAATAAAATAAATTAATAATATAAATTAATACCCCTTATCATGGTCAAACTAGCCGTTATGAGGTCAAATCTAGCTGTTGTCTTATCGAGTAATCTGAGTCAGTGGATATTCTGCTCTATCTATTTAAAGTGCATAGCCAGATCTGCTCATTCAACTTGTCCTGACGATGAACCACACTGGTTGGTTTGAAACGCGTCGACAAAAATTTTTCCATGTGATTTTCGCCGAAGAATTTTTCAAAAATAAATTTATTAGTAAAGTTATCTAATATGAGCATAAACTTATTACTTAAATTTAATTAATTATCATACACTAGATAATTTTAACCCATTTAGATAGTCTTGAAAAGGACTATCTCATAAACGAAAGGAAAAGAGAATGAGGGAGATCTCCAAATAGGACCAAAAACTCAAATAAGATATCCATTCTTATTTGAGTTTTTGGTCCTATTTGGAGATCTCCCTCATTCTCTTTTCCTTTCGTTTATGAGATAGTCATTTTCAAGACTATCTAAATGGGTTAAAATTATCTAGTGTATGTTAATTAATTAAATTTAAGTAATAAGTTTATGCTCATATTAGATACCTTTACTAATAAATTTATATTAATTAGTCACCCTAACCATTAGTAATAAAAATAATAATGATGATTACGGCTTATATTCCCGAGCTCTGGTTCTAGGGTTTAACGAATCAAGTGGCAGAGAGTACCAAGCATCCATGAAGACACAGGGAGGGAGCTCCACTCCCTCCTATGGTTATATGGTAGCAAACAGAGGAAGAGGCGGGAAAGAGAACAAACCTCCACAGCCCTTAGAGGTCAAGACCAAAGACACAGTAACTCAGAAGGCGGAAGGCAACAAAACCAATGCAGATCAAGGGGCCCACGAAGAAGAATATTAGGAGGAGAAAGAGGAAGACAGAGGTTAAGGGTCAGAGAACAAAGCTAAGATGGGGCCCTGTAAACCCAAGACCATAACTAAACCTCAGGTTATTCTGAACGATCCAGCTCTGCAAGCACACAGGGATCACATGGCTAACTATGCCATCATATGTAAATTTATGGGAATCTAGCCATCAGAGAAAGCATTGTACACCTGGATAAAATACAACTAGAAACCAAAAGGGGAGTTAAATATTCATCTTGGATCCAAAGGTTTTTTCACTGTGGTGTTTACGAACATGGAAGACATGGAAAAAATCTTTGAAGGAGGGCCATACTTCATTGCTGCTGCTAGACTCTATATGAGGCTATGGACGATGAACTTTGTGCCAGAATGAGAAACCTTCACTTCGGTACCAGTATGGATAAGACTATACTCCTTACCTTTAGATTACTGGATGCCAGAGTCTTTGAAAGCTATAGGCAATAAATTAGGTCATTTCTTAAAAATTTCAGAGGCAACTCTAAAGGGAAAATATACATCCTATGCCCGTATATGTGTGGAGATGGACCTATCAGGAGCTCTTCCAGATGAGGTCATTCTAGAAGTCTATGATGAGGAATGGGGTCAAGCAGTTGACTATGAACATATTCCGTTCAAATGTCACAAATGTCATGAGCATGGGCATCTATCCAAAGACTGTCCTCTCAATTGAAGGGAGGAAAACCTAAATACCAACAAAGGAAAAGACTAGATAGGTTTCACCGAAGTAGGAGGAAAAGGAAAAGGAGGAGGAAGGAAGACACAAAAGAACCCTAGTGTGAATGATAAAACAAAAAGTCACAATAGTTTTGAGATCTTATGAGAAAAAGAAGATGAGGGGCGGGATAAAGAGAGTATAGAGATTCAGACAACAAGGGGGCAAGAAAAAGATAACAACATGGAGTACACTTAGGAACAACATGAACACACGACAGACCCTTTGAGTACCATGGAAGTAGAAGAAGACCAGGAAATGACTCAAAGTGAAAGTGGTACAGAGGATCAAGATTTACAAGAGATCCTAGAAAGGGAGAACCTAGAGCTGGAAAAGTTTCTAGAACAGGGAGGCAACCAAGGAATAAACTCCATCCCTCAGGAGGATGTGGACAAAGTCCAACAGCTATTCCTTAACAAGGCACATCAAATATCTGCAGGACTCAAAAGAGGCTTGACAACCAGGAAAACAAAGGGACTTCCTCAATAGGATTAATAACATGAAAACTAACAAAGAATCCAGGCAAGAGGAGGGGAAGAAAAATATAGAACTGGAGTGTGGCAAGCTCATGATTGATTCAGGAAGGATGAAAGACCTTTCTAGTTACTCATTTTTAACCCCACCTCAATGAAAATCACAACCTGGAAACTTAGAGGACTAGGGAGCAGAAGAAAACAGAGGAATCTCGATAAAAGGATTAGAGAGGAAAAACCTGACATAGTATTCGTTGAGGAAACAAAATGTTTCGTGGAGAGGATCTGTGAAAAACATAGAAAATGGGTAAATAGATATTAATACCTTGAAGTTAAAGAAAATAAATTTGCTGGTGGTATTGTCACTCTCTGGGATCCACAGAAATTTGGTGTGATTGATGCAAAGGCATCCAGACATCACCTCTCTCTGATTTTCCAACCGGTGGGTGACAGGCAATGTTACATGATCACCAATGTCTATGGTCCACAACCAATGGAGGACAAACTTTGAATCCTCACAACACTAGAAGATATGAAAAAGAGATACCCAGCTCTGCCATAGATTCTTGGAGGTGATTTTAACATAACAAAATCACTCATGGAGAAGAAAGGAGGAACTAGAATACTTGGGAGAGACTCAATTGCCTTCCAGAACTTCATCACCAATATGAAATTGGTTGATATGGAAACAAGAAATGGAATATTCACTTGGAATAACAGAAGAGGGGGCCCTACCCAAGTGGCATCAAAATTGGACAGATTTATGGTTTCAGAGGAACTTCTTCTCAGAGGAAGCAACATTACTGCACTCATACTACCTTTTGGAGGTTCAGATCACTAGCCTATCCAATTGGAAGCTTCCCTTTTTGGAAAACCAAGGAACACCCCCTTCAGTTTTGAGAATGCTAGGCTCACACATTCAGATTTCTTAACAAATATTGAACAATGGTGGAAGGAAGAGCTTCACCTTCAAGGTACAAAGATGTTCCTGCTTCACTGCAGGCTCAAACACATTAAAGGCAGACTCAAAGAGCGGAACAAAAAGGAATTCTGTAACATTTTCAAAGCTAAAGGAGAGGTGGAAAAGAAAATAAAGTAAATAAACCAGATTCTTATCACAGAAGGCTACACAGATGAAAGGAAAGAGATGGCAGAGTCACTCCAGCAGGAGTGGGACAATAGATGCCTTCAAGAGGAAATACTCTGGAGACAGAAATCCAGAGTACAATGGATTAAAGAAGGGGAGAGAAACACCAAATTCTTTTACAGATCCACCATAGCTCACCGAAACAACAATAGAATTGTTAAACTTACAGATCGGCATGGTATAGAGAGAAACACTCATGAAGAAATGGAGAAGGTTCTACTCCAGCATTTTCAGAAAATTGCTGAGGAAACCTCGGAAGATAGATACCAGTTTATGGAAAAATTCACTCAGTATATCCCTAAATTGGTTACCAGAGAAGATAATTTCAATCTCAATAGACCAGTAACAGAGGAAGAAATTGAGGAAGCCGTGAAAGAGATGCAAAATGGGAAAGCACCAGGCCCGGATGGCTTTAATGTGGACTTTTTCAAAGCTTGTTGGAGGATAGTGAAACAGCACATCCTGGAGGTAGTGGAGGACTCTCAAAGATTTAAGAAAGTCTTAAAGGTGCTCAATGAATATTTCATAGCCTTAATCCCCAAACAGGAGAAGGCCACCTCTCCAGACAGATTTCAACCTATATCATTATGCAATGTGATCTACAAAATTATATCCAAAGTCATTGCCAACCATCTCAAACCTCTCCTCCCAACCCTAGTGTCAGAGGAACAAACGGGCTATGTGGAAGGAAGACAAATTCTAGATAATATAATTCAAGCACATGAAATGGTTCATTCACTCATTACCAACAAACAGGTAGGAATGATAATGCACGCTCCCTTTTCTTCACCTATTTATTCACCCAATCCCATCTCTGACTTCTTCAATAAATCTCATCCTGATGATGAACCACAGAGGCTGGTTCGAAACGTCGATGCACTTAAACAACAGATGCGATGAATCCGGAAGACACAACCACACAATGATAATGCAGCTGGACATAAAAAAGGCCTATGAAAAACTTAGCTAGTCATACATAAGAGCAATTTTAAAAGCCTGTGGCTTTGATCACAACTGGATTAAATGGGTTATGGCGCTAGTTACCACAGGCAGCTGTTCAATTCTTCTCAATGGCACTCCTTCCAAAACCTTCAAGCCTTTTAGAGGTCTCAGGCAAGGATATCCTCTTTCTCCTTTCCTCTTTATTCTAATGATGGAAGGGTTAGGAAGAGCTATCAGAGATGCTAAGGAAGAAGGGAGAATTCAGGGTCTGAGACTCACTCATGGTGGGGACATGGTGACACATCAGTAATTTCTAGATGACACTATGCTACAAGGCACACCCACTGTTAAGGAAGCCAAAGCATTCAAACAGATTTTAAGTGAGTTTGCTAGGGCAGCATGCATTGAGGTAAGTCTCACTAAATCAAAGATCTTCTTTTTCAATACAGATATTTCAATTCAAAGAAATATTTCTAGAATTTTGGGCTTTCAAAGGGAGTCACTGCCTGTGAAGTACCTGGGAGTTCCTCTCACTGACAAACCGCTTCACAAGGATATCTGGGAGCCTGTTCTTAATAAGCTAAAAGATAAGATCAGTAAATGGACAAACAAAGCACTAAATCTAGCAGGGAGACTAGTTCTCACTAAGGCTGTCCTCCAAAGTATCCCTATCTATATGCTATCTGCCATTCCAGCACCAGCCGATGTAATGACCAATATAAGAAACATCCAGAGAGACTTTCTCTAGGGGAAAGGAGAAGAAAAGATGAAATGGGACCTTGTGGCATGGGACAGAGTTTGCAAACCTAAGTCCCATGGTGGCTTGGGTATTCCTGACCTAGGAATTCTAAATAGAGTTCTTGGTGCCAAAATCTGGTGGAGATGGCTGAAAGAAATACAAGCCCCTTGGGAAAAACTCTGGAAGCAAAAATATGCTAGCGAATGGCAGGAGGAAAATCTAATCAGAATAACAAGACAAGTAAAAGGTTCTGCAATTTGGAATAGGGCATGGGAGAATAGGGCCCTAGTTAAAAACCATAGTCTCTGGGAGATTAGAAATGGGAACCTGGCTTGGTTCTGGGAGGACAATTGGCAACAGGAGGACAATCTCCGAAGAGAAGAATTAGCAGACATTCACATTGATACCATCAACAAAGGACTAAGGTGGGTAAGTGATTATTGGGACCAAGAAAGGAATGGTAAGAAATGGAGAACCTGGAAACTTCCAGATTACAGTGGAATGGGCATCTTGCATACTCAAGCTATAGCACTTCAAGGTCTTTTAGACAAGAGGCAAATCTTGAACTCGAACTTGAACGATCAACTAAGATGGGGAAAGAACAAGACAGGTCTCTTCAACCTTAAGGAAGCCAAAAGAATAGATGCGGGGCTAAACCTTCTAAACACTGATAAGACATGGAAAGAAATCTGGGAAAATCCTCATTGGATGAAAGTAAAACTGTTCAAGTGGCTGGTTCAACAAGGCAAGGATCTAACATGGGACAACCTAAGAAAAAGAGGCTTTGTTGGCCCATCAAGATGTCATTTATGCAGACAACAAGAAGAAACTACAAATCATCTATTGAATAGATGCACTTTCACCATAATACTGTGGAATTGGGTTGGAGAAGTCTTTGAGCAAACAGACAGAAATGTTAATGATATCACTACTACGTTGAAGAATTGGTGGAAAAACTTTTCAGACAATGAGATCGTTAACTCCGCCTGGATGCTGACCCCAGGATTCATAATCTGGAATGTCTGGAAGGAGCGCAACAATAAGATTTTCAAGGAGAAAGCAAGTCCAGTGAGTAGCATCCTTAAGCTAATCCTTAAACAACTTAAAGAGACTGTTCATATCCTGGGAGGTATAGCTACTGGAAAACCCATCGGTCAAAGAGAGGCCAGAATTTTGGAGAAGTTAGAGCTCAAGGTTCATCCCCCTCAGGGTTCTATGCAGATTAACAAGAAGACCTTAACAGACAAGTCTTCTTGGCAACCCCCTTCTCATGGCTTTTTAAAATTCAACATAGATGGGGCTTCAAAAGGGAATCCGGGAGAAGCTGGTTATGGAGGGGTCTTGAGAGATGAAGAAGGAAACATACAAATCATCTTCCACAGTTATCTAGGAGAAGCAACCAACAATATGGCTGAGCTCATGGCAATGGAATCATGCCTGGAAATACTGCTCAAGCACAATATTCACAATGTCATCATTGAAGCTAACTCATAGATGTTCATCAACTCAGTGAAGAGGATAAATGCGGGCGCCACTCCAAAGAAAACCTCAGAACACTAGCGGCTTTTGCAAGTCTACCAAAGAATACAAGTTCACCTACGAAGGTTGAGAACTCTTAGGTTGGTGCATGTTCGCAGGGAAGCCAACAAAGTTGCGGACTAGCTTGCAAATGAAGGAGTACGAAACAAGCACACGGACTTGTGCTGTTGGTGGGAGGAGATTACGGATGATAGGTTGAAGGAGGGATGCTCATCTAGGGCCATCAGCGACCGACAACAGCATCAAGAAAGATCAAGAGACAGATTTTTTGAAGTAGAGCCACACAAAGGGGGTCTCGTCGATCTGGATTCATTATGAAACGTTATGACTTATGTGCAGTCCTTTTAAGAATGTAGGGCTATGTCGATTTCCTCAACCCAGGTAACAGTAAACCAACAGTCTCAGCGGGATGGACAGAGGGAGGGTTTTTCATCTTCCTTTGGCCCTTGCGCTGAAATCCAGATTTTCTCGGCAGGCGCAAAACCCCCGTTTGTTTTCTGGTGATCACTTTACTACCCTCGGGGTGGTTTCCAATTTATCGCAAGCTCTTAAGGCTGGAAGTGTTTTTTCACAATCGGGAGCGATTCCACTCACCACGTGACACGTGGCTTAGGGTGGGGAGGAAATACCGCCCTCATCATGTGCTAACTATCGGTGCTTTTAGTCTACATGATATGATCCTGAACCATTGGATCAGGTGAGGGCAGTCAATGGTCAAGATTTAATGTGCATGTTGGTGGGACTGATACAACGATTATGTATCGAGCTGTTTGCGTGACCCGATGGGAATCGTGCGAAAATGGTGGATTTCGGGCGGTAAAAGTGATCACTGGTTATGCCAAAATTGGACCCAATATGATTATAAATTATGGTTTACAGGGTGTATTGGGTCCGATGTGTTGGTTAAAAGGTGAGCATGTTGGCCTCCCAATATGTTTTTCATCCACTAGATCTTTAGCTTAGGATCCAACAGTCAGTTTCAGAAGGCTGGTTTGTTTTGGTGGGCCACGTCCCTCGGTTCATTTTGTAGTCTCGCGACCATGGATTGGGATGGGCCTGTCCTTTTGGTGAGCCCCACCGCTGAGGTGGTTGATTGTACACTATTTCTCTTTTTAATTGAATAAGAAGGATCCGCTCTTGCCTTAGCAAAAATAAAAATAAAAATAATAATGTTATTGTAATATTATAATAATTATAATAATAATATAATAATAATTAATATTATTATTTTAGTTAATATTAAATCCATACAATTACTATTGGTTATAATCCCTAGATCTATTATTATTTGTTAACATTTTACTCATTATGATTCTTTATATCCCTAGATTTATTTTTAACTCTCATTTGATTAACATGTTACTTAAAATAACACTCAATTCCAACAAGAAATTATTAAAATAATATTACAGCATTCTAAATTTTATTAAAATCCAGAACACTATAAAATATAATGATATCCACCCCAAGATAACTATTTATATAATTATATTATTATTAATAAATAATTTAAATGGTCAAAACTAGTCGTTTTCTGGGAATATTATAACCGTTTGTCCAGTCTAGTCTAATATAGTCGTTTTCTAGTCAAACCTAGCCATTGGAAGATCTGTTATCCCTATTTAACATGTAGCCATGATTTGATTCTTCAACTTTTCCTGATGACAAACCACACTTGTTGGTTCAAAACGCGTCGACAAATATATCATCATGTGATTTACGCCAAAAAATTCTTTCTCATAAACAACCCCATTCTGTCGCGAAGGTTGTTTTCTCTAATCTTCTAGCGCGATCTTAATTTGATGGTACCCTGAAAACTCATCAGTTCAGAAGTAGGCCTCATGCCCTCCAACATTGTCCAATATTTCGTCTGTAAATGGCGTCAGGAATGGATCATGGACACAAGCATCATTAAGCTTCCCTATATCTACAAAAATCCTTATTTCACCCTTCAGGTTCTTTTCCTAAACCACCATCGGGCTCACCCAATCAAATTCTTCCAATGGTTCTATGATTCCTACTTCTAGCATCTTATCCAACTCCAAGCGAACCTTTTCCTTGTACTTAGGATTTAGGCGATACGACCTCTGCTTAACAGGCTTCACATCCGGCTTCAGAGTGATTTTCATAACACCCAAGTCTCTTATTATGCCCTTCAAGTCTAAAAACTTAGTAAGGAACAAATCCTGATATTCGTGGAGTAGCTTAGCAACCTTATCCACAGTAGCGTCATCCCAATAATCCCTAATTTTTGCAAACTTCGGTTCTGCTTCAGTCCCAATGTTCACTTTCTTAGTTTTCAACGACACGGTGATGTCCGGGTTGTCTATTTGCGGGCCCTCGACTTCACGATGCCCTTCACCCTATAGAATATTAATATTTCTTGGGTCTTCATCCTCTTCCTCAGTGGTCACATTATAACATTCTAGTGCATGGCCCAACTGGGTACTCCAATCTAGTTGGACCCATTCTAGGGGCTCTTATGGTATTTTGAAGATCACTACCTTAATCTCCTGCGGAGCTTCGTCAATTCTCTCATAACCATCTTCAAAGCTAGAGATCATGAAGAATCCTTCCCTTAATATATCACACTCCGTAGTGCCATGGCAGACCTTTGTCTCCAAATACCAGTTCATAGGGATTGTGCCTAAAGTATGGCAAAACAAGTGTACCCATTCTGGCTGCGGCTCTGTTCCATAAGCTTTAGTCCACTTCGCTAGATTATCACGCGAATCATCCCTCTCATAATATTTCTCAGTCAATCGAAAGTTAGGTCGACCAAACTACAACCTCATCATTCTTTTATAATCCTTCCATCCATCAAAGCTATCCTTGTGTGTACCCCACCATCGTCTGGGCATAGCGTGCAGTGTCAAGTGTAATTCTTGGAAGCGGTGATCCTTAGTGACTTCACACTCGAACTTGTCCAAAACTTTATCCATGTCAATTAAACCATCATAATAAGGTAAATTCCTTACCTTCGAAGAAATGCAGTGCAACGATCTAGTCATCATGTTTCAGCATAGTGTAGATACTTCATTCAACCGATTCTGCTAATGCTCCAACTCTCATATGAATCAGAGGTGCAGGAACTCTCTCGGTCCCATGCAATCTAAGCATCTGTTGTTGGATTGATCCAATCTTGATCTCACGCTATTATTTTGTAGATCTGATCTAATTCATCCTCACTTTCTTCATAATCGCGGATCGATTCAGTGTAGCACACCCCTTCTGCAGGGTCTAATGGTACTACAACTTGAAGTGATTTCTTTTTGAATGGCATTGTCCTCTTCTTTAAGTTGATGACTCCATTCATATCAATGGCCCAATCAATTTCGAGGAGCGCAGGGTATGGTTTACTGTGATCAACGATCTTTATTACCTCAAAATCAGCTAGTGTGCTCGCACCTTCTATATCCACCATTACTCCATGTAATCATCCCATAGGGATAAACTTCTGCTGCTTTTCCATTCTAAGATGGATCAGATACCACTACAGTGCAGGTCTCCCCATTCTCTCTGAGGTTTTTTTAGGAAAAATGTTCACGTCAGACCCGAGATCCAAAATGACCTGGTCCATCTCATAATCTCCTATTTTTGCGTTGAGCCTCATCTCGCGCCCAGTTCTTGCCTTATGTTTGGTAATTTTTCTAACTACGCAGTGATTGTTAAGGGCATTTTATTTGCTGGTGGATTTGTTTATTAACTCTTGTAGGCCTTTCACAGCTTTGCTATCGCGCAACAGTTTCATGTAGGTTTCCAAAAACGTGGTAAGCACATATGGATCAACCTCTGTAGGTGTGTTGGTTTCTGGTATTTTGTTATGGCTTCCTAAGGTGGAGGCCTCAGGGAAGCTTTTATTGGATTCTATAAAAGTTTCCTTAGCACACACCAAATCAAAACCAACTTCTTTTTCTGGGGCCTTGCAGACCCACCCGTCCTCTTCAGGCTATTTTCCCTTATTATCGCCAGCCGTTATTCCACTTCTCAGCACTATATTCACACTCTGATCTTCTTCACGAGGCTTAGCTCTCATCATTTGTAAGTTTTGTGTAGGTTTCTAAGGCTGCTCCTTCTTCTCCTGCATCTTAGCTATCAACATGGGGCATTCTTCTAGAGTGTGGTCAAACTAGCTATAGTATTGACATGACGAGGATGTCTGACTCTAATACTCCCATGCTTATTGCCTTGGCATTCCCCAGTTATAGCAGATAACCTCTCCGCAACCTCTACCAGGCTCTCCTCCTAGGCAGCCTCGTCCTCTTCCCTGATACCCTTCGTGCCCTCCACAGATGCCCTAATCTGGAGGCCATGTTTCTGCTTACATCTAGTACGTAGACGTTCTCTCGATCATCAGTTCATAGTTGTGAAATTGGTGCTCATCATGACCCATAGATTTAAAGAAGTCATAGAACAATTTTTGTGGTGTATGAATGAACTTTTGAAGAAAATGACAATTATTGTTGTGTGTTTTCCAGCTACCTGACAAATAGCACACCATAGAGTAGCCCCCATGCGTGGTCCTACTGGAGCTTCTGGTCTTAGAGGAATTGGTGCCCCTCCTATGATATAATTCATAAATATGGGACAATGGTCTTTATCATGCCCCTGGCTCTTACATTTTAGACACGATACTTTTGCACACAGCTCTGGTTTAGCCTCCTTATCTTTCTTCAAGCTTTGCAATTCTAAGCATAGGCTCTGTAACTGAGAATGGATTTGTTGTACCCCAAAGGTTGCATCCTACATAAGTTCTGCATGAAACCTCATCACGATTTCTAGGGGTTTTTCTTGAGTTCCTATCTTCTACTGCAATAGAGAAATCCTCAGGTGGGGCAGAAGCGAAGCTATCAACCACTCGTGGTGATGACCATCTTTGAGCTACATATTAACTTTGCAGATCACACATTTCAACCTTTGATCAAACTCCCAAGGCATCTCATCAACCCTCATTATGATCTCCTTAAATCCAACTACTGATTGCGAGTTAGGCTTAGGATTACTAAACTCTTTGTTTAAAGCAGCCTTAGTCTCCGTAAGTGTTGCCACTAGATGATTAGAAAAATACTTAATATACCACATCAATGTGCAATCCTGCAGAGCAGTAACTAACTGCACCTTCTTTATGTTGTCATCAATAATCTGTTGTGTTGTCCACACAGTATTCCCAACAAACAAAAATTGATTAGTATCTTCACTCTGTATAGCTTTGAAAATTGGCAACTTCATTATCTCCGACATGTTGGATGATGGTGGTGGTGGAGGTGTGGGCGAAGGTGTATGCGGTGGAGGTGGAGGTGGAGGTGGTGTGGATGGATGGTGTGTCTACGGAAAACACTGTCTTATCAGCTGAACATTGCTCTGCGGTGAGGCTTGTACCACTCCCTCATCATCGCTCGAAGGAGGTCTAATCAATGGGCTATATTGAGGACTTGATTTTGTAGTCTAGTTTCTTAGGATACTCGGCTCTCATCCAAGAGACTCGGGTTCAAGTCCCGGAAACAGAACCATTTGTTGGCTTAGGGGCTCCTGACCCAGGTTGAAAGTTAATTGTACCAACCAACAAATACCTACACTACCAGCCCTTTTGGCAACAACCCACGTAGCGCAGGCAGTAGTCTCACCCGAAGCAGTATGGGGCAATGCAAGAACCAAATTTCTGCATCCAAAGACGAGAGTGATGTCTTTTAGTTCCCTAGATCTACCCTCACACAGATCTATAATCCCTTAGGGCTCAGTAATGCAACTCGTTTTAAACAACCTCTAGACCTCCGTGAAGGTGTATGATTGGTCTTTGTGGACCCTTAATAGTCACATCATCCACTTACACGCATCATAAAATAACCCTAGATCTAAGTTCACGCAGATCTTCTTAAGTATTTAATAAACATAACAAATTGCATCACAATCTTCACAAAAGTACTTAACATGCAGTGCGTACAATTATTAAGATTTATCTCATAGAGTCGTGCATCATTACATCAATATTTCATAAATACATTATTCATTCACAACATATATCGCAATCTTAAATAAGCCTAAGTAAACAGATAAACACAAGAATTCCTCGATAATATTCTTTATTGATCTTCAGTTAGGATTTATAGACTCAAAACTACCGTGCACTATTATGAAACCATCTCACAAAAAGATAGAAAAGATAGATCAATGCCTTAGAATTCAGCCTCTTCGAGGGGGAAACCTCCTTTACATTACACAAATGAGCAATTCTTGGATGATACAAATGAAAAGACCTCCTTTATATATATAGGAGTCTAAGGGATCATAATATAATGAGAGCCGGCATAACAATAATAATCTAAAGGCACAATAATAACAATAGTGGGCTTCTATGGGGCACAATAATAACAATATGGGGACTACATGGGCACAACAATATAATAAGAGGGTTGTACTAATAAAAATAAGGGGTTACACTAGTAGTATAGGGACCTAACATGCCCCTCTCCTTCCAAAAGTGTTGTCCTCAACGCTTGAGTAGTTCTTTACGCTTTTGTACAAAATTCTTGTCCTCCCATGTGGAATCTTTAGCGGGTAAGTTCTTCCACTTCATGAGATACTCTGAAATTGATCGATTTCGTATCTATCGGGTTCTTGTTTCTGTGACTGCTCCAGGTCCCAATATGATTTTTCCTTCCTCGTCAAGTTCTGGCAATATTGTTTGAATTGGGATCTTCTGCAACTTTTGAATGAGTGGCCACACTTCTTCGTCCTTCTTCCATTCATCCCTTGCTTCGTTTATCCAATCTAGTTGGATAATATAAGTAGCAGAAAAAAATGATTCCACATCCTCATCCTTTCTTGAGAGTGCATCTGCAACAACATTTTACTTTCCTTTTTTGTAGATGATTTCATAGTCATAACCCAACATATTTGTGACCCATTTTTTCTGTTCTTCTAAAGATAAGCTTTGTTCTAAAAAGTAAATAAGACTATCATGATCCATTCTTACCTTGAAGTGTCTTCCCATTAGGTAAGGTCACCATTTCTTAAGTGCATGTAGTATTTCCAACATTTCCTTCTCATAAATAGCTTGCTTCAGATGTAGCTGTAAACATACCCAATCACCTACATCAAAACTTCTTTCACTGCGATGATGATCTCATTGTTGTTTCATTCGATTCTGCACCAAAGTGGCATTATCCTTTAAAAGTTGGAGAATATGTTGTTGATGCTTGATGTGATCTTTCATTGCTTGAACCTTTTTCTTCTTGATATGTCCTTCTATCTTGAGAGTTTGAGGAGTGGTAATTTCTTCCAATGCTTTACAAGAGATGGTCAGATTCATTTCTTAATGCTTGGTGTGATTTTTCACTTCTTGAACATTTTTCTTCTTGATATGTCTGTTACACAAAAATATCGTCACCATGATTATTTGCAGTCAGTATGGGTCTATCATCACTTGTACTGTCCTCCTAAGCAAGTCTCAGACCTCAGCTCTTCAAGTCAAGCTTTGGAAATGAGAGAAAGACATTAAAAATCAATGAAAATCTGGTTCTGCACTTTCTCTCACTGTCACCTGCGGTCCCGCACCTTCTGTTTACAAAAACTGCGGACCTGCCTGCTCTATCCCTAACGGTGTGGGTGCGGACCCCTGTGAAAGTCAAAAGGCGCAAGTTCTATCTTAAAAAACTCACTTTGGGTTAATTCTAGAGGATTCTAGAAGGAATTTTGATGTGGATTGTTCGCTCTGAGGTGGTTCATGCATCCCAAAAGAGAAGGAGCTAATCCCTTGATGAGAGGAGCTATCCCTTGAAGGAGGGCTTTATCCCTTTGAAGGAGGACCTAGTAACTTCCCTCCATTGCACTATAAATTAAGGCATTGGGCTGGTTGCTAGAGAGGTTAGAAGCTGAACATTTTTGAGGGTAAATGCTGGTGAAATTAAGACTTCCTAGTTGAGCTTAAGAGGAGAGATCACATACCTTTTTGGCTTCATTGGGGAGTGAGTGAAACTTGTCAAAGTAGAGAAGACTTCTTGCTGGACCCTAGGAGGAGCTTGTACAGCGTCAAGGCACAGGTTGTAAAGTTCTTTTTTTTTTTGAATTAATACAATCAAACTCATTTTTTTCAACAAGTATCTTATGTTATTTGTTTCATGGACTCCTTGACTTTCATGTTAAATATATTTTATGATATTGGCTTTTCAGGTGCTATTTAATTTGTTTGCTTTGTTTGTGTTTGCAGATTCGCGACAAAGGAGCTCATTTGGACAAAGGAGCGAGGGCATCCACAAACTTGCGTTGGACCTAAGGTAGGCCCTAAAAACACTTGTTTGCCATTGTTTATAAAAGCATACTTAGAGAAAGATAGTGTCTGGTTGGTTTGCTTGTCATTAGGTCTTCTTTAGATTCTAGGAAGGTCTATCTTGTCCGCAAGATCGACTTATTCCCTGTGACAAAATGGCGACTCCGCTGGGGACTTGATTGTTTTCCTTGTTTTTACTTTGACTTGAGAAACTGTGTTTTTGTTTCTGTTTTTGGCTTGTTGTGTGTAAAACTGGATAGAGTTTGTAGATCCAGGGTTATTTTTCGTTTTTCATAGCTTTGGGAGAGGACCGCACCCTAGCCTTTTGACACAGTGCGTACCTATCCGCACCTTTGCTTTTAGCACAGAGCAGGACCGCACCTGTGTCAACTGTGGGCTTGCGGACCCTGTCAAAATTTTGAAAAACCTAAGATATCCTCTGTTAGTCACCTTAGTTTTTGTTTAGAAATTGTTATCCACTGCCCAGACCTGCATATAAATTGTCAGAAGCTTTCCTTAGGTTGATTTCATTAGTGTTAGGGTTTTAGGTGAAATTCCTAGGAGTTTTGCTTGTTGGGTTTGTTTTTCATTTTGGTTGTGTAGTGGCTCTGAGCTTAGAAGCTGTAGGGACTTCAGATCACCTTAGTGTTTACCAGCCTTCTTATGAGTCTGACCATTTATGAAATCTCCCCTTGTTGAGGAATCCGCTTTGAGTTTTCTCTTTACAAAACTTCGAAAAGCTTGTGTTTAAAAGTTTGGATTTTCATTTTCAAAAAGAAAACAAAATTGGTTGTTCTTGACTGATTTGTGATTCTGCATAAATTGGTCCTTAGCTTACATCTAGCTAAGTAAAACATCCTTAAAAAATACATCTTGTAGGCTTTGACTTCAAATAGGTTTTATAGTTTATAGATCTCTAAGTTAGTCATTTTCATAGTTTTGAGTGTTTTTATAAAAAATAAAAACAAATCTCTTTTGGAAAAAGTTTGTTTTTTGTAGTGGTTGAGTGCTTTGAAACGAAAAAGGAAATTTTTGTGAAATAACTAGTTGTCTCATTTTGAGTGCATTGGAAAAGGCAAAAGCTCTTATTTTAATTTGTTTCTTAAGAAGGGTTTGTGTTTAAAAAGTATTTGCATTCTCAAACTCTTTCTTAGTTTAGAAGTTCATCGAAGAGAAAAAGATTGTTTAAATCATCTTAGGTGCATTTTTAGTGATTTCGAGTTGAGTCTTCATACCACGAGTTTCATCTCCGCACCTTTTGACTTAAACAAAAACCAATAAAAATAATGCTTAAAGTAAAATTCATCTAGTAACATTTTTATTTCTAGGGTTCTGATGCACCAACTTAGCTTAGGCTAGTGTCTTGGAGTAGGAGAGTAATTAACTCTCCAAGACAGTAAAAACAAACAAGTAGCTGTATCTTGTGGTAGGGAAGAAATCCAATTGTTGCATTTATGCTCTGGGAAAGCTCCTCTTAAAGGAGAAGCACGAGATCGTGTCCGAACCAGTGTGGGAATCAATCCTTCCTCATTAGGAACAACACCAGATATTCACGTATTAAAAACGATAAACCTCAGATTAACCATTGTCGAGGAGCCTGGGGTCACTTGTTGGTAAACCTTGGATTATGTCAAGGAGCCTTCAAGGGGATTGAGCTTGCTACTCTGTCCTTGTGTGCGTATCGGATCGTAGACTGTTCCCCCAGGTATATTTGTTTCATTTGGTAACCTTAGTGGCCATATTCTTTAGGATTCTTCCTGAGGTGACAGTGGTGGGAAGATCCCACTGTACCTGGAGCAGACGTCGGCTAGACTCACTTGGATTTTCTGGGGGGTTCTCTTCACTCGAGACGGTTAAGTGGAGGAACTTGTGCCAGTCTATTCATTAAGCAGGTTGTCGGGGTAACTGTTCCAACCGCCATTTCTGTATTGAACTCTGCGACGTTGGATTTCATCACCAACTAGTGTTTTCAGTAAGGAAAGTTACTGTTTGTGTGTGTTTGATCTCCTAGATTCTTTAAGCGTGTGATTCAAATTTGTTTGGTTCTTTAGAGACTTTAGGTTCTTTTCATTGAGATTTTACTTTGTTTCGTGTGAAGTAGTTAAAAGTTTTTAACTGTGGCTGAATTACCAAGGCAGTCTCGTAGACTTCGGGGCCAACGTCCTGAGTTTGTAAACGTGGCTGAGTTACTGAGGAAGTCCCGTAGACTTCGGGGCCAACCTCCTAAGGAAATACCGAGCTAGCTTGAAGGCTTGAAAGTCCTCGTAACTCCTAGAGACAGTAGAGTTGGGTCACCTGAAGAAGGAGAATCTTCTTTGATAGTACATCCTGATTTTCAAATGTCAGTGGCAGATTATAATCCACAGTCAGTGTCTGTTTCCGAAGTTATCGGTAGTTTTTCTTGTACTAGTGATATAGGTGAGGAACCTGAAATATCCGAGCCTGAAAGTGAATTTTCTACTACTCCGACATCGGGGTTTGCTTCTCCAGTTTCTAGTGGTCCTGGTTCACCTAGGGTAGAAAGAGTAATCACCCAAGATCTTCCTTCTCGACTTATTGCTATTGAAGAACTTGCTACTCCAGAAGAAGAAGTAGGCATCCCTATCCCTGAAAATCAACCTGTTATTGAGCTAAGGGAGCATGAATAAATTTTTTACAGTCCACCTAGGAGCAGTACTTGGTATCTTTCTTTGACTAATTTCTTAGAAGACCCAGGGTTAAGTTTTTCACCACCTCGCACTCCTTATCACCCAACACCTAGAGGTTATTATCCTTCGTTAAATATGTCGAATCAATCATCCATGTTTACTCAATCGACCGAATCCTTTTTGTACGACGGTCCTTCTGTTCCCTCTAGGTATCAGTCCCTTTCTGGTACTTTTTCAGGAGTATCTCCTCAACCCATTGAGCAAGGGTTATTAACTGGAAGCAATGGTACTAAGCCATTGAGCATAGAAGACATTCTCATGATGTCAAGTTCTATTCCCAATCCTCAACCTCAAGGTGGCCAGTTAACGCCTGGGGGGCAGCCTCAATTATCGCCTGGGGGGCAACCTCAAGGTACCCAATTTGCATCTGGGGGGCAACCTCAAGGACAGTGCATACCTATGAGACAGTACGTTCCTCAAGGTCAACCCCAGACTCAATATGTACCCCAAGGTCAACCCCAGTATCAATTTATACCTCAAGGTCAACGCCAGTATTAGTACGTGCCCCAAGGGTATCAACCCCAAGGTCAGTACTCGAACCAAGGTTTCCAACCACCCTACGGTCAAACGTATGTGCAAGGAACGGGAAATGTACCTTTAAATTATCAATCCTACCCTCAACCCGGTTATGGTCCTCAATATTCTCAACCTGTAATGGGTCAGTACCCCAGAATGAACATAGTGTGGGATCCATCGCAAACTCAATAGGTGTTGCAGCCAAATGTACAGTTGTCATCTCAAACTGGAAAATCCTTAGTTTCTGGTACACCCCAGCAACTAGTCCAGTCTAACATTCAAACTTTTGTACCTTCGGTAGTTTCTCAGCTTGGGCCTAGTACGCCTCGTACTCCGCCTCAAACGACTGCTACAACTGCCACAACATCTGTTCAATCTACCCCACCTACTTCTGGAGTATCGACAGCTCCGGTTTCTACTCTTCCTGTATCTACTCCTCAGACATCTTTACCACCGTCTGGATCCACAATTCAAACTTCGGTTCAAATGCCTGTAGGACAACCTGGTTCAAGTACGGTTGTCACAAGTCAACCACAATTTACTTATCAACCGTACCAGAGACAGTACCAATTCGGTCCTGCTGTGCAACAGCCAGTCTATCAGTATCAACCGTACCCTGGGTACACTTATCAACAACCTCAACAACCCCAGTACGGTCTGGTTAATCCTGGTTTTCTGGGAGGATATAATATCCCAAATGCAATTCCTATTCCTAGTTATCCTGGATATCCTCCTCCTGGGGCTGGTCTCATGACCCAGAGTTTTAGGGATCCTAATCGGCAGTTACCTTTTATCGCAACTTTGGACTTACCTGAATTGGCGCGCCTAACGAATGATCCCATTAGTTATCTTCAGTTTTGGCCGCCAATGCCGAATAAGTTGCCCAGTGACATTCCTAAGTTCGAAGGTAAAGCAGGAGAGGACCCATCAAACCATGTGATGACTTACCACCTCTAGTGTGTGTCTAACTCCATTTCAGATGATTCAATCCATCTTAGACTTTTCCATCACACTCTAATTGATCTCGCGGCCAAGTGGTACATTGAGTTACCGCGAGGCACTTTTTATAATTTTAGTCAGCTAGCTACCTCGTTTTTAACTCATTTTCAGTTGCCAGTCTGATATGACAATGGCACGGAATTGTTAACTTCGTTAAAACAATCGACGTCCACTTACATTTTAGATCATATTCTTGAGTGGAGACGTCAAAGGCGTTTAGTGAAGGTATTTATTCCGGATCAGATTTTGGCTGAGTGGTTTGTAAAATATTTGTTGCCAAAGATCACTAAAGATGTAGCTAAAGCCGGAGTTGTTACTGAGGAGCAAGTAATTGCTCAAGCACAGTACCTTGACTTGGTCTATACTCAGTCAGGTACGTTACACGAGAAAATCCCCGATCTTCCCAAGCAAAATCAAATCGCTGCAGCTCCTTCGGGATCTCATGCCACCGATGGTATGATTGGTACGGTTAACACTAAAAGTAAGAAGAAATCTTCCAAGAATTCTTCTCCTATCATAACCTTGCCTGATTCCCCAACAGGAGATTCTTCTGCAGAGATTTCCACCGATATTCACGTTGTAGAGTCATCTACAGCCAAATCAAAATCCGGTGGGAAGAAGAAAGGAAAGAAGAAGAATAAAATGGACAAAAATTCAAAGGAGAAACCTGAAAAATCGGAATCCAATGATGAAAAGCGCAAACCTCGTTATCCTTGTCTCATTTGTGACGATGAACATTTTACAAGAGACTGCCCTCATCGTGCAGAGGTTGCGAAGATTGTCAAAGGTTCCCAAACTCCTGCTGTTTTGAAGGATCCTTTTCCAGCTCAAGACAGTAAGATGATAGGTTCTTCCTCGAGTGCCAATGAAGAACCCATACTAATGATGTCCCATGTTAGGATTCCAACTCGATCGCAAGATTATGGTAGCAAAAGTCCTGTTGATGGTAAAGAAGCAGAATCTTCTCATTCTAATCCATCAACCTCAGCTCCCGGTTCTGATCCACTACAGATCGAGAAACCTAATCCAGACTTGGTAATCAAACTGCCCGCCAAGGGTATACTTCAAAAGTCAGCTTTCAATCCACATGCGAGAGCGGCTCAGAACTATAACATTGTTGAGGATTTAGCTGTTTCACCCTCAGCAATGTCGGCTTTGGAAGTGCTGCAATCATGTCCAACACAGCGTAAATTACTTTTGTCGGCTATAGGAGCTGTTGACGTTCAGGACCCGAATCTAATAATTTTCGATCTAGAAAATAGTACACCGCGTTTGCCTCATCAAATGGCTTTCCAGATTCCAGTGATAGTCAAAAACAGGCCTATTCATCGGACTGTAATTGATGAGGGAGCCTCAATGTGTATTATGTCGATATAGTGTTGGAGATCGCTTGGTTCTCCTTCGCTAAATCAATCCCCGACAATTCTAAAGGCCTTTGATGCCCGTGGGTTTCATCCTTTTGGCATTCTACAGGATTTTCCTATAGGGGTTGAAGGAAAAACCGTTAATCTAAATGTGGAGGTGGTTGATGCCCCTCTAGATTACAACCTTCTCTTGGGTCGAAGTTGGTCTTACGCTATGACAGCGGTCGTTTCATCGGTCTTTCGAGTAATAAAGTTTCCACATAATGGAAAGATCGTAACAATAGACCAGCTGGCTTACTTTTCATCCGACCCAGCCTCTTCGGAAAGTATTCAGCATGTCAGTAAAACGACTATCCCATATAAGGATGTTTGAGTAGGACTAGTTAAAGATGCCGGTTTACTTGGAACTTTTCCTTTTCCTCCGATCAACGCATCATCTTCATTTGCAACCATTCATATGATCACATCAGACAACATTTTTTATGACGATCCTTGGATCATTCCTTCTGGATCTGAGATAGACTCATTTGGTGATGTCATGCCTTTGAGTCCATATGAAATTGTGTATGAGGCCGTGCAATCGTTTACCGACCCATCTTCAACCGAAATTGACTTCATGAATGTGGTCCGTAAGGAATCACTTTTCACATCAAACTCGGATTTAATCACGTTTTCTGAACTTGTTCACTCTGATGAGCAAATTCGTGAAATCCTATGTGTAGATGATTTACGATGGGAAGATCTCCATCATAGATCTTCGTTTTTACCCGAGAATGATCGTTTTGAAAATGATTTCTCATCAATTTTTACGACTGAATATGTCAAGGAACCTCAGAATCCAATGAAACATCCTGATTCCGAGTTAAATTTGGGAAACATCTCTCGAACTATTCCTATTGACATTTTGGTTAAGCCTGGAATTGTTGAGAACATTCATATAGGTTCCTTGTTTATAGATGACGAAATTCAGATATATAAGGCCCTATTTCAAGAATTCCGCGACGTGTTTGCCTGGTCCTATGAGGAAATGCCAGGAATTGATCTCGCGATTGTTGTTCATGAGATCAAGACTTACCCGGATGCTAAACCCGTTCGGCAACGTTTGCGTCAGATTCACCCACGAAAAGCTGCTGCAATTAAATCAGAAGTTGAAAATTTACTGAAAGCAGGTTTCATTTATCCGATCCCGTTAACGGATTGGGTATCGAATATTGTTCCGGCTGACAATATGCATCAATTATAGGGACATTAATCGAGCCTGTCCAAAGGACAATTACCCAACTCCCTATATCGATCAAATCATTGATGATTGTGCCGGCAGCGAAATATTCTCCTTCATGGATGGTTTTTCCGGATACAATCAAATCAATATTCTACCTGCCGATTAACCAAAAACGGCTTTCATTTGTCCATGGGGGACATTTGCTTATTGAAAATTACCTTTTAGGCTCAAGAATGCCGGAGCAACTTTTCAAAGGGCGATGTCTTATGTGTTTCATGACATCAAGCACATTGCGCAACCCTATCTCGATGATTTGCCTGCTCATTCATCACATTGAGCTGATCACCTTGTCCATTTACAAGCAATCTTTATGAGGTGTAGGCATTATCGGATTCGGTTGAACCCACACAAATGTGTCTTCTGTATAGAAACGGGTCGATTGCTGGGGTTTGTAGTTTCGAAAGTCGGCATTTGCGTCGATCCCTCGAAGGTCGAAGCTATCGTCAAATTGCCTCCTCCTTCGAGTCTTCGCCAACTCCAAAGTTTGCAAAGGGAAAGAAAACTTTTTACGATGATTCATTCCTAACTACGCTGAGGTTACAAAGGGTTTTACCCGGTTGTTGAAACAGAATACTCCATTCTATTGGGATGAGATAGCTCAAAAATCTTTTGATGCACTTAAACACACGTTGACCCATGCATCGTTATTGCATCCTCCCAACTACAACCAAGATTACTTCTTGTATCTCGCCGCCTCTCATTCCACCATTGGAATGGTCTTATTTCAGGAAGATGAACTCGGAACTGAACATTTGATATATTACCTTAGTCAAACTTTAAATCCAACTGAGCTAAAATACTCACATGTGGAGAAATTGGCTTTGGCAGTCGTTCAAGCTGTCCAACGTTTTCGTCACTACATTTTACTACGTAAAACTACAGTAATTTCGGATTGCAACCCTATGATCTACATTCTGACCAAGCAATTTCTAGGGGGAAAGTACTCTAAATGGATTGTTATCCTGCAGGAGTTCGACTTGGAATTCGAGAAATCCAAGTCTAAGAAATCTTTAGTTTTGCAGAGTTAATGTGTGACTTCCCACGTGCTGACACAGAAACTGTGGCGGAGGAGCCCATTGCGGACGAATCCTTGTTTCTAATCAGCACTTTAGATCCGTGGTATGGGGATATCATCGTTTATCTCCAGACCTAATCCTTTCATCCAGAAATTTCCAGGTCAGAACATCGAAAAATTTGATTCCAGTCCCAACAATTCAGGATTATTGGAGATACTCTTTATCTCTGTGGGGCGGACTCTGTGTTTTGACGTTGCTTAACTCACGAGGAAGCTGAAAGGGTTCTAAATGACTGTCACTCTGGAGCGTGTGGCGGTCATATGTCTGGGTATGCCACAACCCAAAAGATATTGCGCGTTGGCTACTTCTGGCCGTCTTTATTTAAAGATTGTATTACGGCGGTCCGAAAATGCCACAACTGCCAAATTTTTGATCAAAAGATGCACGCTCCACCTGCTCCTCTCCACCCTATAATTGCCGTTGGTCCTTTTGCCAAATGGGGTATCAATTTTATTACATGTAACCCTCACTCGGCGGGGGGGCATGCGTATATCATCCTTGCGGTAGATTATTTTACCAAGTGGGCCGAGGCGATGCCTACATTTGAGGCAGATGGCAAGACAACTGCAATTTTTGTGTTCAATCATATAATTGCTAGGTTTGGTGTCCCGCAAGCGATAATCACTGATCATGGGCGTCATTTTCGAAACGTTATGATGACCAAATTTACAGGCCAGCTTGGTTTACGTCACGATAGTTCAACCCCTTATTATCCACAAGATAATGGTCTGGTTGAATCCATCAACAAAGTTTTAGTTATCATAATCGGACGAATCATTGGGATTCATCGGTCGAATTGGCATAACATGCTATTTTCAGCGCTTTGAGCGTACCGAACTTCAGTAAAAATATCAACAAGGTTCACTCCTTTCCAACTAGTCTATGGTTTGGAAGCTGTGTTACCCATTGAATGTGAAATCCCGTCACTGCAAATGGCCATCGAGTTACTTCCAGCCACTTCCAAAGAGGAAAAGTGTTTGTTATACTTGGCTCAATTAGATGAGAATCAACGTGATGCTGCATTGGCGATCGAGACTCACGCAAAACGCATGAAAGCTCAGTATGATCGAAATGTGACCCCTCGAAATTTTTCGGAAGGAGATCTAGTCTTAGTTTACGATCAAGCTAATGATAAATTAGGCACTGGAAAATTCGTTCCTATGTGGCATGGTCCCTACGTTGTCAAGCGAAAGCTAGCAAAAGGGGCCTATGAATTGGTATACTTTGACGGGGACTCTTTGGGTAAACCCAGAAATGGTCTTTACTTGAAGAGGTATTATGCTTAAAAGAATGGGTATGGAGATTTTTAGTTAGGATAGTTTTTCTTTCTAGCTGGTGTGTTTTAGTTTAAACAGTGTGCTTAGCTTAGAGAGTGTGTTTTCGTCATTATTCCTGCTTATCTTGGTTTTACTCTTGATATTGTAGATGTCGATGCCTCTCCAAACATACATTGGTTTCGCTGATGGTGCTTGTCGTAATACATGGAACATTTCTTCCGTAGCTTGGGTTATCTATTCGCCCTCTGATGAGTTAGTATCTATGCATGGGGTAAGCCTCAGTCAAACAACAAACAGCATTGTTGAGTATAGTGGAGTGATTGAGTTATTATCTGAATCTATTTCATTTGGGATTCGGAGTTTGATAGTGAGGTTAGATTCTGAACTCATTGTATTACAGCTTAATAGAGTGTATGCCATTAGAAATCCAGTGTTATTAAGATTGTTTTTGAGAGTGCGTCTCTTGGAACATGAATTTGATTATATTGAATATCAGCATATTCCAAGATCTTTAAATACATTAGCAGATGCAATTGCTTCTCGAATGTTAAATAGACATTTGCAATAATCATACATGTAAATTTAAAACCATTCCATAACATGATTTACAAGATAAGCCGGTAATAGTGATATATATATAGGAGTATGTCAAAAAATACATCGTCTTCGATCATAGGTTGGAAAACACCTTATGATCGGCAAAAATGATAAGTACAAAAAACAAAAATGTCATATGTGCCCACAATAGGCGATCATCCTATCACTGGTGATAATCTCTATAAGAAACCACTGCACAGGCCACCTTGCAAAGGAACCTCCTAAAAGGTCCTGGGACCCCAATCACATAGTGCTGAAGTCGACGAGGAATGTCATCTATAGTGGTCTTCGGAATATCTTCTGTCAAGTGCTCGAGATGACCCTCCAACTCGACCAAAACCTCTGTTGATTCGTCCTGTGGGGCTGGCGCGGGTGCAACTGGTTGTTTCCTCTCGTAAGGCCGAAGAGTGGCTGGTCGCTGTGGACCCACATCTGCATTTCAAAACTTTTGCTATCAGTTTTAAGACGATGGAAAAATAAAAAAAAATTAAAATAGGAAAAATGTTGAAAATGATTTTACCTGAATCATCCCACTGCTCTCCTGATGGAAGAACCATGTCTGGGTCACCACGAAAATCTACCCCAGCGTAAGGGAAGTCCTGAATAGAAAAGACCTAGTTTTCCAACCATTGGAAATACTCAGGTTTGAATCGAGCAACCTCTGTCCTCTCGTCCGGGTGACGGGCCATAACTGCGAACCATCGCATCAGTTTGGGCTCTCGAGGAAGCCCAGCTCCAACGGTAAGGTGTTGTGGGATCAACATAGGAACCCTCTCCAGGCCAAAACTCACAACCAAAGCCCCATAACCAAAGGTCTTTAGTTGTCCATTTTTGGCCCTAGTCAGTTGGCCTTTCAGATTGGCCAACACGGCATCGCACCAGTTGAAGATGGTGCCTCGAAAGCAATCAACTGCCATACGCATCTGGGATCCGGTGGCAATATGTAATGCGGCAGCCCCGCAAAGTCTAGTGACAGTAAACGCAATCACCATGAGTTCAGGACAGGATATGGTCTTTATGTCTATCCCTTTGTCTCTAGCTTGGCTGTTGCAGAACTCTAGCCGGAGGCTATCGACAGACTGGCCACCTGGCCTAGCCCCAAACAGAGTCAAGTCTTCGCCTCTCTTAGGCAAACCAGTCAAGAAATATATGTCCGCCAGCTCGATTTTGAGCTGGTGGCCACCAATGAAGAAGCACTGGTCCTGTATGCTCCATCTGTCAACCAGCCACTATAACAAATCCACCTGAGCCCTCATGCCAGGAATGGCCTAGAATTTGTACAAGTCGCACGCCCTCAAAGCATCAAGTGAAGGCTGATGATTCCATGCGGCAGCATCCATGTCCTCATGCTCTCGTTCACGCCAATCTAGCATGATGTACTCTCTGCATCAAGTATAAGGATAAATTAAATTGCTAGAAATTATTTTGATTGGTCCATTTTTGAGAATTTTTGGGTTAAAAACCCTTGCGACGGGGACCGCACCCTCTGGGTTAGACACAGTGCGTGGGACCGCACTTTGTCTACGTGGAAGGTGCGGACCCCTGGCTTTTTCCCAATGGAGAAAAAGTCGGGGTCCACAGGTCAGTAATGGTCAACCTGTGGGCCCCCGCGCGCGGGTTTTAAGCCTAAAAACCCTCCAAAAAATAAAAAGAATGACTAAAACAAGAATTGAAACAGTTAAAAATGATGAGTAGGATGATGTGGATTACCTAGAGAAGACGGCGTTCGATTCCAACGGTTGGATTTTCCGCAATCTTCACGCGAAGTTTTCTGAGAAAAAGCACTATTTTCTCACCCAAAACTCAAACGGTAAAAATGAATTGACGAAGGCCCTTTTTATAAGTTTTTTGAGTAAATAAATTGCAAATTTGTTTATTTTTCACTTTGGAAAGGTATTTTTGCGACATTTTTATCCATTTCAAACAGGTATGAGTAATGTTTGTGTTTTTGTGCAGAATAACGGATTATTCAGGCAAAATCTATCATTTTCGACGAAAAAACATTTAGAGTCACCTTTAAGCTCTTTTCTGACTCCTAAAACATGAAAAGATCACTGAGTTTTTCTTTTAAACTCGTTAAAACGGAATTAAAAGATGGTCCACTTACAGCTCTTTTCCGACCGTAAAAACATGAAAAGATTGCCGGATTTTTGTCGTTTCAAATTCGATATTGGTTATAAAATGACGTGTCATTGATCGCTTTTTTACTTTTTCGGATCAGGGACACTAATTACGAAAAGTACTCCTTGGTCGTAAAAGATCAAGCGGTTCTCTCAAGTATTATTTTATACTTTTTTGGGCTTGGGAGACACAAATTTATGAAAAAGGTCAACCCTGGAGTCTTCTTAAGTTTTTTCAGACTCTCTAAAATTGAAAAACGCCGAGTTTCTCCTATATTGGACTCGTTAAAATTTCACAGTAAAGGACCTGTTCAATTACAAATAGGAACGAACCACTCCTTCTTAGGGTTCAAATTTAAACTAAGTTGGACTCATCCGAAGGATGAGCTTATAATTAAGAAAATGTTATCCTCCTCAAGCTTGTCAAAAATAAAGAGGTACTTGCCAGAAATGGTGGGGGAAAAGAGAGAAAAATGAGCCTGTTTGTCATACTTTGTAACCACTCTTGAACACGACACTTTTATTCACCTGGGTTGGGAAATCCTTTGCCTAACAGTTGATCAAACCACATTGAAAGTCTTTAGCCGGTTTCTAGGCATTAACTTTGGGTCAATTGTCACCAAACCATCTGTCGTGTTGTTATGTGTTCAAGAGGTCACTGCCAATAAGCCATTCATCTGCAACATATCTGTCATTCATCTTGACCATCCCTGAGTCAGTCCTTGCAACTAAATTTCTTCAACTTGATCTATGGTTTCGTGTTGTGGGCTTGCCTGCAACGGATTGCTTTCTATCAACTTCAGCTCATTATCTAGAAAGATGATCTAGAAATCATCAGTACCTTGAGATCTGCATGCCTCAATGGCAAGTTTCTCGCCTTTGACGACAGGTTGCATCATTGACCTTCGATCAAAGGATTCCGTGACATGTTCGACATCAACACATTTATTCACATCTCATGGATTGTACTGGGTACTTTGAGAGCCATTGACATCACTGGTGGTTTCTCTCACACTTGTTAACAGTTTACATCATTGACTCGTAATCAAGTGGCTTCTACCATGTTCGACATCAACACATTTATTCGCATGGATAGAATCGTACTATTTCGGGAAGTAGAAATGAAGGCCCTGGATCTAGTTTCCACAATCCAGGCTGCGAGGAATTTTGTATTCATTATATAATGGACTATTCATAAACAGATGGTTGCGTCCATACTGTGTCCACATGATTCTATACTTGTGATGTTTTACAAGATCATTCCTGTATCAGAGCAGTAGTTAGTTTTCTAGTCAGTTTTGATCTCAGTATGGGAATGCCTACCTCAGCGATGATATGATCTCATATATATATCTTGCATTGAATGTTTTTACAGGTTCCAACCGGGCTCTCCACAAGATGATCCTCGAAATGATAAAGTACTTCACTCTTCCTAAATGATAAATGAAATCCTCATCTACTACAGACTTCGCACTTTAGGGGGAAATCTGTTACACAAAAATATCGTCACCATGATTATTTGCAGTCAGTATGGGTATATCATCACTTGTACTGTCCTCCTAAGCAAGTCTCAGACTTCAGCTCTTCAAGTCAAGCTTTGGAAATGAGAGAAAGACATTAAAAATCAATGAAACTCTGGTTCCGCACTTTCTCTCACTGTCACCTGCGGTCCCGCACCTTCTGTTTACAAAAACTGTGGACCTGCCCGATCTGTCCCTAACGGTGTGGGTGCGGACCCCTGTGAAAGTCAAAAGGCGCAAGTTTTATCTTAAAAAAATCACTTTGGGTTAATTCTAGAGGATTCTAGAAGGAATTTTGATGTGGATTGTTCGCTTTGAGGTGGTTCATGCATCCCAAAAGAGAAGGAGCTAATCCCTTGATGAGAGGAGCTATCCCTTTGAAGGAGGCCTTTATCCCTTTGAAGGAGGACCTAGTAACTTCCCTCCATTGCACTATAAATTAAGGCATTGGGCTGGTTGCTAGAGAGGTTAGAAGCTGAACATTTTTGAGGGTAAATGCTGGTGAAATTAAGACTTCCTAGTTGAGCTTAAGAGGAGAGATCACATACCTTTTTGGCTTCATTGGGGAGTGAGTGAAACTTGTCAAAGTAGAGGAGACTTCTTGCTGGACCCTGGGAGGAGCTTGTATAGCGTCAAGGCACAGGTTGTAAAGTTCTTCTTTTTTTTGAATTAATACAATCAAACTCATTTTTCTCAACAAGTATCTTATGCTATTTGTTTCATGGACTCCTTGACTTTCATGTTAAATATGTTTTATGATATTGGCTTTTCAGGTGCTATTTAATTTGTTTGCCTTGTTTGTGTTTGCAGATTCGCGACAAAGGAGCTCATTTGGACAAAGGAGCGAGGGTATCCACAAACTTGCGTTGGACCTAAGGTAGGCCCTAAAAACACTTGTTTGCCATTGTTTATTAAAGCATATTTAGAGAAAGATAGTGTCTGGTTGGTTTGCTTGTCATTAGGTCTTCTTTAGATTCTAGGAAGGTCTATCTTGTCCGCAAGACCAACTTATTCCATGTGACATGTCCTTCTATCTTGATAGTTTGAGGAGTGGTAATTCCGGCCAATGCATTACAAGATATGGTTGGATTCATTTCTTCTTTCTCAATGTGATATTTCACTTCTTGAACCTTTTTCTTCTTGATATGTCCTTCTACCTTGAGAGTTTGAGGAGTGGTAATTCTTGCCAATGCTTTAAAAGATATGGTCAGATTCATTTCTTCTTTCTCTAGGGTTCGGTCCTGGCATATATCCTCTTCTTTTGATGTTTCTTGATCATTTTCTTCCTCCTCTTCATAATCTATGTAAAATAATTTCTTCTCAACACACTTATGACCTTTAGTGCATTTGCTATCACAATTGTAACAAAGCCCTTTTTCTCTTGTGTCTTCCAATTGTTGTGGTGTAACCCTTGTAGGTTGTGGAAGGCTAGGAGAAACAACACTTCCATCTTTATAGTTGTGAGGGATAGACTTCCTTGTTTCCATAATTATGCTTTCCACTTTGTAACAAGGCCCTTTTGCTCCTTTTTCTTCCAATTGTTGTAGTGTTTCTCTAAAGAAGGTGTTGCTCTTTGTATTCTCATAATGTGCTATAATTTCCTCCATGAAAATTGACCATGTAACAAGTGGTTTACGAGAACGAAGCCATTTATACCATAAAAATTGATCTTGTTCTAAATATGAAGATGCAATACATACATTTTGTAATAGTGGTACACCATGTAGATCAAAATATTTCTCCATCTGTAGTATCGAATTTACTGGATCCTTGTCATCAAACTTCCTCATCTCAATTTTTCTTGATTTTAGGAGCTCGATCTTGAAACGACTGTAACTCTGTACTTTTGGATATTTAAGTTCTAAAATTGCGACCTACAGTAGCCCTCTGTGTCCTCTTTCCAATTCCACCAGTCTGATCAAAATTGGATTCTCCAAGAAAGGGTTATGCACAATCTCCCAAGATGACCTAATTATATACCATTTTAGAAGATCGACCTTGTATGAAATGCCACGTTTAACTGTTTTGACCTTAGGTTCTGAAAATGGTACCCAAAAAGCTACAACCCATCCTCTTTCTACAACTTCTTAAGAAAATTAAATCTAATTCTCAGAGAGAAAGTTATGACGATTTTCCCAAGGTCACCTGTTTGGAATGTAATTCAGGAGTCTGCAAAAATGCCAACTTACTCACATCATATCTCCGCAAATGTAGCGAGAAAATATCTGAAATTTGGACCCGAAGTTTAGAGCTATTTCTTTCCAAATGGGTTTTTGTTTTAGCTTTTGAAATGTTGCAGAAAATTATTTATAGTGAAAATGGCATGATGACCTATTTGGAGCAGCGAAACCTTAGAATCCAAAGCTCTGATATCAAATGTTATGAAACCAGCTCAAAAAAAGATAGAAAAGATAGATCAACGCCTTATAATTCAGCATCTTTGAGGGGGAAACCTCCTTTACATTACACAAATGAACAATTCTTAGATGATACAAATGACAAGGCCTCCTTTGTATATATAGGAGTCTAAGGGGTCATAATATAATTAGAGCCAACATAACAATAATAATCTAAGGGCACAATAATAACAATAGTGGGCTTCTATGGGGCATAATAATAACAATATGGGAACTACATGGGCACAAAAATATAATAAAGGGGTTGTACTAATAAAAACAAGGGGTTACACTAGTAGTATAGGGACCTAACATGCGCACTCAGCTGCAAGGTTCGCGCACTCAGCTGCGGACTCTAACTAGGCCTCTGTGCACTCAACTGCAGAGCCTTTCTGTTCTATCTGACCCACTTCTCTGTTTTATCTTCTATTGACCCATTACTAACATGATCTATGATCTCTGAAGAGTTTTCCACTTCACATAGATCCGAACATCAAGGCAATTGCATAACCCATTTCTCACACAAGAGCATCTTAATCCAGGTATTCAAAGATATCAGATACTTACCTCATGGTGCTTTGAAGAAGCATCGCTCTGCTTTGATGTAGTTGACTGAGGTATCAACTATGAATTCTGTAACAAATCCTCTTATAATTTGATCAAGCCAGTGATCAACAGTGCACGTGATCTTGTCTTCAGAGGCTTCTAATCGTCACACTAGTTCCGGAGTCCACACTATTGGACGGTCAAGCTTCCATCTCCCTTGGACGTCTACCAACTTAGCTATCCACTCATATAATTCGATTGGGAAGGTGTAGAAGAAAATTTCATGTATTTCCATATACAAATATCTGTCCAACCACTACTCCTTTGATAAGCGCGGATTCTTGTTGTCCTGCACCGTGAATTTGTGAATCTTTCTATCGAACCACTTCTCAATTTCCTTCTTGGTTCGATTCTAGTGATGCGATATCACACATCTCCTTCAGGAAGATCTCGGTCCCAGCAACATAACCATTTGTTGGCTTAGGGGGTCCTAACTGAGGTTCAAAGTTAAATGCACCAACCAACAAATCCCTACACTACTATCCCATTTGTCAACAACCTACGTAGCGCAGGATGTAGTCTCACCCGAAGTAGTATGGGGGGATGCAAGAACCAAGTTTCTACATCTAGAGATGAGTGTGATGTATTTTAGTGCCCTATATCTGCCTCTGCGTAGATCTGCAAGCCCTTAGGGCTTGATACTGAAACTCCCTTCAATAGCTTCTATACCTTCATGAAGGTCTATGATTTGTCTTTGTAGACCCTTAATAGTCAAATCATCCACTTACACGCATCACAAAATAACCCTATATTTGAGCTTGTGCAGATCTACTTAAGTATTTAATAAACATAATAGAATTTATCACACTCTTCGTGAAAGTACTTACATCCATTTCGTACAGTTATTAAGACTTATCCCATAGAGTCGCACATCGTTAGATCAATATTTCATAAATACATTACTCATCCACAACATATATTGCAATTATAAATAAACATAAGTAAATAGATAAACATAGGAATTCTTCAGTAATCTTGTTTAATTATCTTTAGATAGGATTTACAAACTCAAAAATACCCTGCACACTCAGCTGCAGGCTCTATCTAGGCCTCTGCGCACTCAGCTGCAGGCTCTATCTTCGCCTCTGCGCACTCAGCCGCAGGCTCTATCTAGGCCTCTGCGCACTCAGCTGTAAAGCCTTTCTTTCCTATCTGACCCACTTCTCTGCATTATTTTCTATTGGCCCATTACTAACATAATCTCTGATCTTTGCCTTAGACTGCTTAAGACACACCTATTTATAAAATCCCATGGTCCACGGACCATGGGTGGATCTCAAAGCTGACTCAACTTTACATAAACAAGGGGCTAAAACCCCTTTTACTCCTAATCATCTACATGCTTTGCGTCCACAATTTGCAGAGACTTTACATCTTTTACAAAAATTACATCAAAAATTAGGTTTTTAACCCCAAAATTGACCCAGGGGACCCCATCCCAACAGTCATGATATTTGATTTTAATTCTATGATTGAAAAATTGTCAAACTTTTAAGGTTTTTCTGAGCTATGATATTTTATTTTTAATGCTATGGTTGAAAACAATTATAAGAATTTTATTTTTAACACCATGGTTGGAAATTTTTGGAATTTTAAGACTTTTCAGAGACATGATATTTTATCTTTAATGTCATGCCTAAAAATCATTGGAATTTTAAGGTTTTCAGAGTCATGATAATTCATATTTAATGTCATTGCTAAAAAATGTTCAAAACTTACCCCACAAAAAAAAATTGTTATTCCAACATCAACACTTTTCATTTTTAGGGGTGTTTTTTGCACAAAAGAATTTGGTTTTCATTGCCATTTTAAAAAATGTTGAAAATTTACCTCGAAACTTTATCCATAACTTTGTTAATTGTGTACTATAAATATCCGTCATAAATACAGATTTAACATGCACTGAAAGGGATCAATCTCTTTTAGGTGCAAATCTTCATTTAGAATGTAAAATTTGGGAAAAAAGATTGCATCTCTCTCTGATCGAGGTGGATATTGGTGGCCACCCACCAATTCCACTTGGACCCCCACCATTACTTCTTTCAGTTTTTCAGTTTCCTTAATTGTAGTACATTTTACTATTTCTAGCATTTTTTCGGGTCCTAAACTTCCCAAGCTGTTTTGAGGCCCTAAACGATGTTTTTTTTGGAAATCTACTGCCAACGATTTTTTTGCCTAAAATCATCTTTTTCTTCGTAATCCTCAGAGAGATATTTCCAACGGGCTAACATGCGCGTCAAACAGAGATAATATGACCAAGTCGCGACCCCGGGAAGTTGGTTGTCCAACTCACCCCAATGGGGCCCATAAACTCTTGGTGTTACATCTCCTCGGGTTAGGGTTTTGGTTGTTTAGGGTTTTCTCTTATTGTTCAATAATAAAAAGGCCCTTGAGCCTCATTGTAAGGCAGTTTAGAGGCATGTAGCTGCCACATCTCTTCTCAAAAGATAAGCTACCATCGCCCTAGCTGGTTTATTTCCATTCCTATTTGTAAGCATATTTTAGTATTTTACATTAATGAAACAAAGTATTATTTCCACTACATCTCTGTGTTTATGGTTATCTTTGTAATTTGTTGCATTCCTGTTTAAATCCGGATCAATGGTATCAGAGCAATCTACTTTTTTTTCTCTGTTCTTCTTTGCATGTCCCCAACGAGGTTGGGATATAGGGAGTTAAGGCTTGAACTGGTTGAACCTTTGCAAGATCAGCCTCGTAGATCCTGATGGCCTCCCATGGCAGATGAAAAGAAAGACAAGGGGGTAGAAGATCTTATCAAAATCTTGCTCAAAGAAGCCCTCGAGCAACAAAGGAACATGATGATGGACAACTTTTCCCAGATCCTTCAACAGCTACCCAGGGGTGACGCATCGGCTTCCAACAGCTACTCTGGAAACACCACATCATTTAAGGTACAAGTTAATTTTGAAATCCCCATATTCGAGAGTCAAATAGACATAGATGTCGTCAATAAATGGTTAAACCTGCTAGAGGGTTTTTTTTTTGTTCATGATTTTTCCCGTCGGGAAAAGATTTTTTTCGCTCTTCTCAAAGAAACCCCCCATGTCAAGGATTGATGGGAAACCTACTACGAGCAGAAGGATGAAAGTACAGGATCACTATTTTCAGCTGTACCCACTTGGAATTCATTCCGGGATGCCATCAAGGAGCAGTACTACCTTGTCGGGAGCTATGAGGATCAATACATAAAGTGGACCATGCTATAGTAGGGAAGGGACCAAGACGTGCCGAAGTTTACCAATATTTTCCATACCCTTCACACAAAGTTGGGTATGAAGGATACTAAGCAGCATTTGGTACTCAAATATCGCAACTCCCTGCACAAGTACATCCAAGAAGAAATAGAATTCCTGAACATCTCCTCCCTCGACACAGCATACTGATATGTCATCAATGTCGAGCAAAAGTTTAAACAGAAGAAGTGAGACTTTGGATTTGCAAATCTGAAGCAAGGGAAAGGTGCCCCCAAAATGTAGAACAAAGGATAAAGCGAAGGCGGGGTGGCCCAAAACAACCCGCCAAAGCTGCAAGCAAAGAAAAGCGCCACAAAGCCAAAAAAGGACATGGGAAGGTGGTGTCAGTTCCATAAGAGATCCACTCACAACACAAGTGAGTGTTGGGCCAAGCAGTCACTGGTGGCCGAGCTAAAGGTTTCAGAATCATATGCATGTTCTGACTCTGAATCAGAACCCGACAAGAGGAATGACAAAGGGAGGCAGATTATCGATGCGGAGCCCAATGCCACCATTGCCACCATGAAGATCTAGAAGGAGGAACCCGAAGATCTAAAGGAGGAGGAGCGTCTCTTCCACTCCCAGATGTGGGTAAAGGGCTCCTCGCTATAGTTCATTGTCAATAGCGGGAGCCAAAAGAACCTCATTTTAGCAAAGGTTGTGAAGCAGCCAGGCTTACCGAACACAACACATCCACATCTATACACGATCGGGTGGCTTTACCAAGGACGGGATCTTCGCGTGAGCTAGCAGTGTCGCCTTCCATACAACATCAAGCCCTTCACGGATGAGGTATTGTGTGACATTACTCCCCTTGAAGTTTGTGATGTATTATTAGGACAACCATAATTGTTGAAGCGACATGTTGTGTATGAATCAAGGCCCCGTGTTGTTATTGTTACTTTGGGAAATAAGTTGTACAGGATACTAGAGGTAGCACCACCTACCACCATCTCTTTGGTTACTGCAAAAAAATGCAGTAATCTCATTTCTAAAACAAGGAAATTTGTTTTCCTGATGATATGACCTCAAGGAAAGAAGAAGACGGTGGCCACGACCTCCAAACAGGGCCCCTCTGCAGGACAACTACAGATGGACAAGGTTGTGGAGGAGTATGAGGACATCTTCACCTCCCCCACAAGGGTTCCTCTGCACTGTCAGGTCAAACACTCCATCGATCTTACCCCAAGTGTGCTGCTGCCCAATGGACCAATCTATTGGCACTCTGTTCTAGAGAATGATGAAATCAAGAGGCAGATTCAAGAGCTGCTACAAAAAGGGCACATCCCTCTGAGTTCATCACCCTGTGGGAGACTGATTGTGTTCGTATAGAATAAGGATGGGACTTGGAGACTCTGTATTGACTATCGGGTGTTGAACAAGATCATTATCTATAATAGGTACCCGATCCCATGGATTGATGACCTCCTGGACCAACTGAAGGGGGAAAAATATTTCAGCAAGATTGATTTAAATTCAAGATATCACTAGGTACCAATCGAACCCTCCGATGTGTGGAAAACTGCCTTCAAAGCCAAGGAGGGCCTTTTTGAATGGTTGGTTATGCATTTCAGATTGACGAATGCTCCTGCAACCTTCATGAGGCTAATGGATGACCTCTTGTGGCCATTCACCAACTCATTTGTAGTGGTATACTTGGATGAGATCCTAATCTTCAGCCAGAGTTGGGAAGAGCACCTCCACCACATCCTTTAGGTTCTCCAAACACTGTGACAACACAAGTTATGTGCCAATTTGGAGAAATGCACTTTTGGCATGACCCAGGTTCAGTATCTGGGATACATTATTGATGAATAGGGGGTGCATGTGGATCCAGACAAGATCCAAGTCATTCAAGATTGACCATCTCCAACCACTTTGACAGAGCTTCATAGATTTCTAGGGCTTGCCAACTTTTGCAGCAGGTTCATGTTGGGATTTTCTCATATCACTTGGCCCTTGAGTCAAGTCACCAAGGGAGGAGAGAAAGAAAAATTATTTTGGTCTGAATCTCAATAGAAGGCATTCACAAAGTTGAAAGATCGCCTTTTCTCGGCACCAGTGCTCGCATTACCAGACTTGCAACAACCATTTGAGGTCGAGATAGATGCCTCTGACTATGCTATTGGGGTAGTGCTTACCCAGCATGGGCATCTAGTGGCATATCACAGTGAGACACTTTTAGACACAGTCCAGAAGTATCCCACTTATGACAAAGAGATGTATTCCGTTGTGCAGGCCTACCAAAAATGGAAGCATTACATTTTGGGGAAGGAAATGGTCATCCACACAGACCACCGACCCCTCCAGTTCATACATACCCTAGGGAAATTGCAAAATGATCACCATCAGAAGTGGTCCACATACCTGCAACAGTTCCATTTGAATATCAAGTATAAGAGGGGCAACACCAATAATGTTGCAGATTGCCTCAGTCGACCACCGATCATGGCGTTAACCACCATGCTCAACTCTTGTGGGCATGAGACTTCTGATTGACCACTTCTCTACAAAAGTGACCCAGAATTTGGCTACACATACCAAACACTCTTGGAGGGTCAGCATGTTCTAGATTTTCACCTCCAGGATGCCTTGTTATGCCATCTGGGTCACCTCTGTGTTCCTTCAAGCAAGCGTGCCAAGATGATTTGGGAAGCACACTACAGTCGGGCTGTTGGGAATTTCGGGGTTGAGAAAATGGTGGCAGCACTGCAAAAGTATTTCAAAACGTCGATCAAAAGAAACCTAATGCGATGAGTCCATAAGGTGATCTACACAAGAAGTATTTCTATTGGCTGAAACTTCGACAGGATGTTAGAAGTACATCATAGCATGCACTGCCTGTGCCATTGCCAAATCGACCATCAAGAAGCAAGGCCTCTATACCCCATTGCCTACCCCTAGTTGACCTTGGGAGTCCATCTCCATGGATTACATGTCAGGCCTTCCTTCCACTAAGCATGGAAATGACTGTGTTTTTGCGGTCGTAGACAGGTTCTCGAAGATGTCCATTATGGCTGCCCGCAAGAAGAATATCACAGCAGAAGCCACTACTAAACTCTTCTTTGAACGAGTGTGGGTACACTTTTGGATCCCACAGTCTATCATATTAGATCAGGACAACAAGTTCCTCAGTACATTTTGTTCTAGTCTTTGGTCGATGTTGGACACCAAACTCACTAAGTCCACAGCCTTCCATCCTCAAATTGATGGCCAGACAGAGGTTGTCAACAGGATGATCGTACACATTCTGTACATGTACAACTCAAAGCATCCACGCACATGGGACGAGAGCCTCCCCTATGTCCAAAATAGCTACAACCGGGCTCTCCACAACTCGACTGGCCACAACCCTTTTCAAGTGGGCTTGGGATTCCAGCCACTATGTCCCTTTGATGTGGCCATGCCATTTGCATCTACTCACGCAGATTCGTCTCATGTACAGTCTGAAATAGATAAGGCAAACAGGTTCATTGAGCACATCCAACATATTTTCCAGTAGGTCCATGGTATTCTGGAGAAATCAAATGCCAAGTACAAGCAATGACATGATCAACATCGAGTGCCACACAAGTTTCAGGTGGGCGACAAAGTCTGGTTGCATTTGCAAAAGGAACACCTTATTGGAGCCTATTAGAAACTTAGGCCACTCCGATATGGTCCTTACACCATTACCAAGGTTATGGGAGACAATGCATTTGAGCTCAGCATTCCCCCATTCCTTGGCTTGCACCCAGTGTTCAATGTGGACCAGCTTCGGCCATACTTTCCCCTATTACTAGACACATCCGACATCGCAGAACAGCTCACACGCACACAATTAAATCCAGATTGCATGGAACAAGTTACAACTAATCGGATCATGGACACACAGATCAAGCACACTTGCCAGCGGAATATCCAACTGTATCGAGTTGTCAAAGCAGGCCAACTCCTTCACTAGGGCAAGTGACTCACCAGGGACCAAGTTCAGCAGAAGTTCCCTCATCTCATGGAGGAACCCAGCGCAATGGGGACCATTGCTTCCTGACGGGGCAGGAATGATCCAGGTGGATATAGGTGGACACCCGCCAATTCCACTTGGACCTCCAACATTGCTTCTTTCAGTTTCCTTAATTGTAGCACATTTTACTGTTTTTAGCATTTTTTCGGGTCCTAAACTTCCTGAGCCATTTTGAGGCCCTAAACAACGTTTTTTGGAAATCTACCACTAGCAATTTTTTGTCTTAAATCATCTTTTTCATCATAGTCCTCGGAGAGATATTTCCAACGTGCTATCATGCGCATCAAACAGAGATAATATGACCAAGTCAGAACCCCGAGAAGTTGGCTATCCAACTCACCCCAACGAGGCCCATAAACTCTTCGTGTTACATCTCCTCGGGTTAGGGTTTTGGTTGTTTAGCTTTTTCTCTTATTGTTCAATAATAAAAAGGCCCTTGAGCCTCATTGTAAGGTAGTTCAGAGGCATGTAGCCACCACATCTCTTCTCAAAGATAAGCTACCATCGCCCTAGCTAGTTTATTTCCATTCCCGTTTGTAAGCATATTTCAGTATTTTACATTAATGAAATGAAGTATTATTTCCGCTGCATCTGTGTGTTTATGGTTATCTCTGTAATTTGTTGCATTCTTGTTTAAATCCGGATCACTCTCCTCTCTTAATTGATATTAATAAATATGTAGTGGTTCTATCTCTATCTACAATGTGTAATTTATTATTGTTTAAATTGTATTTTTTATTTCGGTAGAGACTTCATTACTTAATCTTGTATGTCCAAAAAATCTTTATTGGATTTCACAAAATTTACAATATATATATATATACCTACCCAAAATGTAAAATATTTTTAAGTATATTTTAATTTTACTTAATCCTATATATTAAAATATGTTATTGAATCTTTTTATCATTGTGAATATTTTTAATGTGACATATTAATTTTATATTAAGAATTGAATGGATTACTCATGCTCCTCTTATTATTTTTATTAGGATGTACTTTATACTATTTATTTCATTTGTTAGCATTCATTTACTTCTTTTTTTCTTTGGACAATGAGTACTAAAAGATTATTAAATTACTCATAAGATTATGTAAAAGCACATAGAAAGCCTCCATTATATAGCATTGGAGGAATCCCAGTGTTGAATAAGGATAATTACGAGATCTAGACACATGCAAGTCCCTATGTGAGCTTACAACTCACCATACTTAGGTCATAGGGAAATGAGGTGTTGGACAAGGCAACTCTAACAGCCCCGCTTAAGCGAAACATAGGGAGTAACTAAATAAAAAATAAAACAAAAAATGGATCCCAGAAGCGAGGCCTCATTAGGTACCCATGTGAAAACTCTCATAAGTAGAGAATGAAAGAAAAACCCGTAGGAAAAAAAATCCCTCCCAAAAGAGAGAAATATTCCAGTGCTCAAATTATCATGGATCTGAAATTGTAGATCCCATAATGATCTACTTAATGGAAATAACATAGGCTTTCTCCAATCAAGAAGTACAGAATTCTGAAGTACCAAAAAGCTGAACATGAGAGTTTTGAAACCTAAATGACTTTGGTCGATCTCTGAAGTAGGAATGTTGCAAAGGCACAAGGGTGGAAAACACTACCAACTTCTCCAAAAAATTGTTAAAAAAAAATAGGTGTCGATAAAGAACTAGGAAAAGTCTTCAAACATAAGAAACACCATTAACCAACAAACAAAAAATGAGGCCTGTGAGTATGGAAAATGTTGTAAAATCAACACCACTAAAGTTGTCTGAACATTGTCACCATCACACTGATCAAACACAAAAAATGACAACAATATTTGTCACCATCTAATTAGCCCCCCCCGCCCCCCAAAACATAACTGTGGAAGGAGAAAGAATTAGTGGTGTCCATTATCAGCAAATTTCTACCCCTGAAACACAACTAAAGGAATAATCAACAATGAGAAATGAATGTAACATGGAAATATTAGGTCTTCGACAATAGGTTAAAATGATGCCACGACCATTCATCGATCCATCCACAATCGATCCTGATGGTTGGCACTAGTCCACAATTTATTCGTTCACGTCTCTTCTTTAATGATATGAATGTTTGACTAATAATTGGCCAAGAATGTTGAGTCTTAGATGATTTCCTTTCATGAGGATGTGGAGATGCCTCAGTGTTTGTTTTTATATATTCAAAGTTGGGTTCCACAACATTTTCATCTCAAAACACCTCACAGTTGGCTATAGGTGATGAGGCAGTGGTATGATCATATCCAATACCTGCTCTTGATGTCTTTGCAATAGGGTTAATAGGAGAAACAATTCCTTGTCCATTTTTCCCAAGTCCTCCTCTAGTATATCCCATTTTACTCAGCAATAGGGATCCAATACCAGTACTATGATTTTCAAAACTGGGCGCAACAATAACATTTGATGATTCATGATCGTCTACATCAGCCATCTGACAATCGACATCATCAAGTGTGGAAGAAGGAGATCTTGGAAGCTCAACATCAACCGTCCCCATCTCATATTTTTGAAGATGACTAACTTCCAATTCAAGTTCCTTCTTAGACTCCTACAACTTTTGAATAGCCTCATCTTTCTCAATCAGCTATTGTAACAATGCATCATGATCTTGCTTCAAAAAATTATATTTCTCCATCATTGTTTCTTTTAAACAAGCAATCTTTATAATGTATTGATTGTTTTTCTCCTCTAGCGGATTTTTTAAATTTGAGTCAAAAAAGGACTCAACATCCTCCTGCAAGTCATCAAGTTGATCCATCTTATCTTGAAATTCATTAACAAGCATTTGGAAATATTTTCCCATGGTTGATTCCAATGTTAAACCTTTTGGATTTTCTCATCTATGGAAGTTTTCAACCTATTCTTAAGAGTTGCATTCTCTACTTGCAAAACAACTACCATTGATTGTAACTGAAGGAACTCTTTACGAAGTTCATCCACAACTTTCTTCTCATGTAGATCCTACAAACATTCACCCATGTTGAAAGGAAAAGTTGGAAAATGTGTTTTCACTAGCCACAAAAATAAATAAGAATGACTTGTAGAAAAAATTGGGATCTACCCAAGAAAATATGTAAAACTATGCTTCACCCAAGATGCAAGTCAAACCTACAAATATGAGTTATACCCAAAAATTTCTATATAAAAATAAAATGGATATTAGAGATTTCCTTATGGCCCAAAAAATAACACTCATACTCTCCAAAAAAAATTATCCAGCGAATAAATCAAGATCCTCCATAAATCTACAACACCTAATGGTGCGCTTTACAAGCCACAGTAATAAAAAATCATGTCTAAATTGTTGCACACATAGGCACTCACAATGAAAAAATCCCAACTACAGCTTGCATGGATCATTGGGATAATTAAAAATGCAATATATTGGAAGAAGCTATAGTGACATGAAGGCTTCAATTTTTTTTAATGACCTTCCCTTTGAATGGGCTATCAAAATTGTTGGATGCTCTGGTTTTAGTGATGCAATGTAAGCACAACGCGGTTCTGAAGAGGATTTTCACCATAAAATCGGTTGAGACATTAAAAAAAATTGAACTTCTTACTGTAAAAATCAATCGGGGATGTGACGTGGCTTAGGAATGTGTTTGCTAGCAAAGAACATTGAGTAGATCATTTGGGGTTGCCTCCCATAGTGACAAATGATCTGATGTTGGGTTTGATATGGGAGTAGGCATTAGTAAACTTTTGACCCATTATTATTACCTTTTGGAGTGGTCCAGGGGTGGATCCCAGAGTGGCATTTAGTCTACATGATTGATTCCTAATGAGGTGAGTGAGAAAATCCAACACCCCCCTCAAATGCAAATCGGGGAATCAAACCTGGGCCAAGGCTCTGATGCCATGAAAGAGTATTAAATTAGTCATAGGCTTATGTAAAAGTACATAAAAAGCCTCCATTGTATAGAAATAGATGAACCCCAGTGTCGAATAAGGATAACTATGAGAAATGGACAGATGCAAGTCCTTATGTGAGCTTACAACTCACCATACTTAGCTCATAATGAAATGAGGTGTTGCAAAAGACAACTCTAACAAATACTTTATGATATACAACATTAGAATATTTTCTTCTAATATTTTCTTTCTATATATAGATATTTATAAAGTTGCTATTGACATAAATTAGTTAACATAGATATTAAAATAGTTTATTTAAATAAACATTTTTTAAAAGAATGTGGTTTAAACATTTTAGTAATTGTTTTTTAATTACTTTATCTCTTTTTAAAGTTTATATGAAATTATATTACATGTGGAAATCAAAATATTTTATTTATGACTGAGAGTGAGTAAAATAAAAAAAAATTACCACATTGGGTTGTAATATCAAAAATAAATGGAGTGACCATAATGAGGTTGGAATTATCGATGTTTTGTAATTATTTCAATTAAAACTAACTAAATACGCATATTAACTTTTTTTTATTATAGTTAAAATTGTTTTTATATTTAGTTAATATTTTATTTCTATTTTAAGAGGGACACATGTCAGCTGCATATAGAGCATAGATGAAATTACACATTGCCGTCATATTGGGTTGTTAAATGCACCTCTCGATGCAATAAAATATCATTGGTAATAAGTTTAAATAGGATATTAATAAACCTTCAATGGTATATCAAAATGTGGATTGTGTGTTCAAATTTGTTTTTAAAAGAAAGCATTAATACGGTCCAATGGAAAGTCATGTCAAATATTTGAAGCTACACAAAGTGACTTAGAATTTGTATACATAAGGTGACTCAGAATTAGTATAATGCAATTAACTTATCATTTTTTTTGGATTGAACTTGATGCAGGAGCATCCAGCACCCTTAGACAAAGGGAGGAATCCAAAGCAGAGCAAAGAGGAGCGTGTGGACCAAGGGAGCAAAACAAGGAAAAATCTGTTTTAAAAACAAATTTAAAGATGGAAAAAGATGGATAAGTCTGTCGAGGAGACTTAATAATGTAATCTGCCATGTGTATATGCATGCATTCAAGTATGAGAGCTTTAGGACTTTTGGCTAGAGGATTGATTGCATGCTTCCGTGATCCAATCCAACAATGCTTCCATATATATATATATCTATATATATATATATATATATATATATATATATATATATATATATATATATATATATATATATATATATATATATATATCTGTGTGTGTGTGTGTGTGTGTCATGAACCTGCATGTCAGAAGAGAGGAAAACAGAGTGATAGACTTGATTTGGAAACCTTAGTGTTAAAGATGCAATCGATAGGAGCACTGTTGCTAAGGCTGAAATTCCTAGGATTGGAATCATGCTGCATTAGTATAATATATGTGTGTTCATTTGAACTGTATGCTTGTTTGTGTTTTATATATATGTATGTGTAAATGGTTTCTTTTCCAACTTTATTTCATATGTGTGTACAAGGGTTTAAATCCCAATTTTGATGTGTTGATCGACCATCGATCACGAGAAGGATTGATGGCAACCTAGAGATACAAATGGAAGTTATGCGTGAATGGCAGAGACGGTGGCAGAGCTGTGTTTTAACACAGAATTCCTTTAAATGGCGGATAAATCAAGTTAAAGGGAAAAATTGCCAGAATTCCCTAGAACCATTGGATCTGAAGGATCAACAGTCCAAATCCTTTGTCACATCGGCAAAACTCTTTATAAGTTAACGGAACCCATAGTTGGATCGGTGCGATAGTGATAACCGATTAAATAGCAACCATCAGATCGAGGGTCCAGATCGATGGCTTAAGTGCGATCGGCCATTGCATATCGAAGCGGCAGAGGACTTGGACAGTTGCACAGTGGAAGGCTGATACGATGATGGCAATATCGCCGATAAACTAATTGGCGATAAGAGCTCTGCCTTATCGGCGATCAGGTGTATCAGAGGGCCTGAAGGAACAACAATTAAGGAGAGTGGACCCGCCAATTTTATAGATACAGCGTAATCTTTTTGAGGTCCAGCTAAGCGTAGCAGAGTGGGATTTTCCTTTGTAAACTCTTTGTTCTTGTATATCTTCGATAGTTAAATGGCCGAGGTTTTAAGGCCTAAAAGTATGTATAATTCTCCCGATAGATGTGAAAAGGCCAATAGTGTGGTGGCTCCGATTTTAATGTAAGTCCATGGTTTTAAGGCTTAAAAGCCTAAAGAACGCTTCCGATAGGCTTTGTGGGCCATAACCCATAGGCCTCAAGATCAATTTTTTAAAGGAAAGGGATTTTGATTAACCCCCAAAATCTCATTCCCATCATTTGGTATCAGAGAAGACGAATATTCTGCGTGCAAAGGAAGACTAAAGAAATTCCTACGAGAAGGATTCCAGAGAGAAAGAAGAGGAGAAAGAGGTATAGTTGATAAAGTATGAAGAGTTATGGTCTTATTGTCACACAGAGAATGATAGCAGAAGGTGAGAATATTGCAGCAATAACCTAAGAGCAAGGAGTGCTCAAGAGAAGCTGAGAACAACTTCTAACTGCGGTTGGTTAGAAGTTATTGAGGCAGCTCCACAGTTGTGATTGTGGGTAGAGTTGTCTTAGAGATAACAATTCCAACAAAAGAAGTGTTGGGTAGAATTGTTAGTCAACATATGGTTCCAGAGGAGAGAACCTGAAGGATGCCAAAAGACTGAGTGAGGAGAGCTTGGTGAGGTATCATGTAGTAGAAGGAGACTGTTACTGCAGAGGTTTGGTTGCAGCTCACAGAAGAGCATGAAGGCAGTTCCACTAAAGAAGTGAAATATCAGTGGGTAGAATTGCTAAGAACAAGGAGAGGCATATGACCAGGAGGTCATAAATTTTTGTGACTCGGGAGTCTGATGCAAGAGCATCCAGCACCCTTAGATAAAGGGAGGAATCCAAAGTGGAGTGAAGAGGAGCGCATGGACCAGGGGAGTAAAACAAGGAAAAATCTATTTTGAAAACAGATTTAAAGATGGAAAAAGATGGATAAGTCTCTCGAGGAGACTTAATAATGTAATCTGCCATGTGTATATGCATGCATTCAAGTATGACAACTTTGGGGCTTTTGGCTAAAGGATTGATCGGATCCTTCCATGATCTGATCCAACAATGCTTCCATATATATATGTATATGTGTATCATGAACTTGCGTGTTAGAAGAGAGGAAAACAGAGTGATAGACTTGATTTGGAAACCTTAGTGTTAAATATGTAGTCGATAGGAGCACTACTTCTAAGGCTGAAATGCCTAGGATTGTAATCATGCTGCCTTAGTATAATATATGTGTGTTCATGTGAATTGTGCACCTATCCGTGTTTTATACATATGTATGTGTAAATGGTTTCTTTTCCAACTCTATTTCATATGTGTGTACGAGGGTTTAAATCCCAATTTTGATGTGTTGATCGACCATTGATCACGAGAAGGATCGATGGCGACCCAGATATACAAATGAAAGTTATGCGTGAATGGCCGAGACAGTGGTGGAGCTGTGTTTAAACACATAATTCCTTTAAATGGCAAATAAATCAAGTTAAAGGGAAAACTTGCCAGAATGCCCTGAAACCATTGGATCTAAAGGATCAACGGTCCAGATCCTTTATCGCATCGGCGAAACTCTTTATGAGTTATTGGAACCTGCAATTGGATCGGTGCGATAGCAATAGCCAATTAAATCACAACCGTCGAATCGAGGGTCCCGATCGACGACTTAAGTGCAATCGGCGATCGCATATCGGAGTGGTAGAGGACTTGGGCAGTGGCGTAGTGGAAGACCGATACGCCGATGGCGATATCGCCGACAAACTAATCGATGATTGGAGCTCTACCTTATCGGTGATCGGGTGTATCAGGGGGCTTGAAGGAAAAGCGATTAAGGAGAGTGGACCCACCAATTTTATAGATGCGACATAATCTTTTTGAGGTCCGATTAAACTTAGCGGAGCGAGATTTTCCTTTGTAAACTCTTTGTTCCCATATATCTCTGATAGTTAAATGGTCGGGGTTTTAAGGCCTAAAAGTATGTGTAATGCTCACGATAGATGTGAAAAGGCTGATAGTGTGGTGGCTCTGATTTTAATGTAAGTCCATGGTTTTAAGGCTTAAAAGCCTAAAGAACACTTCCAATAGGCTTTATGGGCCATAACCCACAAGCCTCAAGATCAATTTTTTAAAGGAAAGGGATTTTGATTAACCCCCAAAATCTCATTCCCATCAAAACTCTATTCTAGTTCTTTAAAAATTAAACATAGCATCATAGATTATCATAGTTTTTATCAACCTCTCACAGGAAAGACTAGACCATATCTAAAAATATACACTTCAAAGGGACATAAGAGACAAATGGATATTAACATAATTGAACTCAAATAATCCGATAATAGAATATTGATCTATTTGGCCAAATACATAATTAGATACAAAATGAAAACCATAAACACCATCCATCACATAGTCAGGGAAACAGTTCAAAGTCGGACCCTTATTGGCTACCCAATAGACTCCCCTCTCATTTTTAAATGATAAGGGCCCCTTTTTTATTTTTTTACTTTCAATATTTGGAATTAGTTTTTAAATGAAATGTTGATAATGGTTTATAGTACAGGTTTTGATCTAGCTTGTAATTGTAATTTCTTACCATTTCGTAATTGGCATGTTATGAGCTTTAAATAGCTGGGATATTTAGCTCAAGTATTGTTGACTATGGTTATGGTCATTTTTGTTATATTAGGTTTCTTATTGTTTTCTATATAAATAGAAATTTAACCTATCCGTTTCAAGTCACTTCATGAGGTCATAAATTTATTTATCCTAGCCAACATGTTGATGTTAAAGTTTCCATTATGGTTTATGTATACTATTGTTTTTATTTTTGGATTACAATTATGTGCAAGTCATAATGATTTTTTTATTATATAGGTCAATGGATTATATGAGATTTAAGGGTCACAAACCTTGCCATAACATTGGTCTATTTGTTTTGGAAAGCGTTTATTTACCTCTTTGTGAAATGCGTCATTCCATAATATGATGGTATTGAACTTTAGGTTAAATTTTTTATTCGTTCAATAGTTCAATTTAATAACAGTCATATGGTCTTGTGTGTGAATCACTCTAGGATCATATGTTTTAGATCTATTATACAACAAAGTGACATTTGGTAGTGGTGCACCGATTTGATAAGATTTGTTTTGAATGTATTATGACTTTTGGTGACATGGCTCTATTAATATGAGTTGTTAATTGTGGTTGTTGACAACTATAAATATAATTCATCATTGCCATTGCTTGGTTTTATAGACCATAACTCTCCTCTTCCGATGATTATTACTCACCAATTCACTCTCTATCATGCTTGTTAGTCATCAAACACACCACATTGGGTTTTGTTTCCACATTCTTCACATTTCATTTTCCTTGTTCAAGTCTCTCCATGTCACCCTATAACCAGTTAGGTTTTATAACCTTTGGTTGTTCTTTCACTTCTCTCCAAGCTAAGTTCCTGTTGAAATTCCACCAAGATTTCATCCATGCCACCTATACTTAGAATAGAGCAAGTTGGAAGTGAAAATATGAAGACATATTATGAATATTTTACATTATTTCAACAGGTTCGATGGTAGGAATTTATGAAACTTTTCCAGGGTTTTAGTGAGGGAGCAGTTAAAGCGTCTGCCTCGACCTTTAATGGGAAGAAGGAAAAAGTTGGCAATTTGGAGATGTCAGTGCATGTTTAATTCATAGCTGAAGTGACTAATCTCCCAATTGAGGGTGAGAATTGGTCAATGAACTACCCTATACGTGAAATATATTGCAATAAGTTCCTAGCCAACAAGAGCTACGCATACAATGTAAATGGTATGTTGATTTATTTCCTCAAACCTAAGTGGCAAGAACTGTTGTTTTTTCTTTTTCGTTACATAAAATGTGAGGGGCATTATGGATTAGTGTTTATTTACGACATGATTCTCCTCATGATATTTTTGGAGTCTAAACTTAATATTACATATTATTTGTACGAAAGCCTAGCGAAAATGGATACTGCATTTCAGGAACAACATATAAACCCTGATAGATATTTATTCCATCACAACCTTATCTGTGTTTTGGTGAAGCATCATTTCACCAAAAATGACAATATGTGGGATACTTTCCTCCATTCCAATGGGTACAAACAACCCAAAATTGTTGAGTAATTTGGTCTTACTGCTAAGGTTTCGCACATTCCTCCACTAGTTGACCCATTTTCATTTGATTCTTGTATTGTAAACGGAGATGACCTTGATGAATAATTTCATGCAGAGGAGTAGTGGACCCATTTTCATTTGATTCTTGTATTGTAAACGGAGATGACCTTGATGAATAATTTCATGCAGAGGAGTTGGATTTTTCTAACAACAGTGGGATTGAAAGCCTAGAAACTGCAACTACTCATGTAACCAGGAGTATGGCTAAGAATATTAGTTTCCATCATGTCAAATTGGAACCATATTTTAGGGAAAAAGATGATCTAAAACCCTCAAAATGTATCCCTAAATATAAACCTACAAAATGGGAAGAGGTCAATCAACCTGAGTATAATTCTTAGTCTAAAGTGAAAGTTCAACCAATAAAAAAAATAATATCAACGGATCGACATAATAGGTGGAAGAAAATCCTTGTAAAGGAGGTCTTCGTTGATTTGGAAGTTCCAGCTCAGCCTGCACTGAAGAAGAATAAACCTCAAATTAAAGACAACTTTGGTTCTCCCCACAATGATAAATTTGTGAGTGATGGCAACAATAATTCTGAAAAGAATCCTCAGAGAAATTATGGCTCTGATCCATCCGTAATTGACAGGTACTGGAACCATTAGTTTCTTATAATAGTGCCTTTCCTAGAGAATTGTATTAATCAATTGCTAAGAAAACAACCAACTTAAAGCCCTAAATCAATTATGAGAAAATCAAAATAAACATTAATCTATCAAATCTGAAGTAAAAAAACAGTCCAGAGATACTCATATAATAATTAATTATTTGAATGTCAAGGTTTTTATCTGTCCATATTTGAATACTACTTAGCAGACTTTATATTTATCTATTTTTCAGGAGATTTCTGAGGTATGCAAAAGTTTTTATTTCATTTACAAAATTTAAATGGCTACTACAAAATCTTGATTTTGTAGTGGCCTTCATTTTAATATCAATATAAGTTGTTAATTTTATTTTACTTGTTGATAGGTTTTCCCTATGGAAGTCTTGGTTTCAACGAAGCAATTATTGTGGATGTTTTTCAATTATCTCAAATTATGCAAGGATGCATTGTTTGTCCTTTTATGTTTATGTCTTACAAGTAGCTAGGATATGACCTACAGGTCAAAGAAAATATATTTTAATTTTCCAAAAATGTTTTAAATTTTGAAAAATTATCTTTGGAGATAGTTAGGCTCTTGGGGCTATATAAAAACCCTTTAGTTTTGAACAATAAAGGGGGGAGAGGGAGAGAAATGAAAACAAATGATGGACAAATATACAATGGATGTGGAAATACTTTAAGTCTTTTTGTAAATGTATGGATTTGGTTTGATTCAATCAAGTAATACTTATATTAGTCTTATCTTCCACAACTGCTTCTTTTTTATTGTCTTCTTAATTTTCTGTAACTTGAATTTTGAGAATTTTGAAGATAGCATATTGTCATTCAGTGACTTGGATTTGTGAATTGACAATAAGTTTCATTGCATTTATTTTTTTTCTTATTAGTCCAATTTATGTTATCTATATTTGATTGTTACAATTGATTAGTGACTTATGTCCAAAGGGTGACAACTGATCTAGACATTTCTCTGAGCTAGGTTTTTGTGAATTATATCCAATAAATTAGCTTGTTGAGAGATGTTATTTTATTTATATGAATTGAACTAATATATTTGTTGTAGCAGTTTCTAGTATGTCATTTCATTTAATTCTGGGTTTATTGAACTATTTGATAAACAAATAATTGAATGATAATTTTACCCATAGAATTCGTTACAATTATCTTCTAGTATACCTCCACTGAGAAATAGTAGTTAGATAGCATTAGTTAGTAAATTTTTGTATATAAAATTTATTCTTGATGTGACTTATTTAAACAAACACCTATTGTTCTGTGTTGGGTTTAAAAGATAAGAAGCTTATATTTTCATAGTTCTTTGTCTTGTATTTACTAACGTTAAGTATTATTCTTAATTTTAATTTATAATTGCATATATAAATTAAAATTAGTTTACATTTCACTATATTCTAACAGATATAAATACAATCATTATTTTGAGTAGTTATGTTAAGTTTCTGGGAATTTCATGTGTTGTATTATAGTTTTTGTATTATCTGTACAATATTCATTGTATCTTAATTACTCATACTTGTTAGACAGTATTTTGTCACACCTCCTGCACTTCCCTGTGACATACCCCAAAGTGCTCGAAACATGACCATAATGCAGTGTACTCATTCATATATGCAATTTGGAGCTTTCCTAAGACATTGATTGGAAAACTCCTTGAGTGTCCCCTGAAGGAAATAGCTCTTTAACCCTAATTTCATCATCATCACTCTTATGAGGCTAAAAACTGCTATGGTCGCATGTTGCAATATACCCGACCCACGATGACATCGTTCTGTTTGCTCATATACCTGCGATGATCCCAAAAAGGTAATTTTACCAAAGGACATGAGAAGCTTCATGATATAGAAGCTCCTAGAGTGACAAGCTGGAGGTGGTTTCACATAGATAAGGTCGAATCCTCCCATTTTGACCTCTTTGTCTTATCTCTATGAGCTACCTCCTTGAGATTTCGGCCTAATCCTCTCTTTGGAGAAGCCCTAACTCCCTCTCCTAGTCTATAAATTCATCCACTCCCATTCTTGAATGGTTGGTCAAGTTAGAGGTTGGTTGATCTATGTCCATTTTCACCCCTATGTCGAGCTTGTGCTTGGAGGCTATTCATTAGACTTGGAGAAGGAGTGTTGGAGAGTTTTTTGGCTTGGACTTGGATTACCACTCAAGGAGAGCCTTTCAACATCAAGGCTATGGTTGTAAGCTTCCCCTTTATTCTTTAAATAATAATGCAACTGCTCATTCATCTTCCCAAAATATATATGTTCATGTATATATTGGTTTGGCATTCCTTGATCAGCTAAATAGATTATTATTGGATTTGCTATTGGTTTTGGCATGCTTTGTTGTCTCTTGGTCATTTGTGCAAGTACATAAGTCTTGAAAGGTGCAAGAACAAGGGTGTGACATGAGCAGTTCAAGGATCTCAACAAAGGAAATCGGATTAGCATCAGAACAAGGTAGGCCTTCTCTATTGTTCTACTTTTCAATCATAATCTAGGAACATGTCTAGTTGATTGTCCCTTTAGTTGCTAAACCCACTCACTAGGCTAGAGGGATTGTCTCTGTTCAGAGAGAGGATTAACCTTGTCAACAAAATGGAAACTCCATTGGGTAGCCTATGACCCTTTCCATCCAATCTTTCACCCTGATCTTTTGACTAGTTTGACCAACCGTCGATTTTTCAGCTTGTCTCCATCAGTCTAGGTTTATACCATCACTCATTATGCCTTAGAGTGTTAAACCTGTATCGTTTCTTGGAATATTTTTAGCTTTTTCCCATATTCCTCAACCATCGCAGGTTTACCCTTTATAGTCGCGATGACATCGCAGTTTTTACCTTTATAGTTGCGATGAAAAAAAATTTCTTCATTTTTTGATCGTGTTGAAATCATCACTACTTTTTCTATACAAAATAGTGATGCCATCAAGGGTTTGGGTATATAAAGTATTGATTATCCTTGAATGTGAGAATTTTTTAAGTTTCTTCCTAAGAATCTAGTGTGTCTTGGCCCCAAGGTCTTTTCCCATCCTGTATTTTTGGATTTTCCACTTTTTTAATTAATTGCCTTAATTAATTTTCAAAATTTGTCTCATTGACTTCAAAGTGAAATCTGACTGAGTTCTAGGGTTTCTAGTCAATTGGTCATCGTTTTCTGCTTGTTGGTGTTGGATCTGTTTTAGCTTGTATTTCGAAATTTAATTTTCGTGAAAATGCATTAGATTAGTTGCATTGAAAAGTTATTTTTTGAAATTCATCATTGAAAATAGATCACATTTTTGAGTGATTGAAAGCTAAAAAACTGTATTAGGTGCATCAAATCATTCAAAACGAAAAGAAAATCATAATTCATATAAATGCATCTTAGTCAAGTCAACATCATTTTTATTTTGAAAAGTTTCATTTAGGATAGTGAAAGTGGAAATCATTTTTACTTTTGGCATTGCATTTAGTGAAATGAAAGATTAAATTTCGTTTTCACATCTTGCATTTGGAAGATGAAAGTGAAAGTTAGTGGAAGGAATTTTTCATGATGCATTCCATTTGATCCATTATTGATTGAAATTTCTTCCCTTGGTTAGTCTAGCTTTCATTGAAGTGGAAAATTTCCTTTTCTCATATAGTTGCATCATAGGTGTTTAGGTGACATCATTAAAGCCTTAAAACTGAAACATAATTGAAGATAAACTTAAAATATATCAATTAATCTAAGGAGAATTTGAAACATTAATGATCATATCTAGTGGTCTAGGTTAGAGACGTGTTCCGACGTCTTTAAAACTTAGCAGCTATCATTCGCTTCAGCATTAAACAATGCTATCATGGACTTGTGCTCCCCGTACCGTCGCGTATATAAAGGGAAAGCCCTCTAGGTTGCAATCCTTTATCCATAGGAAGACGAGTTTGCCGCCCTGTAAACATGATACACCGAACACAACATTCTAGGAGATTGCCTGCACGTACGTCAAGCCCTTGGTAAATCTATTTGATGAGGTGTATACTGCAATTCATGGTTACATGGTACTCCTTTTACCTAGATTCACCTGAGTAGTCATTTTGATCTTTTCTGACTCTTTCAATTTGAAAACATCATCAAGAACTTGTCCTTTCAAGCTCGCTAAACCATCAAAAGAGACTAGAGTCACCTTTTTTTCCTTTTCTCGACTCTTAAAACATGAAAAGGAAACATTTTTGTTTCAAATTCTAAAATTAATTGACCGTGGAACAACATCCTTCCTATGGAATTACTCCTTAGAAGATCTTAGGTTGACACTAATGGAAACATTTCCTGAGTCCAGTCAAGGAAACCCCTCTGATGGGAATCCTAGTTCTTTTTCTTCTTTTGGAAACACTGGTGCTCCTTCTATGGCAAAGTTGTCCGTTCTTGGATTGACCATTGGTCTGCCAGTTTGGTTGTTTTCGAGCTCGGTTGTTTCGAGTGTTTAAACTGCTTTTCAACTGAGTTCTCCTCCACCTAAACAACATCAACCTCATGTTGATCCTAAAGTTGAACCCTTACCTTCTTAGCCTGTTTCTTCACCCCGTTCTTCCTCTTCCCCTGGTGAAACTCTGGATTTTAGTAACCAGGAAGCTAAGAATAAGAAGAAGAGGAAGAAGAAGAAGAAGTAAAATAAGCAAGGGGGTAAACAAGAAACCATTGCTACAGATGCAACTGATGTAGAAAAGTATTCCAATCTTCCCCGGAAAGTAAAATTCCCTTGCATGTTATGTAAGGATGGCCACCTTTTTGAAATTATCCTGGTATTCCTAAGGTCTTAGAAGTGTGGTCCACAGATTCTGTAATATTCCTAACCCAAAATATTCCTCAAACCCCAGCAAAAACTCCAACCAAATATGTGCAAATGATATAATAACCCAGAAGTGATAAAATAATAGTGGAACATCATATAATAATGTAAACTAGAAATATAAGAAGATACAAGAAATGCAATGAGAAATGCTAAGACATTTTATTATACTGAGCAATAAAATGAGTACAAGAGGTGATTAGACAGATGGCACCTCGACTTGCACAAGGCAAGTGAAGAAATACTCTCAGAATTACAAGAATGGCCTCTCTGCATGGATGCTACTGCTGCTGCTAGAAAACAAATGATGATTTGGGGCTGCTCCCCTCCTCGGAAAAAGCTGAAACTCTGGATTCAGGCTCTACTCAAGAAACCTAGAGAAACCTAGAAAGCTTTCTTGGAATGGCTGACCCCCGAAAAACACCCTCTTGGGGTTCTGCGCAGTTCCTCAATACCCTGCACTGCCACTGAAGAAACCCCTCTAAACTATGCCTGAAACACTACCTGAAACCCTGCTAAAATCCTCCAATGAGACAAGATTTGGACCTCTGCTCAATCTCCCAGCGTAACTCCACCTGCAAACCCCAATCCAGCACTACAACCAAAAAGAACTGCGTCCCTCTCCAAGTGTTGTGCAATCCTCCAAAATGCTGATGAAACTAATACTGAAATGCTGATAAAACTACTGCTGAAATGCAGATAGAAATACCTTCCTCAAGCAGGCACTCGAAGTCCCCCAGGGCTAAGGGTGAGATCTCTGAACGGAGACACTCAATGCACTAAACAGTGTTGCAGACTAGCTAAACAACCAGCATGCTGAGAAGTCGAAATGACTAGCTCAAAATGCACATAACTGAATGATCCAAAATGAGGGGGATCCTCTCTATTTTATAGCCTTTGCCTCTCACAATCCCTAGGCTCAGCTCCTCCTGTGTGCTTCTCCTCTTGCCACGTGTTCTTCCCTCCTGCACAATCTCTCCATGTGTCTGCGTGGGCTCCATTTCTGCGTCCCCCTTTGGCCCCCTTGCCTCCCCTTTAATTCACAACATTTTGCTACCTAGGAATTGACATTTTATCTAAAGTGAGTTATGTTCCCCCTTACTTTTTATTTACAAATAACTATAGAAGGCAAAAATTGAACAAAATCAAATATTCCAATTAGCCATAGCTAATTAGGAATATCACAGTCTCCCCCGGGAAAATGTTGCTTGTCCTCAAGCAACTGAAGTGATGGATGCTGCAAGATCCCCTCACTCTCCCAAGTGGCATCCTCATCCAGCAAATTATTCCACCTCACCAAGAATTCCCGGACCGTCCTACTCCGCAACTACCTCTCCCTGGTATCAATGATAGCCTCTGGCTGCAATACCAAATGCCCCTCGTCATCCATGGGTGGTAGCTCATCTGTCACAATCACCTGCTACGCCAATGCCTTTTTCAGGAATGATACATGAAAAGCATTATGAATCTTGCTGTCTTGGGGTAGCTCCAGCTCATATGCAACCTGTCCATCCCTGCGTATCACCCTGTACGACCCATAAAAGTGGGGCTTGAGCTTCTTAGCCCCCTTCTGCTTTAGCGACGACTGTCAGTATGGCTATAATCATAGGTAGACCATGTCCCATACCTCGAACTGTCTCTCCACCCGACCCTTGTCGGCATACAGCTTCTGCTGATTCTGTGTTGTAGCCATGTTATGCTTGAGAGCTCTGAGAATATCCTAACTCTCTTGGATCCAAATCTTGGCTTTGGGAGCCTTGCTATCACCAAACATCACGTCAGCAAAAGATAAAGGATGATACCCATATAAGGCATAGAATGGTGACATACCAATGGACATGTAATGTGAAGTATTATAGAAGTACTCCCCGAGATGTAGCCACCTCAACCATGCTCACTGCTGCCCACTGACATAGTTACGCAAGTAGCCCTCTAGCCACTTGTTAACTATCTCTGTTTGCTCATCCGTCTGTGGGTGATAACTGGTATTCGGTGTCAACTCCGTCCCCACCAACCGGAAAAGCTCCTGCCAAAACCTTCCCATGAAACAACTGTCCCTATCATTGATGATGGTCTTAGGAAGACCATGTAGTCTGAAGATCTCTCTAAAGAATAGCTTGGCCACCTATGCTGTTGTATAATGTGTGGATATTGCAAAGAAATGTGCGTACTTCGTCAGCCGATCAACGAAGACAAAGATACAATCCTTGCCCTGCACCATGGGAAACCTTGTGATGAAGTCCATTGAAATACTCTCCCATTTCCACTCCGAAATGGGAAGAGGCTGCAATAATCCCGCGGGATGGCTCATCTCCCCCTTGTTCCTCTGGCAAACATCGCACTCCCTGACATGCTAGAGTACGTCCTCCTTGAGGCCCTTCCATGAGAACCTCTCTCTGATGGCCCTGTAGGTTTTTGTAAACTTCTGATGGCCTGCCAATGGTGAGTCATTTGATGCCTGGAGTATCTTCTTCTTGAGTTGAGACCCCTCAGTCAAGAAGATCCGGTCCCTATAATAGATGATCTCACCGACCACCATGTACCTGTCATTTGCCACCTGGCCATCCAGAACCTCACATCCAAACCTGTCCTTGGAGTACTCTACTAAGAGTCAAGCCCTCCAGTCTGTATCCAAGCTCATAAGAGACAACGTGGATGGTCTACGTGAAAGGGCATCTTCTACCACGTGGTTCTTACCCTTGACATACTCAATGTCAAAGTCATATGCTTGGATCTTGCTGATCCACTTCTACTGCCTCTCTTGTAGCTGCTTCTGGTCCAAAAAGAACTCGAGGCTGTTGTGATCAGTCCTCACCCTAAACCTGTTACCCACCAGATACTGCTGGTACTTAGCCAATGCATGCATGATGGCTGGCATCTCCTTGTTGTATATAGAGTACAACCTCTCGTGCAGAAGGAGCTTCAAGCTCTCAAAGGCTATAGGGTGACCTCCCTACATCAACACTACGCCCATCCCCTCTCTCGACGCATCACACTCCAAAACAAAAGGCTGCCTAAAATCTGGCAACGCAAGCATTGGGCAGCTGCTCATAACCTCCTTGAGCCTGTCAAAGGCTCGCTGCACTATATTTGACCAACTGAATGCCCCCTTCCTCGTCAAATCTGTCAAGGGTGTAGCAAGCTGCGAGAAACCTTTAACGATCTTCCGGTAGTAAGTACAAATGCCAATGAATCCTTGAAGTTCCGTCACATTTCTCAGCTCCGACCATTCTCTGATGGCCATGATCTTCTCCTCGTGGACCCTCACTCCGTCCACCCCTATGATGTGTCCCAGATACAACATCTCTGTCAACCCAAACTAACACTTGGAGAGTTTGGCATAGAACTGTTGCTCCCGTAAGATACGCAATACTGTCTCAATGTGTTGGAGATGCTCCTCCCAAGTCCTGTTGTAAATGAGAATGTCATCAAAGAATACCAACACAAACTTCCTCAAGTGACTTCAAAATATGTGATTCATGCAGAACTGAAATGTAGCTAGGGTGTTGGTTAGCCCAAAAGGCATCACCAAGAACTCAAAGTGCCCATAGTGACACCTGAAGGCAGTCTTGGGAATGCCCTCCTCCCTCACGCGAATCTGATGGTACCCAGATCTCAATTCAATCTTTGAGAAGAAATGTGCCCCTCTCAACTCATCGATCCTGGGTATGGGGTCCCTGTTCTTCAGGGTCTTCTTGTTCAGGGCCCTGTAGTCAATGCACATCCTCAATGTACCATCCTTCTTCTTCATAAACACCACAGAAGAAGCAAAAGGACTCATGCTCGGTCGAATGTGCCCAAGAACCAACAACTCTTGGATAGCCCGCTCAATCTCGTCCCGATAGGCCTTCGGTTGCCTATAAGGGGTGGTGATCATGGCCTGTATGCCATGCTCAAGCTCGATGGTGTGCTCAAACCCCCGATCTGGCGATTGTTCTGGTGGAATCTCCCCAAACACTATGGCATACCGATCAAGGATAGCCTGTATCTCTGGATGTACCATCTATCCTGAAGTCCCTGCCTCTGATGCATGCAACTCCACTTCCCACTCTATGTCTCCCTTTCAGAAGACTGCCTCCATCCGATGAGCCGAAACAGTCTAAGGCGGATATGTGTGTTGTCCCCGTATCTTCTCATGCTTCCCTGTCTTCTCATCATCCCACTCCATCTCTAGGGTCTTCCAATCTATCGTGACCTTCCCTAGAGTGATAAGCCACTGAACACCCAATATCATCTTGGTGTCCGGAATATCGACCCCAAAAAAGTGGTCAGTCAACGTGTAGGTGCCCATCGTCACTGAAAGCTCTGGAACATATCGAGCACACATCATGGTCTGATCTCCTGGGACCAAGACTGAAAACCCATCGAAGCTCTCTGTCTGAATACCTCTCCGCTCAACCATCTGCGCATCGATGAAGTTGTGGGTTACCCCACTTTCAACCAAAACTGATACGCGTTGGCCATGTACTTTCCCTCGTACACGTAGCGCCAAATACTTGGGAACTCCTCGCAATGCTGCAAGGGCCCCTCCGGTGGGTGCAAAAGATGCACCACCTGCTGTTGGTGGAGGAGATGGCAAAGGCCCCTATATGGCATGGCTATCCCCTGCCTCCACATCCTCCTCGTCATCCTCTTCTCCACTGCTCTCGGAGAAGACCTCAATAAAATGTGCTTTTCCAACAGCACATCTATGTCCTGGTGCCCATGGCTCTTGACAGGTGAAGCACAACCGCTTCTTCTTCAGCTCCCTCCTAGCATCATCATCAAGCTGTACTTGTCCTAGATTCCCCTTTGGAGGAGGAATCCTCACATCCTTTCCCTTAGACTGAAAAGTCTGTCTCTAGGGATAAGGTGTCTGGGTCCTGGGTAAGACATCCTGTAAGTCCCGGGTCCTGCTGATAGCGTCCTGGAGTGTGGCTGGTTTAGTGGATTGGACTAAACCCCGAAGTGGCTCTGCTAACCCCTCAACATACATATAGACCCTCCGTGTCGTGGATAGGTCTAGCACCATCACAAAGACCCTTAAGAAATCTGCAATGTAGGTATCTGGGCTCCCTATCTGTTTGAGCTTCGTCAACTCAACGAAATGTTACTCTGGATCCCTCTGATCAAATCGCTCCATCAGTCTCCTAGTAAACTTGGCATATGCTGTCACTGTGGAGTGCCCTAGTGTAACCATCCATGAAACCACCAATCCTGGGCCTCACCATCCAAATGCAATGTTGCCACCTTGATGGCCTCTACCTCCGACATCTGGTTAAGCTGGAAATAAATGTCCAGCTTCTCAACCCAAGACTTTGCTGAACTGCTTGATGAGCCATCAAATGTAGGCAAGTGGAATCTACTCGTTGCACGGTGGGTGTCGCCATCATGGTAATGCCAGTACCCCTTGTGATGGTCACGGGGTATGCTATCTCGCTGGAGCTAAACAAAATCTCTGAATGAGAGAGCTTCCCTGAACTCCTACCCATAGGCCTGGTACTCTACAAAATAATCACCAATATGTCCAAGCTCTGCCTCCTACTGGGCTACGACCCTCGTGTTTGCTCCTAAGAAAGTGGGCATGGTAGAGCATGTAGGGGCATGTGATGCCACCTACTGCGCAGTATCACGCTGCTCTGGCAAGTGATGGGATGCACCTGATCCCTCACCAATCTGAAAAACTCATGGGCTCTCACACTATCTGGCCTCTACTGCCGTGAATCTTTGCCCCATCACCCCAATCTGCCTCGACAAATCCTGCACTAATTTGAGGAGCATATCCAGAAATCTCTTCCCGTCCTCATCGGCCATCTGTTCTGCGTCCACTACTAGCTCACTCTGTTCTGCGTCTACCACAGGCTCAACCTGTTCTGCGTCCACCACAGGAACACAGTCTCCCTCGCCGTATGTATTATCCAACCTACGTCCAGTGTCTCTGTACCTCCTACCTCTGTAACAAATGTAGAGTTTTTCCCTTGGTCTCATAGATTGCTAGCTCCATAAGCTGAGCCAGATCTATGCTCTGATACCACTGTAATATTCCTAACCCAGAATATTCCTCAAACCCCAGCAGAAACTCCAACCAAATATGTGAAAATGATATAATAACCTAGAAGTGATAAAATAACAGTGGAACAACATATAATAATGTAAACTGGAAATATAAGAAAATACAAGAAATGTAGCGAGAAATGTTAAGCCATGTTATTATACTGAGCAATAAAATGAGTACAAGAGGTGATTAGATAGATGGCACCTTGACTTGCATAAGGCAAGTGAAGAAATACTCTCAGAATGACAAGAATGCCGTCTCTGCGTGGATGCTGATGTTGTGTTGCTGCTACTAGAAAAAAAATGATGATTTGGGGCTGCTCCCCTCCTCAGAAAAAGCTAAAACTCTAGATTTGGGCTCTACTCAAGAAACCCAGAAAAACCCAGAAAGCTTTCCTAGAATGGCTGACCCTCGAAAAACACCCTCTTGGGGTTCTGCACAGTTCCTCAATGCCCTGCGCTGCCACTGAAGAAACCCCTCTAAACTCTGCCTGAAACACTGCCTAAAACCCTGCTAAAATCCTCCAATGAGACAAGAGCTGGACCTCTGCTAAATCTCCCAGCATAACTCCACCTACAAACCCCAATCGAGCACTACAACCAAAAAGAACTGCGTCCCTCTCCAAGTACTGCGCAGTCCTCCAAAATGCTGATGAAACTGATACTGAAATGTTGATAAAACTACTGCTAAAATTCTGATAGAAATACCTTTCCCGAGCAGGCACTCGAAGTCCCCTGGGGCTAAGGGTGAGATCTCCGAATAGAGACACTCAATGCACTAAACAATGTTGCAGACTAGCTAAACAGCCAACGTGCTCAGAAGTCGAAATGACTAGCTCAAAATGCACATAACTGAATGATCCAAAATGAGGGGGCTCCTCTCTATTTTATAGCCTCTACCTCTCAAAATCCCTAGGCTCAGATCCTCCTGCATGCTTCTCCTCTTGCCACATGTTCTTCCCTCCTGCGCAGTCTCTCTGTGTGTCTACGTGGGCTCCATTTCTGCATCCCCCTTTGGCCCCCTTGGCTCCCCTTTAAGTCATAACGTTGTGCTACCTAGGAAGTGACTTTTTATTCTAAAGTGAGTTATGTTCCCCCTTCCTCACTTTTTATTTACAAATAGCTATAGAAGGCAAAAATTGAACAAAATCGAATATTCCAATTAGCCATAGCTAATTAGGAATATCACAGATTCGTATCGACCTTTGTCATCAACCTCTGGTGATCATGTTGGTGAAAACCCCTCAACTAGTAACACTAAAGCTCATGGGAAAAAGGGAAAAGTCAAATTTCCTTGTAAGTTGTGTGAAGGTAATCATCCCATTCACCTTTTTCCTCTTATTTATGAAGCTTTCAAAAAGTTGGAAAACCTTACAACTTCTCAACCTTGCATTCTAGTTGGCTATCGAAAGATTTCCCTTGATCCTTCACTAGTTGATCTAGTGATTGATCAAAATTCATCTTTGGTCAACCCCACTCTCTCTGTAAGAGAGTCTCATGAGTTCGTTCTCGACTAGCCATTGGTTGATAAAATGATAGACCTGACTCCACCTTCAGTTAACCATACCTTTCTAGTAGAGAGTGAACCTCATACTAATCAGGTTCTTCTAATTTCTTTAGTTTCGAATGAACTGGAGGTAACTCCTCCTATTTCCGAGGTGCATGAGAGAATTTCTGTTATTCCCATAGAGCAAGAGGGGAGATCTCACGTTCCTGCGACACCCCCTCCAAGTAGTTTGGTCACTTCTTTTGATTGGAGTCGACTGGCAGGATATCATCTTCCGTCTTATGTGCCTTTCTAGATTACAGTACATGCTTACCATATGGTCATACCTAACATAGTCATAGATGAGGGTGCATATGTTAGCATCCTATACTCAACTACTTGGCAAGCTAAGGCTCTTCCCAGCTTAAGGTTCTCCCCAGCTCGTCCCCATCACCCAGAATTTGTTAGCCTTTAACAGAGGAACCAGTCAACCGTTAGGGATCCTTCCTAAGTTGCCTATTACTTTGGGAGGAAAGACTGTCTACATAGACGTGATGATTGTCCAAGGCCCTTTAGATTTTAATCTACTTCTTGGTCATGACTATGTTTATGTTATGGTATTTCTTGTTTCTTCCCTCTTTTGAGTGATGTGTTTCCCACATAAAGGAAACATTGTGATCATTGATCAGCTTATATTCATTGGTCCTAAATCAACTCCCACTCAACCATCATCCCTAAATGGTTCTTATATCCAAATAGTATCACCCCACCACATATTAACTATGTGGTCACCAGTTCCTTTCCCACCTCTACCGATGATCTAGTAGGTGATTTAGTGCATCATGTGCTGAGGGCATTGGAGCCTGATTTTTCATTTAGAACCTATTGGGTAGCGGATCCCCCGTGTAATGGTTTCGGGGCTTAAAGTCCACAATTTTGGGTAATAGTATGGTAAAGGCTCCGTGAAGTGCACGGAGCGCAAAATGTAATGGGTCGAGTCAAAGGGTTGTCCGCCCGAAAATAATGTAGAATAATAGAAGTTGAGTCAGCCTGACCATGGTTCGCGGACCATGGGAATGTATAAATAGAGCGAGGCTCTAAGGGTAGAAGGTAGTTCTAGTTCTTGTTTTGGATCTTGAATGTATGGGTTTGTGAAGGCAATAGTAGATCTAAGTCTGTAAGTCCGAGTCGAGTTGGATAGTAGTGGAATAGGCTCTGCAGCTGTGTGCGCAGAGGCCTGGTAGAGTCCGCAGCTATGTGTGCGGACCCCTGCAGCTGAGTGCGTAGGGCAGGAAGTGGATTGTACTGAACGGAGATATAAATAAAGCTAAGTTGGTTCTGAAATATTGTGGATTTGGTTAATTTCTGGTTTATATATCAGTTTTGATCTATGTGCTTATGCTTATGTTCTAAGTCTATGCAAATCTATAACATTTCTTGGTGCATGCACTGGTTATCTCTGTTAAATGTTTGCTTAAAGACCATAAGAAGTAGATCTGATCTATAATAAACTCATTAATAATAAGTGTTAAAGAAGTGCCTTGGCTCAGATCTACGCAGAAGCCTGACAGTAGTGCAGAGTGGCGTGAGACCACATACTGATTCACGAACCTTCCAAGTTCTCATCAAGACATCCCTAGGGTGCGGAAGCGTAGTTCCAGCACCCTCCCCTACTGCCTCGGGTTAGACTTCAGTCTGCACTCTTCAGACTGTTACCGAAAGGGCCAGTAGTATGGGATTTGTTTGGCTAATACACTTTTGAACCTGGGTCAGACCCCAATAAGCCAACAAATGGTTCCGTTGTTGGGACCGGGATCTGCCTAAGGGACGTCTGATGTCTGAACATTGGAACCCTACGAAGAAAGAACTTGAAGAGTGGTTGGATCAGAAGCTGCACGCGTTCGTGGTACAGGAAAATAAAAACCCACAAATATCTGAGGAGAGGTGGCTAGATCACTACATATATACATAAACCCATAAGATCTTCTTCGCGTCCTTCTCAATAGAACTGTATGAGTGGATTACAAGGCTAGCTGATAGTGTGGGAAGGTGCAGAATTGATCACCTAATAGTGTGGACTCCCGAGTTGGTACGTAAACTAGAAGCATCCAAAGATAAAATTGCGAGGGCAGTAGATCATTGGCTGGATTGGATCATAGTGGGATTCATCACTAAGTTCGCAGTAGACACCACTATAATCTACAATGAAGCGGAAAGGTGTTTTCTTCAAGGACCGCGGGGTAAGTACATCAAATCATTGAATACCTAGATTAAAATGTTGTTATGTGAAACACAATTTATGCAAATCCATCGATGTTTGGGGTAACGCGGAGCGGAAGAGGCTACCAAGGGATCAAAAGGTTAGAAAACAGTCCCCTGATTTCGCTGTCGCGAGAAAGTGAAGAGAAGCTCGCGGGGTTCTCTCTGAGAAGTGCGGTCCGGTTGATAAACTAGCGCATTCCACTGTTACCACATCCACCCACACCATCGCCCACTTCACCTACATCAACCTCGCCTTCATCAACCACATCTTCACCTACCCCACCTCCACCACCTCCAAGGGTTGGAATGGCGAATGCGATCAAGTTGCCTATGTTTAGGGGCGTAGGAAACGAGGCACTAGATCAGTTCTGGTTCATGGCAAAGGCAGTATGGGAAGCCCAAGGCATTATGGATGATAACATTAAAAAGGCTACTTTGGTGAGCGCGCTGCAGGATCATGCACTGACATGGTATATAAAGCACTCTAGCGATCATCCAAACGCTGGAATAGCGGAGATCCAGAATGCATTGAACAAAGAATTTAGCTGACCAAAATCGGAGACGCAGTCGATTATTGGGTTCAAAGAAATCGTGATGCTGCCAGGTGAAACTTCGTGGGATCTGGATCAGAGATTGAAGAGTATGATCCATGAGGCTAACATGACATTGACGGATGTGCAGCACTATGCATGGTTTGTAGCGTCTTTGACACTACACTCGAGGACAACACTATCACAGCAAAAGATCTCGACCCAGGCTAAAGCGTTAGAAACAACAATGAGGTTGCATGAGACTCCTATACAGGATCCTGGGTTGGGAGTTCAGCAGATCCATGCATAGCTACAAAATCTATGCTTGGAAATGCAAAGTCTAAAACAGGATAAGATGCCTCAGCCAGGAGCATGTGAAGAGGTGTGGTGCATAAAATGTAAAGGACAGGGTCACGATAAGGATCATTGTCTGGTATTTGCAAACTATTTTCCCGGGAGGGGGGGGGACCGATGCCGTTAAGACTAGAGGCTCAAGTAGGGCCAAGCGTGGCGACCGCACTTTGGTGCGTGATCTGTCAAGTGGGAGGAAAGCATACAACAGACAACTATCATCTATTGCAGAACTTTACACAACCCACCCAACATCTATTTTGCAAGTTTTGTAGATCAGTGGGCCATGATGAATGAAATCTCTGAAGCTACGAATTGTTGATGGATTGGGCATTGGCTTATAGGATGCAAACTGAGGCGCGAGGTCAGGATCCAACCGTAGCAATAGTGCACGATGGATTCCAAGGATGCCGATGAGGATGAGGAGGAATGGGACCCAAACGAGGGCATGGATAGTTAATCTGCTACAATTGTGGGGGACCTGGGCACTATGTGCATGACTGTATGAATCTGACCAGAACATGCTGCCCATACTGTTACCAATTTGATCATGACGTAGTAGATTTTCCTACACTAATTGCACAGATGCAGGAAAAGGGGGTGCTTCAGACTAACCCAACACAGAATATTCAAATGATGAAGGCTGAACCGCATGAAGGGGATCCTAACGTGAACATGATGCTCAGAAGTGGGGCCACCACAGGGGAGGATAAGGGGAAATGACCAGAGGAGGATACATGGGTTCGCAAGGCCCCTACAAAGCAACCTGAGTTTGATTTGGAACGTGCGAGGGAGACATTCATGGAAGCTAAGAAGAGCTTCGCGGAGGCCTCTACTTCAGGTAGCAAGGATCAAACTGAACCAAAGATGGATCCTTCCATGCTAACTACCTTTTTAGAGACATGCATGAAGCTACTAAGGGACCATAAAGCTGACAAGGGACTGCAAGAATTGATAACTAGGTGCACAGGGTCGAGGGAACTACGCATAGTCCGGAAACTAGGCGAGCATGTTTTGTGCACCGGGCATGAAATGCTACTGACTGCCCAGATTGGTGACTATGAGATGGATTAGGTCATTTTGGACTTGGGGTCGGACGCGAATGTGCTACCAAAACAGACATGGGAATGTATGGGCAGACCCGCACTACAATGGTCTCCTATTCAACTACAGATGGCAAACCAATAGGAAATCTTGCCCATGTGTTATAAACATTTTTGGGCACTGCAACCCCAATCATAAATGTCCGTAAACCAAGGGCTTTTAAGTCCCTAAAAGTTTTGTTCCAACGTCTAAAAGAACAAGGTCAACTGATTACATCTTCTCCCAGAAGTTCTCCATGAAAAACTTCTCAGAACTCGTCAAAATTGGACCATCTCACCTGCTCCATTGTCAAAGTGCACTGCATCCCACCTAAATACACACAGGAGGTGCGATGCATCTTGAAAATCCCTTATATGGGGTGCGATGGGTGAGAGTGGACAAATGGCAGGGTCAATCTGCAAGGTGGAGGATCATGGAATCTTCTAGAAACTTCTCCTGTGACACTTGCCTCTCTGCATTCGCCCAAGGATGAGTAAGAGATCATCAATCTCCAAGTGGAATCAAGAACTATCAGAGAGAGGACACTAATCAAATCTCAAAAGCTGACTCACCCCCCTTGCAAACATCTATATATGGATCCCTCATCCCAGAGATCCAGAGGCTGGAATTTTGTATCTTGTAAGGAAGTGCTGCTGGTTTCTTGGTGCAATATCATAGTGTTAGGTGATATAAGCTTTTCATGAGGTGAAGAAGGGATTTCTTGCTGAGAGGATGATGTTGGGTCAGAAAAATTAGTTGTAATCCTCTTTGCTATTTCTTGATTATCAATAAAGCTATTCAAGTTTTCCTCCACATTCTTGTATGATTGATGATATATGCATTTGTGTGGTCAATATATATCTGGTCCTATATTGTTTATGATAATAGATCTATGTTCTTGGATAGTGTCATGCTGCTTTGATTCTACAGGTGCTCTTTGAAGTTGGGTAGACGAGGAAGTGAGTGGCGAAGATCTATCAGAAGGGAGAGGAATCAAGCAAGGAACCAAGCGCAAGACAGAGGTTGGTCTCCTTTATTCCCTTCTTATCTATTTCTCATAAAGGAAAACGAAAGTAGTTTTAGTTTGTTTGTTTCTAAGGTAGCTACCAGCCTTAGTGGGACTAGTAGCTCTACATAAACACTAGATTTCCCGATAACAAAATGGCGACTCCACTAGGGAACGAATAGATTGTTTGTTTATCTACATTTGTTTACTTTATAAACTTACAGACGGAGCCTGAAGTTAAGCCAGCTAGCCCTCGAACTGCATTTTCTATGCAAGTGCAAATTAGATCAATGCTGCTTCAGTCTATCTCTGGGTTTTGTTTATAAACTGAACAATTGATTTACAAGCTCTCTAATTGCCCTTGTGGTGGCTCTAGTAACCTCTTTAGATCTACCCTTGTGATTGATTTACTGATTACCACTTGCTCGGCCTAAATCCCTGAAATGAGCTGCAAACTGTGACCCAAAACTCAATTAAAGTCTCGTCCCTGGTCCAGCGCACTGTCTCTTCTGTGAATTCTAGGTGCATCACACTTCCCGAGTGTAGTAGGTGCGCTGCATCTCTTTTTCACTGTGCTACAGGTGTGCTGAACAGACAAGGCCTTTCCTGCTCCTTGATTTTGGTTTCTGTGTTCACTCTTTTCAGCTCTATTCAAGAGTTTTGCTGCCTGTAGTCAGTACACCCCTGTTGAAACCCCCTTGCTTGCCATTATTCTGCCTCCATTGTGCAAAGAACTGTAAATTTTTTTATGTTTTTTTAGCCATTTTCAGTTCTCTTTTACAAAGAAGTAGAGTAATTGTGCTATCGTTTCTTGATTTGAAAGTGTTGCAAGTATTGTTTTCAGTCGTAGAAGAGAATCCAACTGTTCTTGATAGTCGATTACACTGTTACTCTTGTATTTGATTTGAATTAGTAGTTTTTCAAGTGTCAAAAGCAAGTTTTCAATTCCAAATCACAAAGTGTCGTCATTATCCTCATTTTGTCTTGAAAAGAAACTTGCTAGTAATGTCGCTTTGAAAAATAATTCAGATTTGCGCTTAGCTTTCTTTTTATCATTCACACATTAAGAAGGCTGAAAACAAATACATGCACGTGCATTTTCATTTAGACTGTTTGTTGGTTTGATTTAGGACAGTGCATATAGTGTGTGCTCTCTGCTCTATGTTGAAAGAATATCATCTCTCTTTCCTTAGTAGCTAGGATTTTCATTGCAAAAAGAAGATTAAACGACTGTTTATCATCTTAGATTGCATTTTAGGAATTGTACATCTACATCACGCGGTGAACCTGAAAGGCAAATTTCTTAAGAAAGATCAATTGTAAAATAAATTTAATGAATCTAAAAATGCTTTGGAACCTAACGCACAACATTTAGAAGTCTAGGCTAGAGACGTATTCCAGCGTCGTAAAGCCTGGTAACTGTTGTTTTCATTGTTGGTTGGGTGATTCCTCCACCTTGAGACGATAAGTGCCAGTACGGACTTGTGCTCCCACGTACCGTCGAGTATATATTAGGAGACCACAATAGGCTTTATCCTTTATGCATAGGAAGCCGTGTCTGCCACCCTATCGATCGCAATGCACTGAACACAGCATTCGGGAAGATTGACTGCCGTACCGTAAAAAGTACTCTGCATTTTTGCAATTGGTTTGGTAATCCCTCTGTCTAGATTTCCTGAGCAGTCTCTTTCGTTCCTTTTCAGATTCCTTAAAGGAAAAGGTCCATCTGAGCACTTGTCACTTCAGGCTCATTAAAAATCGAAGGCGACTAGAGTCATCTTTTGTTTTTTCTCAACTCTTAAAAATTGAAAAAACAAGTTGTGTCAAAGCATCTAAAATTTATTTTAAATGGAATAAATATCACCTTTCCTACGTTGGTCTTAGGTTGAGAAAAATGGGGTCCACTAACCAAGGAATTCCCCTTGGAGGAAATCCTAGTCCCTTCTCCTCTTGGGGAGATGTTGGTGCACCCGATATGGCCACATTGTCGCTTCCAGGATTGACAATCGGCTTGCCCATATGGCTCTTCTCAACCTCTGTCATTTAGAACACCGTGATTCCTAAACAATCAAGTTAGCAACTAAACGATACCAAAGTTACCCCCCAACCCTCTACTTCGTCCAATTCTTCCTCTCCTCCTTCCTCTTCACTTGATGAAGCTAGTAAGGCCAAAAATCAAGTAACTAAGAAGAAGAAGGAGAATAAGAAGAAAGAGAAGAAGAAGAAGGATCCAAAGGCGAAAAGGGGCGACCAGGCATCGTATAGCGAAAATCCACACACTACACCATCCAAGCCTACATCGCCATGTGTCATTTGCAAAGGAGACCACTATCGTCAAGATTGTCCTTGCATCCCTCGGATCTTAAGGGATTGGTCTCCTCGTTTGCACAATCCGGTGTCATCAACCTCTGATGGTCATGTTGAAAGTACACTGTCAACTAGTGAAAGTGAAGCCCTTGGACAAAAAGGAAGATGTAGATTTCCTTGTAAATTGTGTGAAGGCGATCATGTCATCCACTGTTGTCCCTTCTTAGATGAGGCTAAAAGATTTTTGGACGACCGTCCGGTTTCATCGTTACGACTTCCTCCTGGATATAAGAAGCTCTTGCCGAGTCCGTCACTAGTTGAAAATCCAGCTGACACACCCTTGTGGTCGGCCGAAACGTCTATCATTGAAGATAAACCATGTGAATCCACACCAGACGAAAGTCAAAAGGTCGAGGCGGCAGTTGACCCGATCTTGCCTTCAGAGGATCCATCTTCAGATGATAAAGTCACCGAAGAGAACAAGAATGACACAGTTCAAATTCTCTTCATAAGCACAGACTCCGATGAACATGGGGGCAATCTACCCGTTCCTTTACCGCAGGAAGGAAGTTTGTCAGAGTCATATCCGGCCGTCTATTCGGTCCCACCTCCAAGCAACCTAGTTGTTTCCTTCAATTGGAATCTACTAGGTAGACCCCGCTTACCGGCTAGTGTACCATTTTGAATCATTGCTCGAATATACAGAATGGTCATGGCTGGTACCATCATAGATGAAGCAGCTTCTGTGAGTATCCTTTCCTCAACTGCTTGGAAAGCGCTTTGTTCGCCATCGCTTTTTCCTGAGATGAGAAATCTAACAGGCTTTGACAAAGGAACCAGTCGACTATTAGGGATCCTTCCCAATGTGCTGATAACATTGAGAAGGAAAACCGTTCACATGAACGTAATGGTAGTCCAAGGACCCCTGGATTATAATATACTCCTTGGACGAGACTATATTTATTGCATGGGAGCCGTTGTCTCCTCACTCTTTAGAGTAATGTGTTTTCCGCATGAAGGGAGAGTGGTCAAGCTCATAGACTAGCTTTCATTCCCCGGTTCACACATAGCAAATAGTCATACACCAACCCTGAATGGTCTTTTCACGCAAGGAATGTCTCATCAATCCCCAGTTTGTCCTCCTGATGAGCACGAGTGACTCGGAGGATATGACTGAAACCTAGGGGGCATGCACCCTGGCCTGTTTCGACAGGAAAACCTTGGGTATAGGGTAGGTTTCCACGGAGGATATATGACTGGCTGACACACCCGTCCATTTTGGAAAATGGGATTAGACCGGAATAAGATACCTCCGTTAGAAGGTAGGCCTTTCCCGATAGAACAAATGTTTTGTCTACAAATTGAAGGGTAACCTGGAAAAGGTAGGCCTTTCCTGATAAAACAAATGTTTTGTCTACAAATTGAGGGGTAACCTCGAGACTCTGCTTCACTATACCTGGGGGCATGCAAACCTTTTGGCATGTAAGCGAAGAGCGACCATTTATTTTTTTAAATTTATAGGTCCTCTAACCCTTTAAACTCGTAGGATTGGTCGTTTCCTAACTTTCATAAAGAAAGGATGTGGGGCAAAGCTTTGAAAAGATGCCATTTATATATGAGACATCCTTATTATACGACTGGATCGAGCAGTTTTAACGCGGAATTCAAGCTCGTTAAAAAATAAACATAAGCAATGACAAAATGTTCCCCCAGAGTTTAAGCTCATTAAAAAATGAACCAATTTCCGGTAAATAACCATCGTGAATGTATTATCATCAGCCTTTGAAGCCTTGGTCATGTTCTCATCATCACCTCCACTCTGTATTGGCCGATCATTCACCTCCATTTGAATGTTTACTCTTTTGAGGAACAGCTGCGAAGAGTGATCCTGTTAGCCATCCTTATGACACTGCTGTGATTGGAAAATTCCAAACCTTACCTGGAATCAGCTGCTACCCGAATTTATCACTCTTTCCTCAAAAAACGAGTCTCCTTTAAGCTTTTTTCAACTGACTCGTAAAATATGAAAAGATTGCCGAGCAATTGGAATCTCCAGCTCGTTAAAGGGACCGGAAGTGCCATCCCTCCTTTAGATTTTAATCTTTTTGGACTTGAGGGATTATTACACAAAAAGATCGAGCGCTTGTTTTGTTCAGCTCGTTAAAAGTACCGAAAATTCATCCCTTTTGTATTGTTTTATACTTTTTCGGACTCAAGGGATTATATGACGAAAAAGGATTATTGGAGTTTTCTTTACGTCCCTTTTTCAGACTCTCTAAAATTGAAAAGGACCGAGTTATCCTTGTCGTTAAACTCGTTAAAACCGAATAGCGACAAACTTGTCCATACAGACAAGAATGAGTTTCACTATCACTAGGCTCGTTAAAACATAGCGATGGGTTTTCCCGAAGGGAAAATTATAGAACAAGAATATGTTATCCTCCTCAAGCTTGAAAAAAATAAAGAGGTACTGGTCAGCAATGACTGGGGAAAATTGGGAAGAAAACTTGAAGAAACTTTATCGGTAGCAAGTTGCTCTTGAACATGACACTTTCACTCCGCATCCGAGTCGGGTTGGGTTGTTCCATTCACTGGTCACATCACCATGGTTTCGTCACACCATCCATATTTTGGGTTAATGCTACCGATCCATCATGTCAGTGTCGCCAATATGTTCAAGAGAAGTCGCTCAGAGAATTCACCTGTGTCTCACCCATTGCAATACATTTACGCTCCATTCTTTCATGACCGCCACCCTGAACCTTATATCACCAGATCGTTTTCACCTCCATTAAAATCATTTGCTCCGTTCCGTGTCATTGATGTGGGATTCACTAAGGCCCTCCTATGATGGATCGCTTCTTGTCGACATCAGCTCATTATCCAAGAAGTCGATCTAGGAACAACCCTTTCAGTACTTTGAAGCTTGCATGCCTCAATGGCAAGTTTCTCACTTCTGGCAACAGGTTTACATCAATGGCCTTCAACCGAAATATTTTGTGTGGTGTTCGACGCCAAGTCCCTTATTCACACCACGTGAATTGTACTGTAGTACCTTGAGGGTCATCATCATTATCGATGATTCCTCTCGCGCCTGTTAACAACTTACATCATTGGCTGGTAATCAGGCGATGTCTTTCCATGTTCGACTCCAGAACATCTCTCACATGGATCGACTTGTACTTTTAGTGAAGATCGAACGAGATTAAAGACCCTGGATCTAGTTTCATCCATCCGGGTTGCGATATATATTCAGTAAAATAAAGACATCAAATGTACATCATTACTGCATAGATAATCATCCAACCTAAGGGATGATGGCTCCAGAATCATCAGTCTACACTCAGACGATTGTCTGTCTTATGTACATGAAAATGAATTTATAAAGCTGAGCATGGGAATGCCCGCCTCAACTAGATCATGAAAATATTATGAAGATAATGTATTGTATTGTATCTTATTACAGGTCGCCTTCCAGCTTGAAAGAACTTCAGATCCTCATGATAAAGCATTTCACCCGACATCAACAGATTAACGACCTCATGTTTTAGGGGGCAACTGTTATAGACATTTTTGGGCACTACAACCCCAATCATAAATGTCTGTAAACCAAGGGCTCTTAAGTCCCTAAAAGTGTTTTTCCAACCTCTAAAAGAACAAGGTCAACTCATTACATCTTCTCCCAGAAGTTCTCCATGAAAAACTGCTCAGAACTGGTCAAAACTAGACCATCTCACCTGCTCCATGGTCAAAGTGCGTTGCATCCCACCTAAATACACACAGGAGGTGCGATGCATCTTGAAAAGCCCTTCTATGGGGTGCGATGGGCGAGAGTGGACAAATGGTAGGGTCAATCTGCAAGGTGGAGGATCATGGAATCTTCTAGAAACTTCTCCTGTGACACTTGCCTCTCTGCATTCGCCCAAGGATGAGTAAGAGATCATCAATCTCCAAGTGGAATCAAGAACTATCAGAGAGAGGACACTAATCAAATCTCAAAAGCTGACTCACCCCCCTTGCAAACATCTATATATGGATCCCTCATCCCAGAGATCCAGACGCTGGAATTTTGTATCTTGTAAGGAAGTGCTACTGGTTTCTTGGTGCAATATCATAGTGTTGGGTGATCTAAGCTTTTCATGAGGTGAAGAAGGGATTTATTGCTGAGAGGATGATGCTGGGTCAGAACAATTGGTTGTAATCCTCTTTGCTATTTCTTGATTATCAATAAAGCTATTCAAGTTTTCCTCCACATTCTTGTATGATTGATGAGATATGCATTTGTGTGGTCAATATATATCTGGTCCTATATTGTTTATGATAATAGATCTATGTTCTTGGATAGTGTCATGCTTCTTTGATTCTACAGGTGCTCTTTGAAGCTGGGTAGACGAGGAAGCGAGTGGCGAAGATCTATCAGAAGGGAGAGGAATCAAGCAAGGAACCAAGCGCAAGACAGAGGTTGGTCTCCTTTATTCCCTTCTTATCTATTCCTCATAAAGGAAAACGAAAGTAGTTTTAGTTAGTTTGTTTCTAAGGTAGCTACCAGCCTTAGTGGGACTAGCAGCTTTGCATAGACACTAGATTTCTCGATAACACCATGGGGAGGTTGCAAGGCATCACAGTGGACATTGAAAGCGCAAGTACACAAATAGACTTTGAGGTGATAGAAATTTTGGATGAAAATAATCCCTACCCCGCATTATTAGGGATAGATTGGGCCACGAACATGAACAGAGTCATTAATTTAAAGAACCGGAAGATGATATTTGAGAAGAAGTCCCTACACATAGTCGTTCCACTGGATCTAGCTGAAGGGGCACGCTACACTGAACTTGTGCACGATGAGGACAGCAACAATGAACTGGACTGCATCTACTAGATAACAGCGCAAGATCAGGACCAGGTGAATCCAACAAAGGATGGGAGAATCTCATGGGAACGCAACAGTTCCTGCACATCGAATTCTGATAAAGAGATAGAGCGATGGAAAAACTGATTGCATGAAGTAACAACATTAAATTGTAATATGATGATCATATCATTGCAATGCGTAATTTCTGAAGTAAGGGAACTACCAGCCGATGAGGGCACAACACGAACGGAGGAATCCGAAGATCACTGTGAAAAGGTGATATTGGAACAGAAAGGGCACGATGTGCAACTAGGGCCACTGCGCGCGACAAATGCACTAGGGTGGAATACACATCAAGAGACTAGAAGGGCTAGGCGTGGATATAGAAGGCAGATGCATGTACAAGTTGAAGGACAAAATGTCCGCCGGCTGCAAAGGGTGCAGATATATGTTGTGCAAATGCCCACCCGACTAAGAATAAAAAATTTGAGTCTACCACGATAGCAGGAAAAGCGACGCATTCTAGCTGCTCACACTAAAGCAATCGGGACAACAGGTGGAAGCATGCAGAGCGTTCACGCAAGAAGATGAGCCAATGGGAAGCTGCACGTAACAAGGGTTCGATGGAGATATTAGGCCAGCAGCAAACAAAGGAGGGTGAAGGCAATGAGACAAGATGGAACTGAGAGGACGGAAGAAACTTCCGTGATCGCAACCTTTGCGATGGTTAGGGACAAAGGAATCCGACAGTTACTTGGAGCCATTCATCGTGGAAGCAAAAGGCTTCGCGAAATCAATGTAGAATGGGCACGGCTAGAGAGGAAAAGTGTGATACTGGATGAAGAAATTAGCAAAATAAGCATGGGAGTCACACAAATGGGCTGCAAGAATGTGGGGATAAGGGGACCAGACTTGGTCAGCCCTCGTACGCTACTGAAATGCACTGAGACCCTACTATAATGGTTACCACCGCACCCTACTAAACGAGGGAAAGAAGAACACGCGGTGTGACTTGCTTCAAAGGTATGCAAAGGGTGCCCACAGCTCAAGCTAGCAGCGAAGAGGAAGGCTCGCATGAGGAGTGTGACCATCTGACTATCTGTAGGTGGCCCAGTCTCAGTGCTCCACGCAGTTGGAAGAGGGCGTGGGACTATAAACAAGTCTGTCAGAAGGTTGCGCGATTCAGACGTGGTGTGCAGGGTTCGTAGGAAGCAGAGAACGCATCCACGTACCAAGAACTGCGTTGCTGCATGGGAAAGATGGAAGGTGACCATTGCAGATACTGTTCATGACAAGAAGTTTGAGTTATGGCAAAGAGGAGTGGGCGGCAAGCCATTAAGACAGGAGTCCCGAGCTAGATACAGAAAGATCTGCCACCAAGAAGATATTAATGAATTGGAAAGGGAGGGAAGGGTTCCATTCAAATTTACGCATTCATCTAAAAACCCTTGGACAACACTGGGATATTTGAGATTTGAATCAGTACAGACCCGCAAACATCCAACTACCAGGCCTCCCATGAGTACCATGGCTAGAACCTGAGCATGGTTCGCGGAAGAACTGTATCCAACCTAGGAGGAGCTAGAAGAAGCGACCGCTGCCCCCGAAGTTCCAAAGTCCCCACACACACCGCGACCCTAGAAAGACAAGCAGACTATGGGGCCAGTTTGGGTATCACCGAGATTCAGTAAATTATCAATGGCCGAAAAGGGCAAAGTAATCACCACTAACATAGAGGAGGACGAGGAAGATTTGCAAGCCTTGATCGCTCAAATTGAAGCACAGGATGAGGAAGAAGAGGATGCTTTCCAAATGCCGTCACTACCACCATATATCTCTCCATGGAACGGGAAGGCCAAGATACTGAAGGACCTAGACGCTGCAAAGAGTATGCTTCAGACCCCTCTTCTTTTAGATGAGATAATATTTGATGGTCTACCATTGGGCCGAGTACCAAGTATCAAGTTGGCCCTCAACTTGCAAATCATGGAACTGAAACTAAAATCACAGCCCTCTACATCACTGGAGGTCACAGAGTAGTGGAAAGGCATCATTCAGTCTGGACAAGAAACACTACCACGCATCATGCATGAGCGTGTTGGCTTTTTGGATCAACCACTTAGTAGAGTCACTTCACTGCAGGAAGACCCAACCTTACAGTGGTTGGAAACAGAAGTGAGGGAACTACAACAAGCCTATGATAATGTTAGGGGGACCACGTAGACGGTCACTGTTACGTAGCGCTTGGCCAAGATGAGGGAGGCCTAGGCTCTCAAGCTACAAGTTGACACCACACAGAAGAATGAAGCAGTGATTAAGGAATGCATCCAACCAATGCTTAATGAGGCATTCGCGGTTTCCGTAACAATCGAGCGAAAGATGGCGCACATGCAGGCAGTGTATGAACCTGGACAAGCTGAATCTGATATTGATGCATCAGTGGCTCGCATGGAACAGGTATAGCAAATGGCGGAAGATTTTGTTGCAAGTGTAAGCGAAGCGCAGAAGTTGCTGAATGATCTCCATGTGAAGATTGTCGCACCAGCAGAGTGACTCAAGATGAGTCACCATGATTGTGTTGGGGGCCTGTTGGCTAGCGGATCCCCTACGTAACGTTTTTTGGGCTTAAAGTCCACAATTTTGGGTAATAGTATGGTAAAGGCTCCGCGAAGTGCATGGAGCGCGAAATGTAATGGGTCGAGTCAAAGGGTTGTCTACTCGAAAATAATGTAGAATAATAGAAGTTGAGTCGGCCTGACCATGGTTCGCGGACCATGGGAATGTAGAAATAGAGCGAGGCTCTAAGGGTAGAAGGTAGTTCTAGTTCTTGTTTTGGATATTGAATGTATGGGTTTGTGAAGGTAGTAGTAGATTTGAGTCTGTAAGTCCGAATCGGGTTGGATAGTAGTGGAATAGGCTCTGTAGTTGTGTGCGCAGAGGCTTGGTAGAGTCCGTAGTTATGTGTGCGGACCCTTGCAGCTGAGTGCACAAGGCAAGAAGTGGATTGTACTTAACAGAGATATCAACAAAGCTAAGTTGGTTCTGAAATATTGTGGATCTGGTTAATTTCTGGTTTATATATCTGTTTTGATCTGTGCACTTATGCTTATGTTCTGAGTTTATGCAAATCTATAACATTTCTAGGTGCATGCACTGGTTATCTCTGTTAAATGTTTTCTTAAAGACTGTAATAAGTAGATTTGATCTATAATAAACTCATTAATAATAAGTGTTAAAGAAGTTCCTCAGCTCGGATCTACGCGAAAGCCTGACAGTAGTGCAGAGTGGCGCGAGGCCGCATACCGATTCACGAACCTTCTAAGTTCTTATCAAGACATCCCTAGGGTGCGAAAACCTAGTTCCAGCACGCTCCCCTACTACCTCGGGTGAGACTTCAGTCTGTGCTCCGCAAAATGTTGTCGAAAGGGCCGGTAGTACGGGATTTGTTTGGCTAATACACTTTCAAACCTGGGTCAGGCCCCAATAAGCCAACAGATCCCTGGACATGTATCCCTTCCAGAGTGTTGTTCTCCCATCTAATGAGAACCTCTTGGAGGCCATGGCCTCCTTTGGGTTGTGATAAACGGCTACAGTAAAGTTCCTTGTCTTGTGTCAAGCTCATTAAAAAATGAAACAAGGATTATGGAGCAAAGTTCCTTGTCTTGTGTCAAGCTCCTTAAAAAACGAAACAAGGACCATGGAGCAGAGTTCCTTGTCTTGTGTTAAGCTCGTTAAAAAATGAAACAAGGACCAAGGAGCAGAGTTCCTCGTCTTGTGTCCAGCTCCTTAAAAAATGAAACAAGGACGAGGAGGATAGTTCTTTTACTATGTCAACGTTGTTAAAAAATGAAATAGGTCATGAGCATGGTTCTTTTCCTATGTCAAGTGCGTTAAAAAATGAAACAAGCCCCCTTCCAATTCAATTCTTTGGTTAGATCTCATAAAATCCTAGTCGAGTCTTTCACTTGATCTCGTGAGTTAGGCTTCATTCCATTCACTTAGGATAATGCAATGAAGCTTGGGGGCATGTACCTCGAATTGAGTCATTATGTTAGGGGCATGCAAACTTATCTCAAGCATAGTTTATCTTTGTTTCAAGCTTGTGTAAAATCAAACCAAATTCAAGCATAGTTTCTTTCTGTTTCAAGCTTGTGTAAAAACGAAATCAAACCCAAGCATAGTTTGTTTCCATTTCAAGCTTGTGTAAAAATGAAAACATTCCCACTTTCCATCTCATGATTGCCATTTTTATCAGCTAATTTTTTCCAGATGAGCCTTGCTTCTTTTATTCCATCGTCACCATCTCTTTGGCTGATCATATGCCTTCACTTGGTTGTTTTACCCTTTCCCGGGGAACATCTGCAATAAGTGGTCTTATTAGCCAACCTCTTGACCTTTACATGTTTTGAGCAGTTCCATCATGACCAGAACCAGTTGCAATCCTTTTATACTAGTCGTTCCTCCAGGTGGAGTTATCTTTAAGCTCTTTTCTGACTCTCGAAATATGAAAAGATTGTCGAGTACTTGTCATTTCAAACTCATTAAAATTAAATGAATAGACATCACCTCAGTATGCGTTTACCCCTTTTTTGGGCTAAGACTGTCTTTTTACGAAAAAGGTAAGCCTTGGTCGACTTGGTTAAGAGGTTCCCTCAGATATTATTTTCTACCTTTTCGGGTTCGAGGGACAAATTACGAAAAGGGACATGATGGAGTTTTATTTTTCGTTTCTTTTTCAAACTCCCTAAACATGAAAAAAATACCAAGTTATTCTTAAGTCGGGCTCGTTAAAATTTTGCGACAAAAGACTCATCACCATGATGAGACGGAGCTTCTCCTTCCTAGGGCTCGTATGATCTAGGTGGATGTTGGTGGCCACCCACCTATTCCATTTGGACCCCCACAACTGTCTCGTTCAGTTTTTTCAGTTTCCTTAATTATAGCGCAGTTTACTATTTTTAGTAGTTTTTCGGGTCCTAAACTTCCGGAGCCGTTTTGAGGCCCTAAACGACGTTTTTTGGGAAATATACTGCTAGAGATTTTTTTGTCAAAAAATCGTCTTTCCGGTCGTAGTCCTCGGAGAGATCTTTCCAACGGGCTATCATGCGCGTCAAACGGAGATAATACGACCAATTCGCGACCCTGGGAAGTTGGCTGTCCAACTCACCCCAAAACGGGGCCCACAATTTGGCGTTTCATCTTCTAGGGTTAGGTTTTGGAATGTGAAGGGTTTTCCATTGCTTCTCAATAATAAATAGGCCTTCGAGCCTCATTGTAACATAGTTCAGAACAGTTCAGAGGCATGTAGCCACCACATCTCTTCTCAGAGATAAGCTACCATTGCCCTAGCTGGTTTATTTCCATTACTGTTTGTAAGCATATTTCAGTGTTTTATATTAGTGAAATGAAGTATTATTTCCGCTGCATATATCTGTGTTTATGGTTATCTCTGTAATTTTTTGTGTTCCTGTTTAAATCTGGATCAGTGGTATCAGAGCGGTTTGCTTTTTCTCTGTTCTTTTCTTTGCATGTCCCCAACGAGGTCGAGATATAAGGAGTTAGGGCTTGAACTGGTCGAACCTTTGCAAGGCTAGCCTCGTAAATCTCGACGACCTCCCATGGTGAATGAGAAGAAAAACGAGCGGGCAGGAGATCCTATCAAAATCTTGCTCGAAGAAGCCCTCGAGTGACAAAGGAACGCGATGACGGACAGCTTTACCCAGATCCTTCAGCGGCTACCCAGAGGTGACGCATTGGCTTCCAACAGCTACTCTGGAAATGCCACACCCTTTAAGGTACAAGTTAATTTTGAAATCCCCATCTTCGAGAGTCAAATAGATGCAGATGCCGTAGATAAATGGTTAAATCTGCTAGATGGGTATTTTTCTGTTCATGAATTTTCAAGTCGGGAAAAGATTATTTTCACTCTTCTCAAAGCAGCCCCCCACGTCAAGGACTGGTGGGAAACCTACTGCGAGCAGAAGGATGAAAGTATAGGCTCACTATTTTCAGCCGCACCCACTTGGAATGACTTTCGGGATGCCATCAAGGAGCAGTACTACCCTGTCAAAAGCTATGAGGACAAATACATCAAATGGACCACACTGCGGTAGGGACGAGACCAAGATGTGCCAGAGTTCACAAACATTTTTCATACCCTTCGCACACAGTTGGGTATCAAAGATTCTGAGCTGCATCTGGTACTCAAATACCGCGGCTACCTACACAGATACATGCTGGAAGAGATGGAGTTCTTGAACATCTCCTCACTCGGCACAGCATACCGATACGCTGTCAAAATCAAGCAAAAGTTCAAACAGAAGAAGCGAGACTTTGGATCTGCAAATCCGAAGCCCAAAGGACAAAGCCAAGGCGGGGTGACCCAAGACAACCCTTTGAAGCCACAAGAAAAGAACAACACCACGAAGCTAAAGAAGGACACAGGGAAGTGGTGTGAGTTCCATAAGATTCCCACTCATAACACAAGTGAGTGTCGGACCAAGCAGTCGCTGGTGGCCGAGTTGAAGGCTTCCGCATCAGATGCATGTTCCGACCCTGAGCCAGAACTTGAAAAGGGGAATGGCAAAGGGAAGCAGATCATTGATGCAGAGCCCACTGCCATTGTTGCCACTGCCAAGATCCAGAAGAACGAGCTAGAAGACCCAGAGGAGGGGGATCACCTTTTCCACTCACAAATGTGGGTGAAGGGTTCGCCGCTGCAATTCATTGTTGACAGTGGGAGCCAGAAGAACCTCGTTTCAGCAGAAGTTGTGAAGCGGTTGGGCCTACCGACTACACCACACCCGCAGTCGTATAGTATCAGGTGGCTTCATGAAGGACGAGATCTCAAAGTTTTCCAGTAGTGTCGCCTTCCCTACAGCATCAAGCCTTTCACAGATGAGGTATTGTGTGATGTTACACCTCTGGATGTGTGTGATGTTTTATTAGGCCAACCATACTTGTGGAGGCGACATGTTGTGTATGAGTCAAGGCCTCGCACTGTTATTATTTCTTTGGATAAGTCATTATACATGATACCGGAGGTAGCCCCACCTACCGCCACCTCTTTGATCACAACCAAGAAAGGCAGCAAGCTCATATCACAAACTAGGAAATTTATTTCCTATTTGGTTCGCTCCCAAAGTAAGCGGAAGATCGTTGCTACATTCATGACCCCCACAAAGGGTTCCTCCATGCAGCAGCAGCAACAAAGGGATATGGTCATGACAGAACACAGGAACAACTTCTCCTCACCCACAGGGGTACCACACAAGTTTCAGGTGGGCGACAAAGTTTGGTTACATCTGCAGAAAGAACACCTTACCAGAACCCATCAGAAACTCAAACCACTCTGACATGGTCCTTACACCAGTACCAAGGCTACGAGAAACAATGCTTTGAAGCACAACATTCCTCCATTCCTTTGCTTGCACCAAGTGTTCAATGTGGACCATCGCCGACCATGCTTCCCACCATTTCTGGACACATCAGAGATTGCATAACAGCGCACCAGAGACCCACCTCAGCAGAAGCTTCCTCATCTTAGGGAGGAACTCAATGCAATGGGGACCATTGCTTCCTAAGGGTGGAGGAATGATCCAAGTGGATGTTGGTGGCCACCCACCTATTCCATTTGGACCCCCACAACTGTCTCTTTCAGTTTTTTTAGTTTCCTTAATTATAGCGTAGTTTACTATTTTTAGCAGTTTTTCGGGTCCTAAACTTCCGGAGCTGTTTTGAGGCCCTAAACGACGTTTTTTGGGAAATCTACCGCCAGCGATTTTTTTGTCAAAAAATCATCTTTTTCGTCGTAGTCCTCGGAGAGATCTTTCCAACGGGCTATCATGCGCGTCAAATGGAGATAATACGACCAATTCGCGACCCCGGGAAGTTGGCTGTCCAACTCACCCCAAAACGGGGCCCACAATTTGGCGTTTCATCTTCTAGGGTTAGCTTTTGGAATGTGAAGGGTTTTCCATTGTTTCTCAATAATAAATAGGCCTTCGAGCCTCATTGTAACATAGTTCAGAATAGTTCAGAGGCATGTAGCCACCACATCTCTTCTCAGAGATAAGCTACCATCACCCTAGCTGGTTTATTTCCATTACTGTTTGTAAGCATATTTCAATGTTTTATATTAACGAAATGAAGTATTATTTCCGCTGCATATCTGTGTTTATGGTTATCTCTGTAATTCGTTGCTTTCCTGTGTAAATCCAGATCATCGTAAAACTTACTAGGATGGATTCATTCGAAGAATAAACTTACATAACAAGCATATGCTATCCCCTTCAAGCTTGTGATAAAAATAATTGGGATACTCGCTAGAAATAGTGGGGAAATATGAAGTTGAGACATCCTTTGTATAGGCAGCATGTCGCTTTTGAACATGACACTCTTTTTCTCCCGTGTCAGGTTTGGGATATCCTCACTCAGTCAATTGTTCTCCCGAGTTTGGGTGATACATTTTGCCTCTCATTTGACTATTCCACTCTACCATCATGACCTTTAGTCCCATGATGAGTCAGATGCTTCCACACTCCCCAGTCGTGTTGCCAATATGTTCAAGAGAATTCCAATCTACAGGTATTTACCTATACACTATTTGAGTCATTGTTATGGTCTTGAAAATTATTCCTCTTTATTCCTTGTTTTGTGTCGATGATGAGGGAATCATTATGTCCATCCTTCGAAGGGTAACTTCCTGTCGACTTCAACTCACTATCTAGGAAAATGACTTAGGAACTCCATTTCAGTACCTTAGGAATGGTATGCATTAATGGTTAGTTCTTAGCATCTGACAACATGTCTTCATTATTGGCTTTCGATCAAGTGATTCCACGAGTGTTCAACCTCAACTTCATTATCACATTCACGGATTATACTGTTGTACGTTGAGGGCCATTATCATTATTGGTTCTTTCTCTCGTACCTGTTAACTATCCACATCATTGGCGAGTAATCAGGTGGTGTTCTAGCATTTTCAACTTCAACACATTTATTCGCATGCTAGCATTCATACGTTGATTAGGTCAGGATTGAGCGTAAGACCCTGAGTCTTGTCTGATATGACTCATGTTGTGTGGAGTTATATGTTATTCATGATTGTATACATGTTTCTATTATACTGATAGTTGTGACCATACCATGGTGACTTTATCTTTATGATGATCCTTATATATCAGATGGATGCGTTGATGCCTTGGATCTTAGATTATAGATGATCCTTCTGTATTGGATGGCTACATCCATGCTGTAGATTCATGTTTTGATCTCAGATATGTGTATGTATATGCGTCCTTGATTTGCAGGTCTCTTGACAGTGTGTTCCCTCATCCTTGCCAAAAGCTCATAAGTCATATCAGCAATCACTCCTCGTTCTGCCTTCATGCTTTAGGGGGCATCTGTTACACAGTATTTTGTTGCACCTCCCACACTTCTGTGTGACATACCTTCTAGTAGTGAGAAACTTGTGAAAATGGAATTAGGAGAAAAAAGGGTGCATTGGATGACAACCCTCCAAGAGTATGACCTAGAGATCAAACCTACCTAGATAGTGATAGGTCAAGGACTTTGAGAACTATTCATTGAGTATGTTAACTCTCCCAACCTGAATCCTTGTTCAGATAATGAAGTATCTTTGATGAAAAATGAAGTTTTTATGTGCCAAATTATCCTAATTCTTGGTATTCTGATATCGGGTTTCATTTGCTAAATGGTACAACACTTCCCCATATCAAAGTTAAAAAAATAAGAACATTAAGTCTCAAATCCACTCCTTATTAGCTAATCAATAAAATTATGTTTTGTAAGAATTACGATGGGGTATTACTTTGTTGTCTAGAATAAGGTGATTCTTAGAAAGTACTCCATGAACTCCATTCTGGTTTGGCTAGTGGTTATTTTGGCGGGGAAACCACTACTCATAAGGTATTGAGGGATAGATATTATTTACCTACCTTATTTAAATATTCCTACACCCTAGTTCAAATATGTGAACCTGCCAAAAGACTACTTGTACGATTAAAAAACTAGCCTTTCCCCTTCATCCTATTAGTATTGAAGCATTGTTCCAACAATGAGGCTTAGACATTGTTGGTCCCTTGAATCCTCCTTCCTCTCAAAAACATAAATATATCATAAAGAATACTAATTACATTACGATATGGGTCAAGGTATCTCCTCTGCAAGTGGTTAATGACAAACATGTAATAACATTTTTAGATTCTGACATTGTCACTCATGTTGGAGTTCCAAAATCATTAGTTTTTGATAATGCATCTTATTTTTCTTCTTAGGAGTTATATGTTTATGCCTTAGATAAAGGGATTAAAATTAAGTACTCAAAAAACTACTACCCTCAGGGGAATGATCTTGCTCAATCCTAAAACAAAAATCTAATAAAAATCCTTAATAGAATAATTTCAAAGCATCACAAAAACTAGCATATTTCCTTCTTTGACACATTATGGGTTGATCACGTAACTCCCAAAGTTTCAATTGGGAATTCTCCCATTTTCCTTGTTTATGGAAGAGAAATGATTTTACCTCCTCATATTTTCTTATCTTCTTGACCATTGTCTCAACAAGTACGAGAAGCCAAATCCTTTATTATGCAAAGCAAGATAAATTCCCTTCTTAAGTTGGAAAAAGAATGAGAAAAATCAAGACACAAACTGAATCAACATGAGCATATTGTAAAATGTTGGTTAGATGGAAGGCCTTATTCTAACAGGAATATTGAGGTAGGTGACTTGATTCTTAAATGGGACAAGGCACATGAGGACAAAGGGGAGCATTCCAAGTTTTAGAGGTTATGGCTAGGGCCATTCATTGTTACAGAAAATATTGGCCCCAGTACATTCTGTCTGCAAACTCTAGGAAGTTATTATGAGGCCTTCCAGCTAATGGGAAGCTTTTGAAGAAGTATTTTTCCTTAATCCCTTCGAGGATCTCTTATTTTGTAAATATTTTTTTTTATGTTTGTTCGCAATTTTTAGTATGTTTTTCTTTTTTTGTGTCACTTGTATGACGAACCCCACAACATGAAAATGAAATAACTCTATCTAAAATATATTTTTAAGGATTTTTTTAAAGAAAATGTAATATGTTGATGCTTTAAAATCTCTAACTTTCTTGCCTCAATATTAGCTGAAAAATGAAATGCTCTTATGTTCAAAGAATATAGTCATCACTACAGAAACAAATCTTATTTAAATACTTGCTTTATTAAGAAAACTTATCACGCAACCAACAAAATTTTAGTGAGTAGTGTAATCAATGTAAGGTTTGTCACCTTAAAATTTTTTACACCATCCTATCTCTTAAGGAGATTTTAAACTTGTTTCTCCATTTACTAGAAAATGTTAATAGAGATCACGAGTGACTACTCATAGTCTTAGCTTCTCTTTGTTCTGTCTTCGTAGGATAAAAGCACTAACGTAAAATGGGTTTAAGAGATGGCTCTACCAAGCCTATAGAGGCCTATTGGTAGTAGTTGCACCATGTATGAAATATATGTTGGCATTATGGTGCGCATGGATCCAACTAGCTGATGTTGGCATTAGTTCACCATGACAACTAGCTCATGTTAGAATTGATGTCAACCCTTGTAACCTAGCAGATGTATAAATTCCAATTATTATAGGATGGTTTCATTTGATTATGTTGGCATTGGGATGATTGTGTTATCATTAATTTCAACAATATGATGTCACTCATGTTGGTTAGACGTTAGCATTGGTGTGGTTAATAGTTGATGGCACACTAGTTGAGTTGGCAACTAGGTCTTCATCTAGGTCTTTATGCTTATTCTCATCGAGATGAATTGTGGTAGTAGTGTGTTAGCCTCATGATAGTGATAATGATGATGCAAAGGTGTCTAGGTTAGTTCAGAGGTGTTGCAGCTTTTGTAGATATTCGTTGGAGAGTGGAGGACTTGTTAGCACTCATGCCAACCTTGTTTGTTCACCTTCTAGGTCAATTTGGCAGTGACACTTCAGAGACATGTTTAATCCACTTACAGATGTGTCAGAGGCTATGTTATAGGTTTGGAGGATTGTACAGATGCTGGAAAAGGTGGTCAAATAGGTGGTAGAGGTTGTGAGCTGAAGGATTGATGTTTTTCTTCAACCTTTTCCCCATTCACGTGGAGCGAAGACTATGGGAGCGATTGAATCTTTACAGTCACTGGTAGGCAAGCCTGTGGGAGTGACTTAGGAGATCCAGTCAAGTTTGTGTAGTGTTGTGTGTGTGACCAAGCCTTTTCCGCAAGTTTTCATCCACATTATTCATGCAACTCAACTAATTTTGGTATTATAGCGATATTCTTGATCGAAAATTTTCAACATATGGTTTGAAAATTTAGTGAAACCTCTTTAAGCTAATCAAATTTGAAAATATCAAAAGGCAAGTGGATTTGGTGGCTTCATCAAGTGAATGAGCTAGATCCAGATCAAATCAAGCATATGAACAAACATTTTGGAGCTTCGTAGTTCTTGGTAATTATTGAGTTGAGCATCTCATTCCATCTATATATTGTAGATAACTCAATGATAGTATGGTTGATTTTCTTGGTGTTGATAGAGTATGATCTTGGAGGATTGTGTTCAAGTTGTATGAGTTTGTGTGATGCAGAATTTTTGAAGTAGTTTTCAAGTGTTGCAATAAATATTAGAGTATGTTTTAGCTAGCATTTTGTGTAGTGAATGAGGATAAGAAATAATGTTTGATTGCAGTTTGTGGAGAGCTTGTTGTTGCAGTTTGTGGGGTATTTGGAGTTTGGAGGTTTTATTTTTTATTATGTTCTTTGATGATACTTTATTGTGGTTCTCATGTCACACAGTTCTTGGTTGCAGTATGAAAATGTACCAAACAAGATCCACATAGAGAATTGGAGTTGGAGGTCTCCAATGAAATCAATATAAGTGAGAAGTTTTCTCAATTCAATGGTGGTTGGATAGTTCCACAGAAACTAGGTGAGGCTCATTGGTCCTGGTGGCTTCATGCAAATCCGAGTTTGTAGAGTTGATTGATAGTTTAGGAGTAATTGGGCAAGAATTGTTGATTGTGGTGGCCTTTAGCATATGTTAGTCCATAGATCCGCGTGAGAAAGAGTATCCATTTGATAGTAGCCATGTATATCTCTATGGAAATAATTTACTTGACATAATAGAATATTTGAGCAGCATAACAACAACGAGTGGTTTTTTTCAGTAGAGAGGGTTTTCCACCAGAAATATTTATGTCCATTATGTTGATTGATTTTATGGTTTCATGTCTATATTTTATGCGATGATCTATGGTTTTGTGTTTCAGTCTATGCATGTTTTGTTGGAATCACGATTGCCATTACACCAAAACCCGCAGGTGTTAGTAAACGGATGCATCGCCAGAGTTAACGGATCCTCGAGAGGCGGTTAGTCCATGTCACGAAACACACGGGGAGTGCTAGATTATCCAATGCCCAACAATCTCTCCCCCAGCGCGAGCCGAGTGTGATTCGAACTCGAGACCTTTAGCTCTGATACCACTTATTGGAATCACGATTGCCATTACACCAAAACCCGCAGGTGTTAGTAAACGAACGCATCGCTAGAGTTAACGAATCCTCGAGAGGCGGTTAGTCCATGTCACGAAACACACGGGGAGTGCTGGATTATCCAATGCCCAACATGTTTAAAGGAAAAATAATTTGGAGAAAAAATTATAAGTGCCTCCACTACTAATTCACCCGCCACCCCTCTAAGTAGTGATCTAGTTTCCAACAATTGAAATTAGAGTAGGGCTCTTAGTTGCAGCTTGATCATTAGAGAATAGATCTTAGAAATTTTGGAAAATTTTGGAAATTTTTTTGAAATGGATCGGCAAGTAATTCCAATGCATCATAAAGGTAAATTTGTAACTTGGAGAGTGAATTTGGATTCCTATTTTTTGTTCGTTGATGAAGATATTTTTCTATCAGTTGAGTGTGGAATTAAATATGAATGTAATTATTTGGCTAAAAATATTATTTTTCATAGTGTTGGGTCCAAAATGCGGATGCAAATTAGAGTTTCATGTACTGTCAACCCGAGTAAGTAAACTTTGAGGATCATACAATGTATATGGACTCAGAGACAAACTAAACTAAGCTAGGTGAGGAAATATTAAAGCTCCATTATAGGAGACTATTCATTAATATTTCTAATCAACTATTTAAACTAATGAAATTAAAGCTCTTTAAACATAATTGCGATTGATTGCATGAAATATTAAAGCTCTCTTACAAGAGACTATTCATTTATATCTCAAGCATGTAAATCAGAAACTTAAACTAATGAAATCAAACATTAAATAACAAATCAGATTCATTGAAGTAAACATTAATACTTTCTTACGAAAGGTAATTCATTAATATTTCAAACATATGAACCTAATAATTTAATCTAATGAAATTCACAAACATAAAATAAAAGCTTACCAAAACAAAAGTGTACTTGCTAGGCAATGGGGATCCTTCCAAGGATTCACAAGCACACCAAAAGAGAAGTCAAATGTAGAGGATCAAAGAAGATTCATTTTATTCATCATGATTTTCAAAGTAAAATAGCTATAAGCTCATATGATCCTAACCAAAACTATTCTAAATTCTATCTAGATTAACATTACTAGATTACAATGAAGGACTAGGTTCTAGGATTCTAAAATACTAAGCTTACAAATGAATATTAAGATTACAAATGAAGGAGATAACAGTCCTATTTATGCAAAAGCTATGATAACAAACTCATAAATGTAGATTCATTATTCCCTCGTTTGATCCACATATTTCTCAACCAATGGTGACACATAACCCTATCCTCCATGATCTCCTCCATGAGGTCCATGATCTTCTCCATGAGGTCCATGATCTCCTCAAATTCGAATTTGAACATAGAGTGCCACATAAAGATGCCTTGGAAGCTTCCTTTGTACCTACACATGTCAACAAACTCATTCTATTTGTTAGGTATAAGTATATGGATATTATTTTCTAAAGTTTAACCACAAATTCACTTAAAAACACTAAGAATTAATAATGTTTTGGAAAACACAATGGTAACCCATTTAATGATGAAAGTGACGTTGATGTGGTGACATGGTGGTGGAATAGAGGTGAGAAAAAGTGTGAATGGAGTGAAAGTGGATGTATTTTAAGGATAATTATTAGGCCCAACACATAGTATTTTAAAATATTATAGCATGTATGTGAGACATTGTGAGATTGCAAAAGAGATGTTGGAGAAGCTGTAGAATTTGTATCTTGGAGGAAAATTGCATATTTCTGAGATGGAGAAAAATGAAAAGATTCAACACATATTGCAATGATAAATCAAGTCTCCTCACAACAAAAAGATGAAAGAACTAGTGATAACATTGATAGATTGAGCATCAATCTTGAGGAAGAACAAGAAGAGATCAATAGCAAGAATGATGAGAAATCCAAAATGATGGCACTAGAAGAGGAGATGCAAAGGCTCATGGATGAAAATAAATATCAACGAATGTCGTTGCAAATGTTTGATGAATGTGCATAGAAAGAATATTTTTAGATTTGAAAACTCAGCTGGAAGATGGAATGAAGATTGAAATTGGAATGAGGAAGAAATACAATGAGCTAGAGGATGAGTTCCAAAGATTGAAGGTTGAAGTAATTTCTACAAGGTAATAATTAGAGAGGTTCAGATCTAATGCTCAAGTATCAACAAGAAAATATAAAAATATTGGAGCAACTAGTGGAAGCAAGAAAATGGAAAATCACTAGCCATGCAAGAAGAAGTAGCATAAGAGAAGGAGGCCAAAGAAGAATAATATATTTGGAAAATGTTACAACTATGGAGTTAGTGGACGCATAGCAGCAATCTGCAGTAATGGAGAGATTAAACTCTCTCATCAAAAGCAAAAAAAGGAGACGCTTCATCAAGCCTACATGCAAAGAACATCTCCATCTGTCAGGTATAATAGTCATTTTTATGGTTATCGTTTCTCATGGAATGATTTTGGCCATAGGACTATTGATTGCAGGTCACATTAGATGTTTTGTGTGACAATGTTGGCCATAAGGACAAGGATTGCACATTTCCCATGTGTTATAGGAGATCCAATCATGAAGAGGAAAATATCCAAGGCCAACCGCACAAGAAGACGAAGGATCAATAGATGAAAATTTGGAGGAGAAAAGAGAAGTAAGGAACTCCCACAAAAAACGGAGGCATGCTTGGTCTCAAGGGGAGCATATGGTTGCATCATGAGTTACATGTAGATCCTTGAATGTGCAACCATATATGGAAGAGTTCATGAGGAAAAATATACATATTGTAGGATATGCATGAGCTGAGGGGGAGTTCATGAGGCTTAAAGTGTATTTTTATTTCTGATCTATTTTCCTATAGTTTATTTATTGGTTGGATCAACTATATTGTTACTGATTGTTTTTTAAGCAACTCCTTGTTGAGTTCTTGTTGATGTTTTTGGAGATATGACAACCACATGGTTGTCTTATGTGCATGTTCAAGGTGTGATGGGGGATCATACATTTAAGGGGAGAATGTGTGCTTCCAAATGGACCTACAGAGTGTTGGCATTGACGAGCACGTTGTGCATATTTTTGACATTGATTTGATGTAGGGAAGAAGATTTGTTGTTTCTGCCATCATATGCCTGCATGAAATAATTTGTGTATTGTCTTGGATAGATAAATGTCGTGTGTTGTCATCCATGTATTGCTACTGTGGAGATCAAATGATGTGTTATAGTTGGTTCATCTAGAGTGTGCAGTTTATGGCTGATGGTTTTTATTCTAGATGTATCATGTTGTTTCTCATGTGTTGTTGGATGGATGAGGTATGAGAAGAATGATTGTTGTTTCTCATGATATTTTCATACATTCTATTGATATGTATTACATGGCGGAGTTATGATGATTTATATTGTTTCTTATACATAGAGAGTGTGGGTTGATGGCATGAGGTCAAGAAGATGATAAGAATATATATAGTTGATGGTGATTTATTGCTAAATCTTATATTACTATTGTTGATGCATATTTCCTTGTTGATACTTCTTGGATACAATGCATATCCATTCATATGTTTCTAGTGATGTTATTGTTGATTGTTTATTTGTTGCTTAGATCTTATGTTGATGTTACTATATTAATGAGCCTCATGGATGTCTTGTGATAATGAGGATGTAATGTTGTTGCTTCTATGACATATTGATATGATGATGTTATCAATTGATTTTGTTGTTGATGCACATGTGGAGCATGGTGGTGGTCACTAGCCGTTACGATGATTTTGTTGCAGGTTTCTCATTCTTGAGATGGTGATGGCCAAGGTGTTGAGTGGCCATGCACTAGCATATGATGTTGTCTTTTGTTGATACTACTATTGGGTCCCTATAATACTAGTGATTACCCCATTACTATTGTAGTTATACCCCTTATTTATATTGTTGTGCCCCTATTACCCCCATATTGTTATTTTTGTGCCCCATAGAATCCCTCTATTGTTATTTTTGTGGCTTTATATTATTATTGTTAGGTCGGCTGGATTATATTGTGACTCCTTAGACTCCTATATATAGAAAGGAGGTTTTGTCATTTGTATCATCCAAGAATTGTTCATTTATGTAATGTAAAGGAGGTTTCCCCCTCGAAGAGGCTGAATTCTAAGGCGTTGATCTCTCTTTTCTATCTTTTCTTGAGCTGGTTTCATAACATTTGGTATCAGAGCTTTGGATTCTAGGGTTTCGCTGCTCCAAACAGGTCATCGTGGCATTTTCGCTATAACTTTTTTTCTGTGATGTTTCAGAAGTCGCAAAAAAAACCCATTTGAGAAGAAATCGTGCTGAACCTTGGGTCCGAATTTCAGAGCTTTTCGCGCGATATTGTCGGAGATATGATCTGAGGAAGTTGGTCTTTTTGCAGACTCCTGAATTACATTCAAAACAGGTGACCTGGGGAAAATCGTCATAACTTTCTTTCTGAGCATCGGATTGAAATTTCGTAAGAAGGTACAGAAAGAGGACGGACTGTAGTTTTCTTTTATATATTTTTTAGAGTCAAAGGTTGAAACAGTGACACGTGGCACTTCATACAAGTTCGCTCTACTGAACTAGTCTATAATCAGGTCACTGTGGGAGATTGTGCATAACTCTTTCTTGGAGAATCCAATTTGGATCAGACTTGTGGCATTGGAAAGAGGACATAGAAGGCTACTACAGGTCACAATTTCAGAACTGGATGATTCGAAATTACAGAGATACATCAGATTCAATATCAGGCTTCTACAAAGTGAAAAAAGGTGTGTAGTTATTTTTTTTAATTTTTGCATAAGCTTGGTTTGAAGGAATTCAAAGGGCATAGTAAAGCATTATTATCGGTAACTGATGCCCCGAGGAAAGAAAATGCAAACACCTAGTAAGGAACCTGAAAGCTCTAGCATGACTCATGAAGAAGAGGAAGAAATGCTACATGATATATCAAAATTACAAGAACAAGTGCAACAAATGTCACGCTCACAAAAGCTAACAGATGCTAAGATAAATGGCGTGGAATCTAAGATAAAGGGCATGGAAGCTAAGATGAATGGCATGGATGCTAAAATTGATGGCATGGATGATAAGATGTAAGAATTGAAGATAAATATGAATAAGTTGCTACAAGAAATGGTCACTAATGGTGAAAGAGTAGTAAAGGAAACTCATGATGAGAACAAAAGAAATGTTAATCATGATTCCATAGACTCTAATGTTGGATCGAAGACTCACCATATTCCAAAAATCGATATGAGGAAGTTTGATGGCAAGGATCCCGCCACATGGATATTACAGATGGAGCAATTCTTCGATCTCAATAATGTGCAAAACACACAAAAGGTACGTATGGCAACTTTATATTTGGAACCAAATCAGTTTGTATGGTATCAATGGCTTTGTTCTCGTAAACAATTTATCACTTGGGCAATTTTTACGGAAGAATTGATAGCACATTATGAGGATACAAAAAGCAACACTTTTTTTAGCCAATTGATAAGTCTCAAACAAAAGGGTTCAATAATGGAGCACATTGAGGAGTTCCAAAAATTGAACATAAGGGTAAAAGATATTCCAGAGGAGCATAGGATTGATGTGTTCATAGGGTCTTTAAAGGATAATATCCAACATGATGTGCGCCTTTGGGAACCTGATTCATTAGAGAAGGCATTCAGGTTAGCAAGAAAAATGGAAAGCAAAATTATGGCAACTAGGAAGCATACCATTCACAACTATAAAGACGGAAGTGTTGTTGCCCATAGTCTTCCACAACCTACAAGGTTGACACCACAACAATTGGAAGAAAAAAGAGCAAAAGGGCTTTGTTACAATTGTGATAGCAAATACACAAAGGTCATAAGTGTGCTGAGAAGAAATTATTCTACATAGATTGTGAAGAGGAAGAAGAAAAGGAGCAAGAAAGGTCAAAAGAAGAGGATATATTCCAGGAACAAAGCCTAGATGAAGAACAAATAAATCCGACCATATCTTGTAATGCATTGGCGGGAATTACCACTCCTCAAACCATCAAGATAGAAGGACAAATCAAGAAGAAAAAGGTAATAGTGTTGATTGATTCAGGAAGCACCCACAATTTTATTCATTGTAGGGTAGCAAAAGAATTGAATTGCTTCCTATATCCAGCACCAGAGTGTCAAGTGATGATTGCAAATGGAGGAACAATAAATTGTTCTGGAAAGTGCCATAATATCAAGCTATCCATGGGAGAATATGTATTGACTAGCCCAATGCTTTCCATTCCAATGGGAGGTGCTGATGTTGTACTAGGAGTCCAATGGCTACAATCCTTGGGTACAATAGCTTTTAATTTTCAAGAACTTTTCATGAAATTTTCTGTGGAAGGAAAGGAAGTTGAATTAAGGGGTATTGCAGGGAAACCAGGAAAGATAATCAGCTCTAATGGCATGACAAAGCTTCTAAAAAAGGAGCAAAGAGGTGTAATTGCACAATTATGTTCGCTAGATGTTTCCACATTGGAATCATCTATTTCTCCAGATCTCCAAAAAGTCTGGACAATCATTCCAAGGTATTTGAGACTCCCAAAGGTCTCCCACCTATGCGTGATCATGATCATGCTATTCATCTGATTCCAGGAAGTGTTCCTCCAAACATCAGGCCGTACAGATATCCATATGTCCAAAAAAGTGAAATTGAACGTATGGTTGCAGAAATGCTAGAGGCTGGTATAATTCAACCGAGTCAAAGTTCTTTCTCAGCTCCAGTAGTATTGGTGCACAAGAAGGATGGATCATGGCGCATGTGTCCAGATTATAGGGAGCTCAACAAGCTCACTATTAAAGATAAGTTCCCCATTCCTGTCATTGATGAATTACTGGATGAATTGCATGGATCAATTTACTTCACCAAGTTGGATCTTCGTTCGGGATATCATCAAATCAGAATGAAGATTGAAGACATTCCGAAAACGGCATTTAGAACTCATGAGGGTCATTATGAATTTTTGGTCATGCCTTTTGGCCTTACCAATGCACCTTCAACATTTCAAGGTTTGATGAATTCAATTTTCAAACCATTCCTTAGAAAATTTGTGTTAGTATTTTTTGATGATATACTAATCTACAGCAAGTCTTGGAAGGATCATGTTGAACATGTTGACAAGGTGCTACAACTATTGGAGGAGAAACAATTATATGCAAAAAGATCCAAATGTTTCTTTGGAGTCCAGGAGGTGGAATATTTGGGTCATATTGTATCTCATGAAGGAGTTAAGGTAGACCCTAGCAAAATTAAAGCCATTAAGGAATGGAAAATCCCCACATCCATAAAGCATCTGCGAGGATTTCTTGGGTTGACAGGGTATTATCGCAAGTTTGTTAAGAATTATGGGAGAATAGCAGCACCTCTAACAACATTATTGAAGAAAGATTCATTTTCATGGACTCCGGAAGCAACAAAGGCCTTTGAACATCTTAAAGAGGCAATGTGCCAAGCACCGGTCTTAGCTACACCGGACTTCACAAAAACCTTTATTGTGGAATGTGATGCTTCAGGAAATGGAATTGGTGCTGTTCTAATGCAAGATGAAAGACCCATTGCTTTTGAAAGTCGTCCAATCAAGGGAAAGTTTTTAAGCAAAGCTATTTATGAGAAGGAAATGTTGGCAATACTCCATGCACTTAAGAAATGGCGACCCTACCTAATGGGAAGACACTTCAAGGTAAAAACGGATCATGATAGCCTTAAATACTTTTTAGAACAAAGATTATCCTCTGAAGAGCAACAAAAGTGGGTCACAAAGATGTTGGGTTATGACTTTGAAATCATCTACAAAAAAGGGAAGCAAAATGTGGTGGCAGATGCACTCTCAAGAAAGGATGAGGATGTGGAAGCATTGTTGTGTGCCATTTCTATTATCCAACCAGATTGGATAAACGAAGCAAGGAGGAATGGAAGAATGACGAAGAAGTGTGGGCACTTATTCGAAAGCTACAACAAGATTCCAGTACTTCTGATACATTTAGCTGGAAAAATGATTCGTTATGGTACAAAGATCGCTTATACCTCTGTAAGAATTCCCAGCTAAAACAAAAGATTCTTATGGAATTGCACACTTCTCCCTTAGGAGGGCACTCAGGATTTTTAAAAACTTACCACAGGGTTAAGAAGGAATTTTTTTGGGATGGCCTTAAATCAGATATTCAAAAGTTTGTGGCGGAATGTTTGGTTTGCCAACAAAATAAAGTTGAAACAATTAAGACACCGGGTCTATTACAACCTTTATCCATTCCAAGCCAACGTTGGGAGGAGGTTTCAATGGATTTTATCACAGGTTTACCCAAGTCTGAGGGAAAGAGTGTCATCATGGTGGTAGTTGACAGACTTACCAAGTATGCACACTTTTGTGCATTATCACATCCATTTAAAGCCAGTACAGTTTCTACTGCATTTATGGAAACAGTTCAAAAGCTACATGGAAACCCAAAGATTATTGTAAGTGACAGAGATCCCATTTTCACTGGAAATTTTTGGACAGAATTATTTTCTTGTCTTGGTACTCAGTTAGCTCATAGCTCATCTTATCATCCTCAATCTGATGGGCAAACTGAGATAGTAAACAAATGTTTGGAAGGATATCTTCGTTGCTTTGTATCTGATAAACAGACACAATGGGTCAAATGGTTGCCTCTGGCTGAATGGTGGTATAACACTTCCTTCCATACAGCAACAAAAATGACCCCATTTATGGCACTTTATGGGTATCAACCACCATCCATCACATCATATTTAAGAGAAAATTCTAAGGTTCAGGCAGTGGAACATCACATCGAACATCAACAACAAGTCCTCCAACTCTTAAAGGATAACCTCGTGTTGGCACAAAATAGAATGAAACAACAGGCAGATCAACATCGCAGTGAAAGAAGTTTTGATGTAGGTGATTGGGTATTCCTACGGCTACAACCATATAAGCAAATGTCCCTAAAGCAAGCTAAGAAGGATAATAAATTATCACCAAAGTATTATGGTCCGTACAAGGTGTTGCAAAAGATTGGTACTATGGCATACAAATTGGAGCTTCCTGCAGCTTCTCGATTGCACCCAGTTTTCCATGTTTCATGTTTAAAGAAGGTTATAGGCGACAAGCTCCCAGTTCAAACAATATTGCCAGAACTTGACGAGGAAGGAAAAATTATATTGGAACCGGAAGCAGTCACAGAAACAAGAACTCGACAGCTACGAAATCGATCAATTTCAGAGTATCTTATCAAGTGGAAGAACTTATCCGCTGAAGATTCCACATGGGAGGATGAGAATTTTATGCAGAAGTATCCAGAACTACTCAAGCGTTGAGGACAACACTTTTTTGAAGGAGAGGGGCATGTTGGGTCCCTATAATACTAGTGATTACCCCATTACTATTGTAGTTATACCCCTTATTTATATTGTTGTGCCCCTATTACCCCCATATTGTTATTTCTGTGCCCCATAGAATCCCTCTATTGTTATTTTTGTGGCTTTATATTATTATTGTTAGGTCGGCTGGATTATATTGTGACTCCTTAGACTCCTATATATAGAAAGGAGGTTTTGTCATTTGTATCATCCAAGAATTGTTCATTTATGTAATGTAAAGGAGGTTGCCCCCTCGAAGAGGCTGAATTCTAAGGCGTTGATCTCTCTTTTCTATCTTTTCTTGAGTTGGTTTCATAACAACTACATATGGAGATCTTATGTAATTTATCATGGAAGTCTTATGTTTTATGCACATTCCATGTATTGCATTTTTATTGTTACTATTGCATGCAACATGCATTTTTGTTCATGGAGGCCATGTATTTCATGTCATATTATTGTATTAGGCATGCTTAGATGAAAGAACAATTATGTGAATATGTAAAATCCATGTACCTTTATTGTTCTATCTTGTTGGAATATTTCTCATGGAGATACCCATGATATCTAGTATGACTTGTCATTAGCTATGTATGGGTAAATAGGTTTCCAAATCATGTTTCATTCTGTATATCATTGATGTAGCCACACTATATTGGGTGCATGATTTAAACTTGGGTCCTTAGAGTTTTTTGGTTGGTATTATTGTTTCCGGGAAAACTAGTGTCTTTTCAATTTGCTAGCCCCACTAGGATTGGTAGCTATCCTAGAAAAAAACAATCAAAGCAATTTGTGATTTCCTCTATGTATGATAGATTAGAGAGAATCAAAAGGACCAACCTGGATCTTCCATTTGACTCCTTGCTTGATTTCTCTCCCCCTTGATAGAGCTTGCACCTCTTCTCCTACTTATCCCGCTCAAAGAATACCTGTAGAGACAAAGTAACAAAACACCATCAAAGCATCTTGATCTATTATATCATAAGCAATGCAGAATTGGAAATACATTGGACATACAATAGCATTCACAAATAATAAGATTCAGAAATACATGATTGTATGGAGGAAAACTCAAAGAACTTTATTAAAATAGAAGGGAGAATTACAACCCAGCTGTCTAATCCAGCATCATCCTCCTAGCATCAAAGCCCACTTCCCCTCATGAAAAGCAAGATCACCCAACAATACAATGCTCTTTCTTAGATACAAACTATTAGCACTTCCTTACAAATTACCAAATTCCAGCCTCTAGATCTCTCAGATGAGGGATCCATTTATAGATGTCTGCAAGGGTGTGAGTCATCTCTGGGTTTTGATTAGTGTCATTCCACTTGTTGTTTTTGGTTCCACTTGGAGATTTCTTGGATCTCTTACTCATCCCTGGGTGAATTCAGAGAGGCAAGTGTCATAGGATAAGTTTCTAGAAGATTCCATGAGCATCCACTTAGCAAACTATCTCTAACATTTGTCCATTCTCGCTCATCGTACCCCATAGAAGGCCTCTTTAGTATGCATCGCACCTGGCTAGTGTAGGAGTTAGTATGCATCGCACCTTGACTGTGAAGCAGTTAGTATGGTCCAGTGTTGGCCAGTTCTGAGTGGTTTGTTAGGTGGAACTTTTTGAGGAATGATGTAATCAGCTGACCATGATCCTTTAGGGTATGAAACAACACTTTTAGGGGTTAAAGAGCCCTTGGTTTATCGACATATAAGATTGGGGTTGCAGTGCCCAAATATGTCTATAACAGTGGTCCCCTAAAGCATGAAGTCGTAAATCTTTTGATGTCGGGTGAAATGCTTTATCATGAGGATCCGAGGTATTCAAACTGGAAGGTGACCTGTATAAGATACAATACAATACATCATCATCATATTATTTTGATGATCTAGCTGAGGCAGACAATCCATGCTCAGGTTTATAAATTCATTTTCATGTACATAGGATAGATAATCGTCTACAGTTGCAGACTGGTGATTCTTTACATGTAGAGTCATCATCCCTAGCTTGGATGATCATCTGTGCAACTTCTGTGTACATTTGATGTCTTTATATTCCTGAATATATCGTAGCCCGGATGGATGAAACTAGATCCTAGGTCTTCAAACTCGTTTAATCTTCGCCCGATGTACAAGTCGATCCATGTAAAAAGATGTCCTAAAGTCAAACATGGAAAGACATTGCCTAATTACCAGCCAATAATGTAAGTTGTTAATAGCTGTGATAGGAATCACCGATAATGATAATGACCCTCAAGGTACCACAGTACAATTCACGTGGTGTGAATATATGATCCGATGTCGAACACCACGCAAAATCTTTCGGTCAAAGTCCATTGACATAAACCTGTCGCCAGAAGTGAGAAACTTTCCATTGAGGCATGCAAGTTTCAAAGTACTGAAAGGGTTGTTTCTAAGTCAACTTCTTGGATAATGAGCTAATGTCGACAAGAAGTGACCTATCGTAGGAGGGCCTTAATGTATCCCACATCTGCGACACGAAACGAGTCAAATGATTTTCTGGAGGTGAAAATGATCTGATGATGCAAGGTTCAGGAATGGTGGTCATGAAAAGTGGAGGGTGAAGGTATTGCAGTGGATGAGGCTTTAACTGGATGGTAAATTCTCTGAATGACTTCTCTTGAACATATCGGCGTCACTGAGATGGATTGGTAGCGTTAACCCCAAAATATGGATGGTATGGAGGACCAATGATGATATGACCAGTGAACGGAATAACCCAACCTAACTCAATCATGGTGATGGAGTGAAAGTTTCATGTTGAAGAACAACCTGCTACTAATAAAATTCTTTAAGTTTTCTTCCCTTTTTCCACAGTTATTGCTGACCAGTACCTCTTTATTTTTGTCAAGCTTGAGGAGGATAACATATGCTTTTTCTATAATTTTCCCTTCGGGCAAACCTGTCGGTATGTTTTAGCGAGTCTAACGACACTGAAACTCGTTCTTGTCTGGGTGGACAAGTTTTTCGCTATTGTTTTAATGAGTTTAACGACAAAGATAACTCGGTCCTTTTCATGTTTAGAGAGTTTGAAAAGGGATGAAAAGGAGACTCTAGTAGTTCTTTTTCATGATATAATCCCTTAAGTCCGAAAAAGATTAAAATAATACAAAAGGGATGACTTTTCCGATCACTTTAGCGAGCCGAAAAAGACAAGCGCTCAAAATTTTTCATGAGATAATCCCTCAAGTCTGAAAAGTTTAAAATATACAGGAGGGATGGCACTTCCAATCACTTTAGCGAGCTGGAAAGGCCAATAGCTCGACAATCTTTTCATATTTAATGAGTTTGAAAAGAGTTTAAAGGAGACTCGTTTTTGAGGAACGAGTGGCGTTTCAGGGTAGCAACTGGTTCCAGGTAAGTTTGGAACTTCTCAAAACATGGTGATGTGAAGAGGGTGGCTAACAAGACCACTCATTGCAGCTGTTCCTCAAAATGGTAAACAATCAAGTGGAAGCGTATGATCGGCCAAAAGAATGGAGGTGATGGCAGGAACACAACCAAGGCTCAAAAGGCTGATGTAATCACAAAGGCTATTTACCGAAGTTAGGTTTATTTTCTAAAGAGCTTGAACTCTGGGGGAACATATGCTCTATGAAGGTGCGTTCATTTTTTAACGAGCTTGAACCTAGCGGAAACTCTGCTCATGGTGGTAGGTTTATTTTTTAATGAGCTTAAACCATGCGACAACATGCTCAGTGAATTTCTCCTTTTATGCGAACTAGAAATGACCAAACTAAAAGCTAAAAAAAACTAAAAAGCTAAGGAACTACTAAGGTTAGTGTTACACAGTAATTTGTCACCATCCCTGTTACTCCTCTTGTCATACCTTGGAGGACCCATCCCGGGAGTTATAAGAAGTGACAAAGTCTAAAAACACTTGCATTATGTTCCCCTGAGTATGTACTCCATGTTCCCTGAAGACATCTTCTGCAGATTATCCCTGAAAAATGATCTTTTTCCATTGGCGCAAGTCCATAGTGTTCTACCCGCGCCAATGATGGAGATCCTCAAAAGAGGGCGCGACCATTGGCGCTCTACCTTAGAACAACAGTAGCGCCAACCAAATTTAGTCGTGCTTTTTGCCTTAATGCACGTCCGATTGTTGTTTCCTTCATTACATGGAGCTTTTCTGAGGATAAAAAATCAGTCTTTTGTCGAGCTTTATCCATCTTTATGGCTTTTTCTAATCCGCAAAAGGTGTCCCGGTTCATCGTATCCTCCTCCCTTCTTCATCTATATAAGCTTGTCATTATGCATTGGACAAGCTAGAGTGTTAGCTAGTCTTGGAGAGGGTTAGTGCTAGTGATTTAGTGATTGAGTGATAGTAGTGATGATTAGTGGTCATGGGGTCTTAGATGTTGAGTGCTAGAGAGGTTATGCTGCCGGAGAGGAGATGCATTGCAAGACACATATAGTTATTCACCCAGCCATGAGAAGGGTCGACGTCAGAACAATGGTTGTAACTTTTCCTGTTTATTAATTGATGAGCGACTGCTATTATAGTTCCAATCTCATTATCTATCATGGTGATATGTTGATTTATTTCCTTTCTGACTGAAATATAGTTGTGCCTTGGTAGTTTTTATGTTGGTATCTGTCTCTTCCTTTGCATGTGCAGGTGTTCGTTTATGATCTGTTGGAGCAAGGGAGTGAGGATATCAACTCTGCTTCAATCATAGCGTTGGACTCCAGGTTAGTCTTCTTGATTCACCTTTGATGCATAACTAGGAACTTGCGTAGTAGCGTGGTTTGTTTGTGGCTAGTTCTGTTATAGGCTAGTGGGATCGCCTCTGTCCGCGGAGGGGATTTACCTGACCAACAAATTGGTGACTCCACTGGGGAATAACTATTTGATTTTTGTCTTGCATGTTAATTTTCTTCTTCTTGCTTGAGTGAATGAGCTTCCTGAGTCAGTTTTGAGATTATCCTTTACTATTTGACCCATCTGAGCACTGTCAACCCGACCTGAGGTCGTATCATTTATTTTTCTAGTTGGAAAGCTTAATTGGCGCGGTTATTTCTCTGACAGTCGCGCCAGTTGGCGCATGTTGCTCAAAAGCAACTCGCGCCAATCCTGTAGTAGCGCAAGTTGCAGGCTGACAGTCGCGCCAGCTCTGTAAATTTTGCCTGTGTGTGGATGGAAAGCTCTTTCAGTATCTTTATATATCTCTCTCAGCCTCTGGAACTGTGTTGAACCTCTGCTTGACTGGTCTTAGCCTGTATCCCTCAGCTGTTTGCTCATTTTGATTGATTTTCGTCTCAGCCCTAGGATATCTAGTGACTTTGCATGTCTGGCCTTCTGTGGGAAGTTTCGATCTCTTGATTATGCAGTCAACTTGTTGGTTGTATTCTGCACCTATCCAGTGCTTTGTTAAAGCCTGATCTTCTATACTCTGAATACTTCACTTCTAGCCTCTTTGAAGTTCACTAGTCTTTGTGTTTTTCCTTGCTTGCATGGTTCATTTTAGTGTTTCAGAATTGGTTCTATTTCATTAATTGAACTTGGATTGTGCATATCTCTTAGAATTTGTTTACATGCATCATGCCATCTTAAAGGAAAGAAAAATAAAAAATCTCTTGCATCATAGTAGTTAGCATTTATTGTTATTTGTTGCTATTAAAAAGAAAAAGACAAAATTTCGTTTCTTGTTATTAGCTGCATTTAGGATCTTTGTTGTTTGTTGCAGTGATCATTTCGTTTGAGAAAAAGATCTCAACTCTCCTGTAGATAGAATTCATCGAATCAAATGATTTAATTTTGGCATATAGTTTGCATGTAAAAAGTTTTTGAGATATCACATACGGTAGGACCAAAAAACTGAAACATAATCAAAGATAAACTTTAAAATGAACTCAATGAACATAACAACGCATTCGAACATAACGAAAACACTCTAGAGGTCTAGGTTAGAGATGTGTTCCGGCGTCTTTAAACCTGGTAGTTTATCGTCGAGTGGTTGGGTGATTCCTCCACGGTGAAACGATAGGTGCCAATACGGACTGTGCTCCCACGTACCGTCGAGTATATATTGGGAGACCCCTATAGGAATAAAGCCTTTATCCATAGGAAGCCGTGTCAGCCGCCCTACGATTCGCAATGCAGTGAACACAGCATTCACGAAGATCGACCACCCGTACCCTAAAAGTATTCTGTGGTTTTGCGAAAAGTTTGTCACACCCTCTACCTAGAATTCCAGAGCAGTCACTTTTGATCCTTTTCGGACTCCCTAAACGAAAAGGTGCCTGTGAGCGTCTTGTCACTTCGTGCTCATTAAATATTCGAAGGAGACTAGAGTCATCTTTTATCCTTTTCTCGACTCTTAAAAAATGAAAAGGTTAAGTTCAGTGTCTTAAAATTTATTGGCCACGATAACATTACCCAATTAGATTTTGTTTGCGTTAGCTTGAGTAGGGTTATTTCTCGTTCAATGGCAGCCTTTCCGGTGCCCACCGGCCAAGGTGTTCCTCCTGATGGGAACCCTCGCCCATTTCCTTCTGTTGGAAATGTTGGTGTTCAGTATATCGCAACATTGTCTTTGCCTGGGTTGACCATTGGTTTACCCGTATGGTTGTTTTCAAACTCGGTGGTCTCAAGTGTGATGACTCCTGTCCCACCACCACCTCCTCCACCCGAACAACACCATGTTGATTCTAAGGTGGAACCCTTCCCTTCTTCGCCTATTGCTGTGTCCTCATCTTCTACTTCGCCTGGTGAAACCTTGGATTTCACTAACCAGGTGGCTAAGAAGAAGAAGAAGAAGACCAAAAAGAAGAAGTCTCCTAAGGGAAAGGTCGTATCTACCACGAAGCTATCAGAAGTGGAACCACTTTCTGCTCCTCCGCGGAAGCTTCGGTCTCCTTGTCGATTATGCAAAGGGGACCATTTTCTTTCTGATTGTCCTGGCATTCCCAGGATCCTAGACATATGGTCCCGTGACCTGACTCACCCCTTACTGTCGCAAATCGACGATACCTTACTAGCTGGTAACAGAAAAGGGAAGGTTCGTTTCCCTTGTCGACTTTGTAAAGGTAATCATCTTCTTCGCCTTTGTCCACTTATGGATGAAGCTTCCCGTCTGTTGGCAAGTCTGTCGGATCCCTTACCCCAACTACCCGCTGGATATCAGTGTCTTTTTACAACTGCAGAACATCTCTCCACTAACCAAGTGATCAAACATGATTCCTCTTTGGTCCAGCTTTCTCTTCCTGAACCTACCTGTGCTCCGCCTGCTCCAGACCAGTCCCTGGTCGGAACGAGTGATTTATATTCATCATCTACGCACCACTTGATCATCAAAGATGAACCACCTGAGTCCAAACCAAATGAAAGTCCATAGTTCCGGATTACAAGTGACCCGGTCTTTCGAAAGGTCCAGCTTACAAGTGACCCGGTTTTGCCTACAGAAGTTCCATCCTTAGATGCTCTTACACCTGAATCCAAACCAGACGAAAGTCAAAAGGTCCGGCTTACAAGTGACCCGGTTTTGCTTTCAGAATTTCCAACCCTAGATGCTCTTACACCTGAATCCAAACCAGACGAAAGTCAAAAGGTCCGGCTTACAAGTGACCCGGTTTTGCTTTCAGAATTTCCAACCCTAGATGATCCTACATCTGAATCCAAACCAGACAACAGTCAAACGGTCCGGATTACAAGTGACCCGGTTTCGCCTTCAGAAGTTACCTCCTTAGATGATGTTATCACTGCCAAGAATGAAGAACCCACCATTCAAATTCTATTCATTGACATAGACGTTAATGATCAAGTGAGCGTCCCTCTCATTTCTTCACACCAGGAAGAAAGTCCATTAGAATCATATCCGGCTGTCTATCCAGTCCCACCTCCAAGCAACCTAGTTGTTTCCTTTAATTGGGATCAACTAGTTAATCCTCGGTTACCAGCCTCCATACCATTTCGAATTATAGTCCAAGTCTATCGCATGGTTATGGCTGGTACACTTATTGATGAGGGATCTCCTGTGAGTATCTTTTCTTCAACAGCTTGGGAAGCACTTGGTTCCCCACTGCTTCTGCCTGAGATGAGAAACCTTATAGGTTTCCATCGAGAAATCACTCGACCTTTAGGAATTCTTCCCAATGTACCTATCACGTTAGAAGGGAAGACTATCCAAATGGGTCTCATGGTAGTCCAAGGTCCGTTAGATTACAATTTACTCCTTGGACGAGACTATATTTATCGCATACGTGCTATTGTGTCCTCACCCTTCAGAGTGATGTGTTTTCCGCATGAAGGAAGAACGATCAAAGTCGTAGACCAACTTTCATTCCCCGATTCACACTTCACATTTAGTCATCTGCCATTCCTAAATGGTCTTATTTCCACAGGAAATGCCCCAGCACCCACCCCGTCATTCTGATGACGGCATCTCACCCGGGCGCGTGACTGAAGCCCGGGGAGCATGCATCCTCCTTCAAAATCGAGTCTTTCCAAGTAAAGCTTCATTCCATCCACTCCGTGAATGCCATGAAGCTTGGGGGGCATGTACCTCGATTTGTATGATCATGCTGGGGGCATCATGCTGGGGGCATGCAACAAAATTTTTTTTTTTAACAAGCAAAGTTCTCCATGGTTCAAGCTTGTGTAAAAATGAACCCATACCTGATTTACATCCCGTGATTGCCTTTTATCCGCTAAATCCTGCTAGATGAGCCTTGGTTGTTTCATTCCATCGCCACCATCTTTTTGGCCGATCATATGCTTTCACTTGGTTGTTTCTCCTTTCCTGAGGAACCGCAGCGATGAGTGGTTTTATTAGCCAGCCTCTTAACCTTTACATGTTTCAAGAGAGTTCCACCATTGCCGGAACCAGTTGCTATCCCTTATACCACTCGTTCCTTCAGGACGAGTCGCCTTTACGCTCTTTTCTGACTCGTAAAATATGAAAAGATTGCTGAGTATTTTTCCCTTTTTGACTCGTTAAAGAAAATAAAAATGGAGGTCCGCTTTCAGCTCTTTTCTGACCATTTAAAGAGGAAAAGATTGCCGAGTCGCTCCTCTTGACTCGTTAAATGGTGATAAGGGGTGGTCGTTTTAAGTTCTTTTTGTCGACCGTTAAAACATAAAAAGATTACCGGGTTCTTGTCGTTTCAAACTCGTCAGTGGTTACGAAACGACGTGGTTTTGACCGCTTTTTTACTTTTTCAGGTCGAAGTCACTAATCATGAAAAGTACTCCTCGATCGTAATGATCGGGCGGTTCTTTTGGGTATTATTTTATACTTTTTCGGGCCCGAGAGACACAACTTTACGAAAAAGGACATCCCTGGAGTTTCCTTTTCTGCTGTCTTTTCAAACTCTCTAAACATGAAAAGACGCCGAGTTCTTCCTTTGTCAGACTCGTTAAAACTTAATGACATCGGATTTTGTCACAACACAAGCATATGCTATCCCCATCAAGCTTGTTAAAAATAACTGGGGTACTCGCCAGAAATGGCGGGGGAAAAAGAAAATTTTTGAACCATAATTATTACCGTAACGGCAGTATGTCGCTCTTGAACATGGCACTTTTGCTTTCGTGTCCGGGGTGGGGATATTTCATCTCATATCTTTCACTTGCTTCCATGGACTTGGGTACCCTATTTGACCTCTCATTCACTCATTGCCTTGTCATCATGACCTTTGATACATTGATGTCAAATACTGCCAATTCCGTTAATGTGCCGACAATATGTTCAAGAGAAGTTGACCTCTGCAAAACAACCTCCCTCTGATAGTTCGCACAATCTTGATTCACAACTTCATCTCTCTGTCTCGTGTCGATGATGTGGGAAACATTATGGCCCACCTTCGATCAAGGTCACTCCCTGTCGACTTCAACTCATTATCCAGGGAATTGATCTAGAGACTCCTTTCCAGTGCCTTGGAGCCTGCATGCCTCAATGGCAGGTTCTTCGTGTTTGACGTGAGGTTTTCATCATTGGCCTCCGATCGAATGATTCTACGAGTGTTCGACTTCAGACCATTTATTCACATGCCGTAGATTGTACCTATAGTACCTTGAGGGCCATTGTCATTATTGGTGGTACCTCTCGCGTCTGTTAACAGTTTCCATTATTGACTGGTAATCAGACGATGTTCATGCATGTTCGACTTCAGCTCATATATTCACATGCTTGGACTTGTACTCTTGTTCAGGTCGAGATGGAGCGCAAGAACCTGGATTGTGTCTGTAGTAATCCAGGCGTGATTCTCGATACTTGACTCATTCATTGGATGGTTGCGACCATACCTGAGTCAATTCATTGATCCTAACCAGATGGCTGCGTCCATACTATGGATCTAGATTATTTATGTACTCTCTTATGGATGGCTGCGACCATACCACGTACATCATGTAATTGAACTATCAGTCATGTCTCTTAATACAGCTCCTCGGCGGCAGTAACTATATGTGCTCTTATGTGCTCTTATGTGTTCTTGTAAAGCATTTCACCCCTCTCCACCTCTCGGACTTCATGCTTTAGGGGGCATCTGTTACACAGTAATTTGTCACCATCCCTGTTACTCCTCTTGTCATACCTTGGAGGACCCATCCCGGGAGTTATAAGAAGTGACAAAGTCTAAAAACACTTGCATTATGTTCCCCTGAGTATGTACTCCATGTTCCCTGAAGACATCTTCTGCAGATTATCCCTGAAAAATGATCTTTTTCCATTGGCGCAAGTCCACAGTGTTCTACCCGTGCCAATGATGGAGATCCTCAAAAGAGGGCGCGACCATTGGCGCTCTGCCTTAGAACAACAGTAGCGCCAACCAAATTTAGTCGTGCTTTTTGCCTTAATGCACGTCCGACTGTTGTTTCCTTCATTACATGGAGCTTTTCTGAGGATAAAAAATCAGTCTTTTGTCGAGCTTTATCCATCTTTATGGCTTTTTCTAATCCGCAAAAGGTGTCCCGGTTCATCGTATCCTCCTCCCTTCTTCATCTATATAAGCTTGTCATTATGCATTGGACAAGCTAGAGTGTTAGCTAGTCTTGGAGAGGGTTAGTGCTAGTGATTTAGTGATTGAGTGATAGTAGTGATGATTAGTGGTCATGGGGTGTTAGATGTTGAGTGCTAGAGAGGTTATGCTGCCGAAGAGGAGATGCATTGCAAGACACATATAGTTATTCGCCCAGCCAGGAGAAGGGTCAACGTCAGAACAATGGTTGTAACTTTTCCTGTTTATTAATTGATGAGCGACTACTATTATAGTTCCAATCTCATTATCTATCATGGTGATATGTTGATTTATTCCCTTTCTGACTGAAATATAGTTGTGCCTTGGTAGTTTTTATGTTGGTATCTGTCTCTTCCTTTGCATGTGCAGGTGTTCGTTTATGATCTGTTGGAGCAAGGGAGTGAGGATATCAACTCTGCTTCAATCATAGCGTTGGACTCCAGGTTAGTCTTCTTGATTCACCTTTGATGCATAACTAGGAACTTGCGTAGCAGCGTGGTTTGTTTGTGGCTAGTTCTGTTATAGGCTAGTGGGATCGCCTCTGTCCGCAGAGGGGATTTACCTGACCAACAGTTAGGTAGGATGGTTTTGTCAACAGTTTAGACAAAACACTTCCTTTGCTTCATCCGTAGCACAGACAAAGGTGAATGGTGGATCAGACCAATCACCTAACCTAAGAAGTTGAAAAACTAAAAAGCTAAGAACACTAAAAAAAGGAATTTGGTTGTTTTTCGCTTGCATAAAAAGATTTGCATGCCCCTAGGCAACGAGAAAAGGAGAGTCTCCAGGTGACCATATGGAAATCACTGCGGTTAAGTAGGATTTTTTTTGTCAATGGAGCCGACGAAACACTTCCTTGGCTTTGTCCATCAAATAGACAAAGCTGAATGGTGTGAGATAACACTTCCAATCACATAACCTATAGGGAAACCTATATTTTTTTTAGCTGGGTTCGTCCATTGAAGAAAACTAGGGTGCATGCCCCCTAAGCTTCGTTACATTCACCAGACTACTCGTGCTAATTAGGTGGATGGAATGAATGTTGAAGAGACATTCTCGACGTAAAAGGACCATTTAGGGATGATGTTTGACTTGAAGCTGTGTTTGAACTAGGAAATGAAAGCTGGTCAACAGTGACAATTTTGCCTTCCTGCGAGAAACACATCACTCGAAAGAGTGTTGAAACAATAGTTTCCATGTTGTAAACATAGTCACGTCCGAGGAGTAGATTGTAATCTAACGATCCTTGGACTACCATCATGTTCAAGTGAATGGTTTTCCTTCTCAAAGTTATCGGCAACTTAGGAAGGATCCCTAATGGTCGAGTGGTTCCTTTGTTAAAGCCTGACAAATTCTATGTAACAGGCATAAGCGATGGCAAACCAAGCGCTTTCCAAGTAGTTGAGGAAAGGATACTCACTGAAGCCCCTTCATCTATGATAGTGCCAGACATGATCATTTTGTAAACTTGTACTATGATCCAGAATGGTACATTAGAAGGAAGGTGGGATCTTGCTAGTTGATTCCAATCAAAGGATGTAACCAGACTACTTGGAGGGGGTACCGAATAAACGGTTGAATTAACCACTTGAGTCGCGGGAGCTAGTAGATTCTCTTCCTGTTGTGAAAGAATGGGCGGATTTCCCCCAAGTTCATCAGACTCTGAAGTAACAAAAAGAATTTGAACATTATAATTCTTACTCTCTTTGGGAGTGGTATCATCTAAAAGTGGACCTTCTGAAGGTAAAACTGGGTCGATTGCCATTTCGACCTGTTGACTTTGGTCCGATATGGACTCAAAAGATTCACTTTCAACGATAGGTGTTTTGACTGACGGTTCAGTTAAGTCAGTCGTATTTTCAACTAGTAAAGGACTAGGGGAGAGTTTCTTGTATCTAGGTGGAAGTCGCTGTGGTGAAGCAGGACGGTTATGCAAGACTCTTTTAGCTTCCTCCAAAAAAGGACAACGGTGAAGAGAATGACTACCTTCACATAACCTACATGGAACTCTGACCTTCCCTTTCTGTCCATTGACTTCACTATTACTAGTTGATGGTGTGCTGTCAACATGATCACCAGAGGTTGATGACACCTGATGGTGCAAACGGGGAGACCATTCTCTCAAGATCCGAGGGATGCACAGACATTCTCGATGAAAATGGTCTCCTTTGCAAATTATGCATGGATGTCTGGGTTTGGAAATTTCAGTGTTTATATTTTCACCAGATGCTGCATGGTTGCCCCCTTGCTTAATCGACTTCTTCTTCTTCTCCTTTGCTTTCTTCTTCTTCTCAGACACCTAGTTAATAGCATCACTATTTTCACCAAGCGAAGATGAAGAAGGGGAGGGAGAAACAAATGAAGAGGAAGGTGAAGGGTCAACTTCAGTATCAACTGGATGCTGATTCGATTGCTGAGGAATCACGTTATTTTGAACCACAGAGGTTGAGAATAGCCATACTGGTAGGCCAATAGTAAGTCCCAGAAGGGATAAAGTGGCCATATGAGGTGCACCAATATTTCCCCAAGATGTAAAAGGACTAGGAATATCCTCCAAAGGGATTCCTTGATTGGTGGACTCCATTACCTCAACCTAATACCAATGAAGGAATAGGGATGTTATTCCGAAATTAATAAATTTTAAAGATGCTTTGACACAAATTTTGCTTTTTCAATTTTTAAGAGTCGAGAAAAAACTAGAGATGACTCTAGTCCCCTTCGCTTTTTAATGAGCCTGAAGTGACAAGTGCTCAGATGGACCTTTTCTTTTAAGGATTCGAAAAGGAACGAAAGTGACCACTCTAGAAATCTAGACAGAGGGATTACGAAACCAATCGCAAAACTGCAAAATACACCTTGGTGATAAATTAAAGAGAAATTACCAAGGAATTATGTACGGCATCAGTCTTCCCAAATGCTGTGTTCAATGCATTGCGATCAATAGGGCGGCAGGCATGGCTTCCTATGGATAAAGGATATAAGCCTATTGTGGTCTCCCAATATATACTCGACAGTACGGGGGGCACAAGTCTGTGCTAACACTTGTCATATCAAAGAGGAGGAATCACCCAACCTTCAATTAAAATGATAGTTACTAGATTTTACGACGTCAGAACACGTCTCTAGCCTAGGCCTCTAGATGTGTTGCGTTAGGTTCCAAAGTGGTGTTAAGTTCATTGAAATTTATTTTAGAGTTGATCTTGTTTAGAAGTTTTCCTTTCAATGATTCACCACGTGATGCAGATGTAAAATTCCTAAATATGCAATCTAAAATGATAAACAATCGTTGTTTATTTTTAGCAATGAAAATCCTAGCTACTATGGAAAGAAGATTATGATTCTTTCAAACAAAGAGAAAAGAGCACACACTAAATGCACTTTTCCTAAATCATTTTTCGCACACAGTCTAAATGCAAATGCAAATGCAAATGCATGTATTTGTTTTTTGTTCCCCTTAATGTGAAAAATGCCAAAAAGGAAAACTAAGTATAGATTTGAAATATTTTCTTCAAAGCGACATTTCGACAATTTCTTTTCAAAATGAAAGGAAGACTTAAACGAAATTTTTCAATTTCGAATAGAAGATTCTTTTGACACTTCAAATATCAACAAATCAAATCAAATACATGACAAATTGTTTAATTGACTATCCAAATAAGGAAGACTCAACGACACTTCTCTTTTTGACACAAAGCGACAGTTACGACACTTTTGTTCCAAAACGACAGATCGATTTAAGCAACTTTTCGACAAAGGATTGCAAATGATGGACAAATACATAAAAAAAATTACTAATCCTAATCAATGGAGGCTGAATTATGTAAAGCAAGGAGGCTTCAACAATGAGATACTGTTCATAAGTAGCAAAACAATTGAACAAAGCTGAAAACAAGGACAAAAACCCCAAATTCCAAGGAGAGAAATAGGATTACTTAGTCATCGCACCTGTGCTTCACAGAAACAGGGATGCATCTCACCTGCTACACTCAGGAAGTGCAATGCATACTGGCTTCCAGTGACAGACAGTGCGATGGGCCAGGGAGCGCAACTGAGGTGGGTTTTGGCTCAAATTTGCAGCTGATTTCAGTGAGTTAAGCTGAGCTATTATGGACAGTAAAAGGCAAAGTATAGAGGTATGATCTTGGGAGGTTACTAAGCTACCACAAGGGCATCTAGAATGTTGGTAAGTCAGATGTTCAGTTCATAAACTAAACCGGAGATTGACTGAAGCAGCGTTCATCTACTTTGCAATTGTAGAGCAAGAGCAGTTCGAAGGCCGTCTGGCTAACTTCAGGCTCTGTCTATAGTTTATAAAACAAACAATCAACAAGAAACAAATAAACTATTCGCTCCTCAGTGGAGTCGCCATTTTGTTTATGAGAAAACTAGTGTCTTTTCGATTTGCTAGCCCCACTAGGATTGGCAGCTATCCTAGAAACAAATAATCAAAGCAATTTGTGATTTCCTCTATGTATGATAGATAAGAGAGAAGTAAAAGGACCAACCTGGATCTTCTGTTTGACTCCTTGCTTGATTTCTCTCCCCCTTGATAGAGCTTGCGCCTCTTCTCATACTTATCTCGCTCAGAGAATACCTGTAGAGACAAAGTAACAAAACACCATCAAAGCATCTTGATCTATTATATCATAAGCAATGCAGAATTAGAAATACATTGGACATACAATAGCATTCACAAATAACAAGATTCACAAATACACGATTGTATGGAGGAAAGCTCAAAGAACTTTATTAAAATAGAAGGGAGAATTACAACCCAGTTGTTTGATCCAGCATCATCCTCCCAACATCAAAGCCCTCTTTACCTCATGAAAAGCAAGATCACCATCAATACAATGCTCTTTCTCAGATACAAACTATCAGCACTTCCTTACAAATTACCAAATTCCAGCCTCTAAATCTCTCAGATGAGGGATCCATTTATAGATGTCTGCAAGGGTGTGAGTCATCTCTGGGTTTTTGATTAGTGTCATTCTACTTGTTGTTTCTGGTTCCACTTGGAGATTTCTTGGATCTCTTACTCATCGTTGGGCGAATTCAAAGAGGCAAGTGTCATAGGAGAAGTTTCTAGAAGATTCCATGAGCATCCACTTAGCAAACTGTCTCTGACATTTGTCCATTCTCGCTCATCACACCCCACAGAAGGCCTCTTCAATATGCATCACACCTGGCTAGTGTAGGAGTCAGTATGCATCGCACCTTGACAGTGGAGCAGTCAGTATGGTCCAGTTTTGGCCAATTCTGTGTGGTTTTTTAGGTGGAACCTTTTGGGGAATGATGTAATCAATTGACCATGATCCTTTAGGGTATGAAACAACACTTTTAGGGGTTAAAGAGCCTTTGGTTTATCGACATATAAGATTGGGGTTGCAGTGCCCAAATATGTCTATAACAATTATGATCTATATGATGATTGGGATATGTGCTACTTCTTGGTAGGTATGGATGCTAGTTGATATGCATTATGTTTCAGTCATGTAGATGTCATATGCTCCAGTGTTTGTGCTTCAGTTCTTGTTGCCTTATCAGATGGAGTTGACCCTTTTCCATTGATGTCAAATGGGTAGTGATAGTTGATGACGGTCTATAGTTCTTATATGGTTTCCATCAATTCCAAAAGGGGAGATTGTTGGTATTATGGTGTGCATGGATCTAGCTAGCTGATGTTGGCATTGGTTCATGACGATATCTAGCTCATGTTGGTTTTTATGTCAATCCTTGTATCTTAGATGATGTATTGATGTGATTCAGTGTAGCATGGTTGTAGTTAATTATGTTAGCATTGGGATAATTGTGTTGGCATTAATGATCCAGGTGGCTCTCGAAACACTCAGTAGAGGGCTTAGGAAAGGCTCAAAAATAAAAGTTCTTGGATTACCATGAAACTAAAGTCAGATCGAAGAGCTAGTCACAAGATTCCGAATGGCGCAAACGACACCTCAATCTGACATCGTATGCAAATGTTATGTCCAGTCAAAGTTTTGGTCAACTAGGCCCCTTCGCTAAACTTAGCCGAGCACCAACTAAATTTCGAAGCTTGACTAAATCTGGAAGACTCGCTAAATTTGGCAAAAATTAATGAGGCAACAATTTGCCACTTTGCGGTGATGGTTTCCGGCGACCAGAAATGGCGAAATTATCGCCTACTTAATTTTTCTGGTGACCCCAACATTTCGGCCAACGAATTTTGTCCATATTTTTTTAGAAATAAAAAAAAAGTAACAAAAATCAAATAAAATTGGCCAACATCCCAACAAATTAACATTTTCAACCATTCTTCCAAGAAGGCAGGCTTAAAAATTAATGACAAGTTCTTTTTTATTTAAATTCATATTTGCCACAAGGGAACAGGGGGACAGAACCTAATGAATAGGTGGAACCCTATGTGGGCACAAAAACTAAGGAGAGGAATCCTAACGCAGGGAAATATACAAGGAGTCTAAAAGATTCCCTAAGGGCCAAATTTTGACAGTTTCATAACTAGACCCACTTTATACTCATTTTACTCAGTTTTTCACAAGGAGTGAATTGCTGAAGTCAATATGAGTAGCAGATATTTAGTCAACTTGCAAATAGGAATCTTTGTGGAATCATGAGGAATCTAAAATATCCCCTAAGAACCAAATTTTGAAAATTTCATAACCAACCCGAATTTATACTCATTTTACTCGGTTTTTTGCAAGGAGCACAGTGCTGAAGTTAGATTTGTTATTTGAGCAGTAGAATTCCAGTCAACAAATGAGAAGGAATCTTTAGGGAATATTTGAGATTCCCGAAGCTCGAGATTTTGACCAGAGAAGAAAGGGGTCGAGTTTGATGTTATTTTTCACAATTATTTTCTAGGAATTCAATGGTGCAGTCCATTCCTTGAGTAGAGGTGTGCATGTTAAGGCCATCCTTGAGAGTGGAGGTATAAGGTGTCTTTTATACATGCATGTAATTTGATTTTTTCTAAAGATTGATGAAAGAGGCCCCCCCCCCCCCCCCCCCAACATTGAGCAGAGCCTAGAGATATAGCCCATACTAGGTGAGCTCCATTATCAACTTGTTGTGTCTTTACTTCTCATGGCTATTTTCTATTTCCACTTCGTTTATGCATATGCATATTATGGTTACATGCTCTTTAAAATGAATTTTTGTATGCATCTTTGAAGTGAAAAAATGGATCAGGTTTGGTGTCTGAGATGGTCTTCTATTGATGTGAATTGCAAGTGTATGATAACTAGGTAAAATCTCCAAAGAGGTGAAGGAAAACTTAAGTCCTTTGATCCAGAAGTTGGGAATGCAACATGAAGAGAGAAAATGGTAGATGAAGATGCTTGATTGGAAGAAGAGCTAAATTATCGTGGGGCCTTCTATGCCATGGCAGAAAAAGTGGATAAATTATTTGTTGAGTATGAGAAGATAGTGGTGAAACCAGAGAAGAAGGAAGGAACAAATGATAATGCCTCGATGAATCATGAAGGAGGAGGAGAAGATCCTCTTGAACCTCCCTCTCCATATTCTAGCGGAAGTTCTTCTTATTTCTCTTCTCATCATTCTAGAGGTAGTAAAACTCATAAAAATCCATTTTGCAAACTTGATGTCAAGTTTGATATGCATGTGTTTAGTGGAGAATCTAATGCAGAAAAACTAGATAAATGGATGATACAAGTTGAAGTATATTTTTGCATCCAATGAATCAAAGAGGATGAAGCCAGGATCCAGCTAGCATCCCTTCAATTGAGTGGCACTGCTCTTGTCTGGGGGGATGGAAAGTTGCAGAAAGGTGGAAAGATTAGTTGTAATCATCTTTCTGTTACAGAATTATATATTACAAAGCAATGGAACACATAAAATATTGTAGAAATATAAACACATAAAACGCATAAAACAAGAGAGACACAGATATACATGGTTCACCCATCTTGGGCTACGTCCACGGAGAAATAGCTAGTCCTTCCTTTTATATTATCCAGCAAAATGAAGAGATAAAACCTAAAATAGATCCGCTGTAATTCCCTCTTCGCTCTCAATCTCCTCTCTCTTCCTCACTCAAAATACAGATATACATAGATGCAATACAATTCCCTCATATATAGTGAGGGGTTTCCTTCTAGGGCAAAAAACCCTAAATTAAATATAACTTCTACCATCAAGTCTCTGCCTAATGAATGACCCAGATTGACTACGAAATTACAACATTTTACAAGCCAATTTTACATCTATTCTTAGCTTCGGGGGCACTGCCCCTGATTCCCTGCCAGGGGGGGCTCCCAAAGGTCATAGCCAGCCCACTAGACCCACCCTGCAGCGAATATTTTATGGGCGGCGTTACTGCCCCATTACGAACTAGGGTCCAATGTGGCAATACCTTTGAATACAGAAGATAATCAGGCTCCACACCCAATACTTTCATCTGGGTCAGAGTTTGTTTCTACTTTAAGAAGACATTTTTGCCCATTAGCTTACAAACAGAAGGCTATGAATGAATGGAAACATTTGAAACAAAGTAAAGGTCAATCTATTTATACTTTATAGAGGATTTTAGGAAACAAGCATTAACATTGAATGTTCCACTAGACACTTATGAGACATTGTTGAAATATATTGGCTCTTTGCATAGTTATTTACACGATTCGTTGTTATTATTTGAACCTAAACCTTTTTGATGAATCTAGTGTGAAGGATGTACATATGGAAAGCAGTGGGAATCATGAGCAAGAAGACCGCCCAAAGACAACAGTAACAACTAAGAGAAAGGAAGCAAAGCCCTATTGTAATCATTGTGCGAAAGAAGGGCGTGATGAGGAACATTGTTGAAAACTCCATCCGGAATTGAGGTCTACGAGGAATGATAGATAAGACAAGCATAAGGAAGTTGCGACTATGTAACAAGACCAAGAATCAGAATTAGAGGGTGATGAAAAGATCACCATTTTAGGATTTGTAGGTGTTGGACCAATTAACATTGGATCGAACTTAGGTGATGAAATGAAGATTGCATCTCTTGGGATTGCAGAAGGTGGACCTATTAACTTAGGTTTTGATTCAGGCTATGAGAAAAATATGTCAATAGAAATTGTGCCAAAGGTGAGAAGGGAACCAAAGACTGCATATCTCCAAGAACTCGAAGAGATCAACCAAAGAATTCAAGCAGAGAATGTTGAACTAAAGAGACTCCTATAAAAAGTAGAGGAGGACAAATAAAGGTTGTAGCATCAGTTACAAGCCAAGGAGTAGGGCTTGCAAAAGTTTTAGAATAACAATCTTGAGGTAAAACGTGATTCTTCAATTTCATGTTCATTTTATGATGATGATCTCTCTTCTTTTGAGAAACATGCTAGAGGAATTTGATGAAAATTGTTGAAGAAAATGGGGTATCGAGGAAAGGGTCTTAGCATTAATGGCCAAGGAATTATGAATCCCATCAAAGTGGAGGAATATCCTCATTATCTAGGACATGGATATGTCAGAAAAAGGCCAAGGAATGATCCAAGATAGACAGTGGCCAACCAATGATAGATGATGAGAGCACTTCATCGCATTCCAGTGATAGTGAGGATCCCGCAGGCACTTATTAGAGGCATACCATGAATAAGCGTTTGAAGACAATTCGAAATGTTTGGAGCAGAAATAATCATTATATTTACTACAAAAATGATGGAAGCCATATTGCCACATGTTAGATACTCCATGCCCAGAAAGAACCTATGATGGAACCAACTGGTGAAGATGTTCAACAAGCGAATAAGCCACAGAGAGATGGCCCATTCACTTTGTTGAGTGAGAGATGATTTTATTAGATATAGTAGCTTGTCATGGCCATATTGTTGTAAATCATATGTTGTGAAATTATTGTAAAAGTGGTGATGTATTTTTCATCACTTATGAAAGAAACATAATGATCATTTGGCCTCCTTTTACTCGAAAGATTTAGAGTGAGGATAGCAAGAAGGGCTGCAGATCTGCGTTTTCTTAAAAACTGTCGGGACAATTCCCTAAGAAGCTCTTCTTTTATCATCATTCTAAAATCCTGATGATGGATCCCATTTGGGATTTGAAATGTTGGTATAAAAATGTTCATACTGTGGATTCTCCGGTCAATGATTCAAAAAATATTGGTTTCTATTATGATGTACACTTGACCAAAGAGTGTATCTTATAAAACCTTGTAAAGTAAAGGGATGCTTAGGTCATGATTGGTCATGTAATTGAACATCTTGTTTGAAAATATTGTACGACTGGCTTGCAGAGGATGCAAGTGTCGTCTCATCACTTATGTTTCTGAAGACAAAGGTGAAGGCAAAGGAAGTGTGGCCAGTGAGGGCACTTGTTTTGAAAACAAGGGAACATAACATATTACAAATTATATTCATGCTTTTGGAGGACCAAAAGCTCCTCAATGGGGAGGAATGATCCAAGTGCGTCCTGAAACACCCAATGATTAAAGAGGGCTCAGGGAAGGCTCAAAAATAAAAGTTATTGGATTACCATGAAACCAGAGTTAGATCAAAGAGCTCGTCACATGCTTATCAACAGTGTAAACAAAACCTCAATCCAACATCATATGGAAGTTATGGCCAATCAAAGTTTTATTCAACTAGGCCCCTTGGCTAAATTTAGCAGAGTGCCAACTAAATTTGGAAGCCCTGCTAAATTTGGAGGAGCCGCTAAATTTAGCATAAATTAACGAGGCAACAATTTGGCACTTTGCGGCGACGATTTATGGCCAGCAAAACTGGTGAAATTGTCGCCTACTTAATTTTTCCGATGGCCCAAAAATTTCGGCCAACGAATTTTGTCCATATTTTTTTTAAAAGTAAAAAAGAAAATAAATTTGCTAATGGCCCAACAAATTAATACTGCCAACCATTCTGCGAGGAAGGCAGGGTTAAAAATTAACGTTAATTTTTTTATTTAAACTTATATTTGCCACAAGGGAACAAGGGCATGAAACCCAATGCAGAGCTGGAACCCTGAGTGGGTATGAAAATCAAGGGGCAGAACCCTAACGCACGGAAATATGCAATGGAATCTAAAAGATTCTCTAAGGGCCAAATTTTGATTGTTTCATAACTAGGCCGAGTTTATACTCATTCTACTCAAATTTTCACAAGGATCAAATTGGTGAAGTCATATTTGTAATCTGAGCCGCATATCTTTAGTCAACTTGCAGGGTGGAATGTTTGTTGAATCATGAGGAATCCAAAAGATTCCTTAAGGGCCAAATTTTGACAGTTTCAAAAGCACGTCAACTTTATACTCATTTGACTCATTTTTTTATAAGGAGTGCAGTGGTGAAGCCATATTTGTCATTTGAGTAGTAGAATTCTAGTCAACCAGCAAGAAGGAACGTTTATGGAATCTTTGAGATTCCCGAAGGTCTATACTTTGACCAAAGCAGAAAGAGGTCACGTTTATAGTAATTTTTCATGATTTTCTACCAGGATTTCAATGATGCAATCCATTCCTTCACCAGAGGTGTCCATTTTCAAGCCATCACCAAAAGCAGAATTATAAGGTGTCTTTTGTACATGCATGTAATTTGGATTTTTCTGTAGATTAATGAAAGAGGCCTCCCCACATTGAGTAGAGCCTAGAGACGTATCCCACACTGGGCAAAATCCGTTATCAATGTGTTATGTCTTTGCTTCTTATGGTTGTTGTTTATTTCCACTTCGTTTATGTATATACATATTATGGTTACATGATCTTTAAAATGTGATTTTGTATGCATCTTTGAAGTGAAAATATCTAGATAAAGTGATGCCAATAGTATGACTCCACTCATGTTGGTCAGTTGTTGACATTGGTATGGTTGTGGGTTGATGGCAGACTAGTTGAGTTGGAAACTAGGTCTTCATCTAGGTCTTCATGCTTATGCTTGTGGAGATGACTTTGCGGTAGTAGTGTGTTGGTCTCACGATGATGATGATGATGTTGTAGAGGTTTCCACATCAGTTCAGAGGTATTGCATCTTCGGCATATGTTTATTGGAGAGTGGAGGACTTGTTGGCACTCTTGCCAACCTTGCTTGTTGGCCTTCTAGGTCAATCTGGAAGTGACACTTGAGAGACATGTTTGATCCACTTGCAGATGTGTTAAAGGATATGTCAGAGGTTTGGAGGCTTGTACAGATGCTGGAAAAGGTGATCCAACAGGTGGCAGAGGTTCAAAGCTGATAGTCACATGGAGCCAAGCTTATGAGAGTGACTAAAATTTTACAGTCACTGGCAAGGAAGCCTGTGGGAATGACTAAGGAGCTCTGATTCAGTTTGTGTAGTGTTGTGTGTGAAATTGAGCTTTTGTCACAAGTTTTTTCTATACATTCCTCGCACAAATCATCTAATTTTGGTATTATAGCGACATTATTGATCATAACATTTAAGCATATGGTAAAAAAAGTTAGTAAGGCCTCTAGAAGCTGATCAAAGTTGAAAATATTAAAAGGAAAGTGGAGTCAGTGGCTTTATCAAGTCAATGAGACAGATCCAGATTAAATCAAACATATGAACAAAGATTGTGGATCTCAGTAGTTCTTAGTAATTATTAATTTGAGCATTTCAATTCATATGTATATAGGATATAGCTCAATGAAAGTATGGTTTATTTTCTTTGTGTTGAGAGAGTATGATCTTGGAGGATTATGTGCAAGCTATGTGAGATGTGTGATGTAGAATTTTTGAAGCAGTTTGCAAGTGTTGTAGCAGATAGTAGAGTATGTTTCAGCCAACATTTTTTATAGTGAGTGAGGAGAAGAAATAATGTTTGATTGCAGTTTGGGGAGAGTTTGTTATTGTAGTTTGTGGTGTATTTGGAGTTTGGTTTTTATTTTTTATTATGTGCTTTAATAATACGTTTTTTTGGTGCTCATGATGAGCAATTCTTGGTTCTAGTATGCAAATGTATGAAATGTGAACCACATAGAGGAGTGGAGTTGGAGGACTCCAAAGTAATCAATACAAGTGAGCAGTTTTCTCATTCCAATGGTGGTTGGATAGTTTGGCAGAAACTGGGCGAGGCTCATTAGTTGTGGTGGCTTCTAGCAAAGTAGAGTCTGTAGAGTCGATTTATATTTCAAGAATAACCGAGCGAGGATCATTGATCGTGGTGGGGTTCAAAAGATAGTATTTCATAGATATGAATGAGAAAGAATCCCCATTTGATAGTAGCCATGTATATCAACATGTAAATAATTTTCTTGACATAATAGAATATTTGAGCAACATAGAAGCAACGGGTGGCATTTTTACCTAGAGAGGGTTTTCCACCAAAAATATTTGTGTCTATTGTGCTTATTTATTTTATGGTTTCATCTCCATATTTGATACTCTGATCTATGGTTTTGTGTTTTAGTCTATGCATTTTTAAAGGAATAATATTTTGGAGAAAATTTTATAAGTTCCTTAACTACTGATTCACCTCCTCCCCCCCCTCCTCCGCAGTGATTTATTTTCCAACAATATTGGATTCCAAATCAATATTTGACTACATTTATGAAGAAAAAATTTAGAATCTACATGTCATCCCATGCTTTTAAGGGGATTTTAAGTTTGCTTCCCTTGTAGAAAATAGCTAGAGTGCTTAACCATGAATCTATAACTAGTATGATGGGATCCAAGTGTCTAATTCTAGTTAAAATGCACCCCTTTCAAGGGTATGGATACCTACTCATAGAAGAGTCGATTCCTATGGTATCAAAGTCGCAATTACACCACCTCCCTAGTCAACTATTTCATTTTCTAAATTTGTTGGTTATTTGTTCTTTGAAAATATATATGGAATTCATATGAATTTGTTGTACATTGTTTTAACTTGTGGGCATAAATCTTTGAATATTATAATGTTACTTACATTCTAAGATAACTAAAGAAATAATTTTTCATATTTTTTACCATTCAAGTCTCATATAACATATAATTTTATTCCTATTACTTAACTCTTCGATAGACAAAGATAATCGGTTTGTCCAACGAGTCGCCAATTTTTGGCTACCCAACCGAAACCCCTCACATTTTCAAATGATATGGGCCCCCCTTTTTTTTATTTTGATCTTTGTAAATAGTTTTGAAATGTAATTTTAATAATGGTCTAGAGTACATGTTTTGATTTTCCTTGTAATTGGACTTCCTTTAGATTTCATACTTTGTGTGTAATGAGCTTCAAATAACTGGAAGATTTAGCTCAAGTCTTGCATGGGGGCTTCACTGGGGGAGAAATACCATACCACGTGCATTCATATTGGGGCATATATTTTGATGAAAGAATGACATAATATATTGAGCATATAATAGGGGGAAAAGGGATTTTATATTGGCAAGTATAAAAATGGAGCTTAAAGTTAATGAAAAAATGGATACCTACAATATATAGTGAAATTACGGGTTTTTTAAATTGGGAAGGTGTATTGAGTTTGTATTAGTAGGGGTTTAAATAATGTGAGTTTTAGAGGTATTTTCCAATATGTAGTCAAATTAAGGGTGTTGTTTAGTATGCCACAAATGCACGCGATATGTTAGAGGTTCATTCAGTGAAGCCCCTGTGAAGTCTTGTTGACTATGGTTACTAGTAGTTTTTGTTATATAGGGTTTTTATTCTTTTTTTGTAGCAATAAAAATTTGGCCTGTGTTTTGAGCCACTTAATGGGGTCATAAATTTATTTAACCTATCTAACATGTTGATGTTAAAGTTTCCATTATGGTTTATATATACTCTTGTTTTGATTTTTGGCTTACAATTGCGTGAATGTCATAATGGTTTTTGTATTATATACGTTAATGGATTGGATGAGATTTATGGGTCACAAACCTTGTCATAACATTATTTTATTTGTTTTGGAAAGGGTTTATTTACCTTTGTGTGAAAGGTGTCATTCCATAACCCAATGATATTGAACTTTAGGTTAAATGGTTTATTCATTCAATGGTTCAATTTAATAATTGACTTATGGTTTTTACGTGAAACACTCTCATATCGTATGTTCTATATCTATTATACAACAAAGTGGCATTTAGTGGTGTTGCATTGATTTGATAAGATTTGTTTTGAAGGTATTGTGTGCGAGTTTTGGTGACATGGCTCTCTCAATACGAGTTGTTAATTGTTTTTGTTGACAACTAAATGCATCATTCATTGCGGGCATTATTGTTGGGTGTGTATTATATTTTTTCCATGACTAGTCACATGCATGGGGGTGTTTCATGGGGGCGGTAGTCCCCTTGTACGGGGTCCAGGGTAGCACCTCAGGAAAATGTTTTTTGGACCCTATATTAGGTGGGAAAAACTACTTATGGTTTTGTGCATGGGTTTTGCACATGGTTTTAAACATGATGGTTTTTTGCTCATGGTATTTTCTAGATCTGGTCAAGGGAACTATGATTATGTTCTAATCCAAGGTTAATGGATTGGGGTTTATGAATGCTTCGACATGTATATATATGTATTGTAACACTGAAAGGAACATAACAAAAAATCAATCTAGTAGTCCCAGTTTTGGGATCCATGGGAAAATATCTGTGAATTTGTTTTGTGTTTCTCGCCATTGTATATTTTCTATTTTTTTTAAGAATTCATGTCTAGGTAATTTTTGTACAGGGTTAAAACCTACATTTGGTATCTGAGTTGTTTCGGCTTCAAGGGGACACCTTTGATGCTGAGGGTTTTTGCTCGAGCTTGTTGCAGACCCTATTCAATGGGAGATCTGTAGAATCGATTCTTGTGGTGAAATAAGTTAGCGAGCAGTGGAAATATAAAGATCGAGAAATTTAATGGTGAGAGTTTGAGTTGTGGAAGCTCAATATGGAGGATATGTTGGTGGATAAAGGTTAGCGAATTGTAGTAGATCTGGGTTGTAAACCAATGGATATGGCAGTTGAAGACTGGCCGAAGTTGGATCAGAAGGCAAAGAGCACAATACGGTTGTGTATCTCAGATTCAGTATAATTTGTTGCATGTATCAGGGGAAGCTAAAACAAAGGATTTGTGGGTCAATTTAGGGACTTTGTACCAATCTAAGTCTCTAGTGAACAAATTTTTCCTACGGAAAATATGTATATCTTGAGGATGAAGGATGGAGACTCGGTGACAGGGCATGAAAATGCCTTTAATATTATGGTGAGCCAGTGTTTATCTATTGATATAAAAAATCTAGATGAAGATAAATGCATGAGCTTTGTATGATGTTTACCATATTCATGGGATATTCTGGTTTCTACTATAGTAGCAATACAACTTCCTTGAACTTTGATGAAATAGTCTCATCCTTGTTTCCAGAGGAGATGAGACAAAAAAATATGGAGATCCAGAATGGAGATGCACTGTCTGTACAAGGACGATCCCAGAACATAAACAAAACTAAGTCCTCAAATGGGAGATATAAATCTAGAGGGAGATATAAATATCTAGGAAGGCCTATAAATGTATGTTGGAAATGTGGAAATGAAGGTCACTACAAAAAGGACTGTATATCTAAAGCTCCTAAGAAAGGAAATAGATCTGATGATTCTCCTTCTGTAGAGATGAAAACCACCTCAGATGAAGGTGGGATGTTTACCTGGCTTCTTCTTCAAGTACAAATGTAGATCATGAGGCAAGGTTGATTAAATTAAGTGCATCCTTTCACTTCACTCCCCATAGGGAGTGGTTCTACGAGTATGATAAATACGATGGTGGTGATGTCTTCTTAGGAGATGACTGGAAGGCTAGAATCGTCAAATGCAAACTTGTCAATCTGAAGTTACAAGGTGGAAGGATTAGAAAACTTCAGGGTGTTCTACATATTCTTGCATTGGCCAAAAATTTGATTTCCATAAGAAAGATGGATGATGCAAATGTAAAAATAGTGTTTGAGAAAGATACATGTAATATCGTTTGGGGAGAACTGGTATTGATGCAGGGAGTTTGGGTTGGAAGTTTGTACAAGCTTATAGGTAGTAATGTTATTGATGGGTGCAATAGTTCTATGGTTCTTGAATGTGGAGCAAAAAATCTAGTGTTCTCTGGAGAAAATACCATGCTATGGCATAAAAGGCTTGGACATATTGGAGAGAAGTGCCTTTCAATACTTCATTGTAATGGTATGGTAGAAGGTATGTCTAATTTCTCTTTGGATTTTTATTTATGTGAACATTGTGTATATGGTAAGTGGAATTGGGTGAGTTTCCCCTCTGGTGTTAAGAGCGTGAAAGGGATATTAGGGATTGTGCACAGTGATGTGTTTGGATGTGTGTCAGTTCCATCACTAGGTAACTTTGTGTACTATGTATCATTTATAGATGAATTATCAAGGAATACATGGATATGTTTCCTCAGGAATAAATCTAAAGTCTTTGACAAGTTTAAAGAATTTAAGGCTCTAGTGGAAAACCAGACAGAGAAGAAGATAAAGGTGTTGAGGACAGATAATGGTGGAGTGTTCTGCAAGAAGGAATTTGAATAGTTCTATAAGAAATGTGGTATAGCATGACATAATACTACTCCATACACACCTCAGCAAAACAAAGTTTCCAAAAGAATGAATAGGACATTGATGGAAATGTTAAGAAGCATGCTCAGTGGTGCCAGGTTAGGAGAGGAATTATCTGCATAGGTGGTGGATACTGCATGTTACCTGGTTAATAGATCACCTTTATCAGAATTGGAGGGTGAGTCTCCACATGAGGTATGGACTGGAAAGAAACCCTCTCTTTCTCATATGAGTTTATTTAGATGTGATGCATATATACATGTTCCAAAGGATAAAATAACTAAGTTGAGTAGTAAATTTGAAAGGTGCATCTTTATTAGGTATAAGTATGGTTTAAAAGGTTATAATATTTTGAACCCATAAACAAGGAAGGTTGTGTACAACTGTGATGTTGTTAGGTCCCTATAATATTAGTGTATTCTCTCATTGTTATTGTCAGTATAGCCCCCTTATTTTTATTATTGTGCCCATGTAGTCCCCATATTGTTATCATTGTGCCCCATAGAAACCCACTATTGTTATTTTTGTGCGCTTACATTATTATTTCTATGTCAACTCTGATTATATTGTGACCCCTTAGAATCCTATATATAGAAAGGCAGTTTTGTCATTAGAATTATCTAAGAATTGTTCATTCGTGTAATTTACAGGAGATTTCTCTCTCAAAGAGGCTAATTTTGAAGTCCTTGATCTATCTTGTCTTCTATTTTTTGAGTTGGTTGCATAACATTTGGTATTAGAGCTATGGATTCTAGGGTTTCGCTTCTTCAAACATGTCATATTGGCATTTTCATTATAACTATTTTTCTATGATGACCCAAAAGCTAGAAATTTTACCACTTGGAGCCAAAATCTTAGAGAACTTTTGTGAAACTTGCAGATCTTGGTTCACTATATTTTCGAAGATATGTTCTAAGGAATTCAAGGTTTTTTTTCAGGATGCAGAATTCTATCTCAAATAGGTGACCTGGGGAAAATCATCGTAACTTTCGTTTCAGGTGTCGGATTTTAATTGTGTAGAAAGTTATTGAAATTGCACAGACTGTAGTTTGTCGTGTAGCAATTTCAAGGCGGAAGGTTGAAATAGTGACACATGGCACTCTGTAAAACTTCGCTCTACTGAACAAATCCATAATCAGGCCATCGTGGGAGATCTGGCATAACTATTTCTTGAAGAATCCAATATTGGTCTGACTTCTAATGTTGGAAACAAAACTTAGAGGGCTACCACAAGATGAAGTTTTAGACCTTGGAGATCTGAAATTACAGAGATACAATAGATTCGATATCGATCTCCTACAAAGTGAAAATAAAAGGTGTGTAGTTTTTAAAATTTGCGTATTTTTGTTTGAAAAATTAGTTTGAAGTGATTCAAAGGGAATAGTGAAAAATAATTATCATTAATTGATGCCCTAAGGAAAGAAAATGGAAACACCTAGTAAGAAACCTGAAATCTCTACCATGACAAATGAAGAATAGGAAGAAATGAAACATGATATATCAAAATTATGAGACCAAGTGCAACAAATTTCTCTCTCACAAAAATTAATAGAAGCTAAGATGGATGGTTTGAAGAATGGCATGGAATCTAGGATCGATGGTATAGAAGAAAAAAGGAAAGGTGACATGCAATATTTGAAGAAGGACATGGAAGGTTTGAAGGAAGATTTGACAAAGTTGTTACAAGAAATTCTTCCTAATGGTGAAAAGGTATTAGAGGAAACTCATGATGAGAACAAAAGAAATGTTAATCATGATTTCATAAACTCTAACTTTGAATTGAAGACCCACCATATTCCAAAGATCAATATGAGGAAGTTTGATGGCAAGGATCCCGTAACATGGATACTACAGATGGAGCAATATTTTGATCTCCATAATGTGCAAAACAAAAAAAAGGTACGCATTGCAAATTTATATTTAGAACTCAATCAGTTTGTATGGTATCGATGGATTTTCTCTCAGAAACAAATTGTCACTTGGTAAATTTTTACAGAGGAAATGATAGAACATTATGAGGATAAAAAGAAAAACACCTTCTTTAGCCAATTTATAAATCTCAAACATAAGGGTTCAATGGTGGAGCACATTAAGGACTTCCAAAAATTAAATATAAGGGTAAATGATATTCCAGAGGAGCATTGGGTAGATGTCTTCATAAGGAATTGAAAGGATAACATCCAACATAAGGGTTGCCTTTGGGAACATGATTCATTGGAGAAGGCATTCAGGTTGACAAGAAACAATGAAAGAAAAATTATGGCAACAATGAAGCCTACCACTCACAACTATAAACATGGAAGTGTTGTTGCTCCTAGCCTTCCATAACCTACAAGGTTTACAGTGCAACAATTGGAAGAAAAAACAGAAACAAGACTTTGTTACAGTTGTGATAGAAATTACACTAAAGGTCATAAGTATGTTGAGAAGAAATTATTTTACATATATTGTGAAGAGGAGGAAGAAAAGGAACAAGAAATGTCAAAACAAGAGGATATACACCAGGAACCAACCCTAGAGAAGGAAGAAATGAATATGACCATATCTTGTAATGCATAGGCAGGAATTACCACTCCTCAAACTCTCGAGATATAAGGACATATCAAGAATAAAAGGGTGATAGTGTTGATTGATTCAGGTAGTACCCATAATTTTATTCATTGTAAGATAACCAAGGGATCGATTTGCTTCTTATACGCACCAGAGAGTCAAGTGATGGTTGCAAATGGAGGAACCATAAATTAGTCTGGAAAGTGCCATAATATCAAGCCATCCATGGGATAATATGTATTGAATAGTTTAATGCTTTCCATTCCAATGGGTCGTGCTGATGTTGTACTAGGATTCCAATGGTTACAATCTTTGGGTATGATAAATTTTAATTTTCAGAAACTTTTATTTAATTTTTTTGGGAAGGAAAGGAATTTGAATTAAGGGGTATCGCAAGGAAACCAGGAAATATAATTAGCTCTAATAGAATGACAAAGATTCTAAAGAATAACAACAAGACTAAATGGCACAATTATATTCACTAGAGGTTCAAACATCGAAATCATCTATTCTCAGCATCTCCAAAATGTCTTGGACAATAATTTCAAGGTATTTGAGACTCTCAAATTCCTCCCACCTATTCATGATCATGATCATGCTATTCATTTGATTCCAAGAACTTTCCTCCAAACATCAGGCCTTAGATATATCCCTATGCCCAAAAGAGTGAAATTGAACATATGGTTACAGAAATGCTAGAGGATGGCATAAGTCAATCTAGTCAAGGTTCTTTCTTTGCTCCAGTAGTATTGGTGCACAAGAGAATGGATAATGGTGCATGTGCATGGATTATAGTGAGATAAAAAAGCTCACTATTAAATACAAATTTCCCATTCCAGTCATGATGAATTATTGGATGAATTACATGGAGAAATTTACTTCACCAACTCGGATCTTCATTCAGGATATCATCAATCATCCATCACATCATCTTTAAGAGAAAATTCTAAGGTTCAAGCAGTGGAATATCACATCGAGAATTGACAATAAGTTCTCCAATTCTTAAAGGATAACCTCACTTTGGCGCAGAATAGAATTAAATAACATGCATAATAACATCGCAGCAAAAGAAGTTTTGATGCGGGCGACTAGGTATTTTTACACCTACAACCATACAAACAAATGTCCCTCAAGCAAGCTAAGAGGGATAATAAATTGTCACCAAAGTATTATTGTACTTACAAGGTGTTGCAAAATATTGGTACTATGTCATACAAATTGGATATTCGTGCATCTTCTCGAGTGCACCCAGTTTTCCATGTTTCATGCTTAAAGAAGATTTAGGTGACAAGCTTCCAATTCAAACAATATTGCTAGAGATTGACGAGGAAGGAAAAATCATATTGGAGCCTGAAACAGTCATGGAAAAAAGAACTCGATAGCTATGAAATCAATCAATTTCAGAGTATCTCATCAAGTGGAAGAACTTACTTGTTGAAGATTCCACATGGGAGGATGAGAATTTTATATAAGATCATCCACAACTACTCAAGTGTTGAGGACAACACTTTTTTGAAGGAGAGGGGCATGTTATGTCTATAATACTAGTGTATTCCCTCATTGTTATTGTTAGTGTATCCCCTTATTGTTATTGTTGTGCCTATGTAGTCCACATATTGCTATTATTGTGCCCCATAGAAACCCACTATTGTTATTGTTGTGCCCTTACATTATTATTGTTATGTCGGCTCTAATTATATTGTGACCCCTTAGACTCCTATATATCAAAAGGAGGTTTTTTCATTTGAATCGTCCAAAAATTATTCATTTGTGTAATGTAAAGGAGGTTGCCCCCTCGATGAGGCTAATTTTGAAGTTGTTGATCTATCTCTTGTTCTATTTTGTGAGTTGGTTGCATAACAAATGTGGCATTTGAGTGGTGAAATAGGTTATTAAACATGAAGTCCTACCAAAGGAACCTGAGAAGATAGAGTTCGAGCTAAAGGTGGAATAATTAGACTCTACAGTAGAACATGAATCAGAAGATGAAGAGCCACAAACTCCCTCTGTCAGAAGATCAGTTCAAGAAAGAAGGCATCCAAAAAGGTATAATCCATCTGCTTTCTATTCAATTTGTTCCTTATCTATTACTGATGATGATCCAAGAACTGTTAGGGAGGCAGTAGATTCAGAGGATGGAAAACTATTGAAAGAGGCCATGGTTGATGAAATGGCATCTTTGGATAAACATGAGGCCTAGGATCTAGTGCAGTTGTCATCTAGAAGGAAACCCATTGGAAGAAAATGGGTTTTTAAGAAGAAGATGAATGCAGAAGGTAAGGTGGATAAATACAAAGCTCGATTGGTAGAAAAAGGTTATTCCCAAGTGTCGAGAATTGATTTTGGTGATATTTTTTCTCCTATTGCCAAGGTAGATTCGATTAGATTACTTTTATCTATTGCTGCTAATTTTGATTTCGAGGTAGAAAAAATGGATGTGAATAAAACATTTCTTCACAGGGATCTGGAAGAAGAGATGTACATGAAGCAACCTGAAGGCTTTGCAGTGAAGGGTAAGAAAGAACTGGTATGCATGTTAAAAAAGTCTTTGTATGGGTTAAAATAATCACCAAGGATGTGGTATGAGAAATTTGATACATATATAATGGGACTTGCCTTCACCAGAAGCAAAGAGGATCACTGTGTGTATTTTAAATTAATCAGTGACCGTGCTATTCATCTGATCTTGTATGTGGATGATATGTTGCTGATTGGAAATGAAAAAGATATTATCCAGGATCTGAAGACCAAATTTTCCTCTATATTCGACATCCAGGATCTTAGTGATGCAAACTATATTTTGGGCATGGAAATTAAACGATATTGGGAAAAGAGGAAGCTATGCTTAAACTAGAGGAATTATGTTGATACAATACTACAAAGGTTTAATATGCAATATAGTAAACCAGTGAAGGTTCCTATTCCTGTAGGTGTAAAGTTATTTGTTGAATAGTGTCCCAAGACAGAAGAAGAGGAAGAGGACATGTCTCGTGTTCCATATACAAGTGCAGTCAGTAGGCTAATGTATGCAATGGTTTGTACTAGACCAGACATTGCACATTTAGTGGGAGTATTGAGCAAGTTTATGTCAAAACGAGGGAAGGTGCATTGGACAATAATGAAGAAGATTTTCAAGTATTTGTGTGGCACTTGTGATTATGGTTTATGATACCAAGGAAGACTAGGATTGGAAAGAGTTTTGGATATCCATGGCTTCATTGATGCAAACTGGACTGGAGATATGGGTCGTAGAAGATCTACAAGTGCATATAACAATGTAAACTCTGAAACGAGAACTATAAACTCAAAACAAGAACTCTAGCCAAAAAATCCCCCAAAAACATGAAAAATTAACTCGAAAACGAAAAGTGTTAATATTGGAACAACACTTTTTTTTTCTAGGGTAAATTTTCAACATGTTTAAGAATGGCAATGAAAACCAATTTTTTGTGCAAAAAAGTCCCTGAAAATGAAAAGTGTTGATGTGTTGATGTCGAAATATTCATTTATTTTTTATTTATTTATTTATTTAATTTTTTTTTTCAAGATAAATTTTCAAAATTTTGAAATAATGGCATAAAATATTTTATCATGATACTAGAAAACATTAAAATTTCAAAAGAATAATGAAAAGATAAATTTAAAAATTAAAACAATTAAAAAGAAAACAAAAAGTAAATAAATAAAGTAAATAAAAATATATATTTTAAAAAAATGACAACAAAATGAAAGATATAAAAAAGACAAAAAAAAACAAAAATCAAACATTAAAAAAAAAAAACAAAACCAAACAAAATTACTAAACAAGACAAAAAAAAAATCAATCATAAAAATGTTAAAAAAATAAAAACAAAATTATGAGAATTAACAAATTAAAAAATATAAAGAAATAAATAATAACAAAAACATGTTTTAAAAAATACATAAAAATGTAAAATATATATATATATATATATATATATCTGTGTGTGTGTGTGTGTGTGTTCTAAAAAAAAATTATTAATTTTTTTTTTTTGGTCAAGTAAGAATGGAGCTTTCTATTAACCGAACAAGTACATTACATATGTTACAGGGTAAACCAAAGTCCTTTCATTTACCAAAAAATGGTCCACATAACCTATCAGAAGCGTTATTGGCTTTAAACCTCTAAAACTCGGAACCATTCACTCTATCGGAAAATAAGGATTACACAGGAAATACACAAAACCCGACCCACAACCCATAAGGTTTGACTTCAAAAATAATACATCCGCGACCATAAAAAACTATCGTCCATCTCATTCAATGATCCAACGGCTAATGTCGAATCACTAAATTGCATATTGGCAAATCGCAATTCCAACTCCACCCCCTTCCTTCGATCGATGAACAACCACTTGCACGACCGAAACTCCATCGTTGATCTACCCTTCATGGATCCAACAGTCCACGCTGATTTCGGGTGGACAAGTAGCACGAGGATTAACCGCCCGAAAAGTAGTTTCCTCTCTCCTCCTCGTTGCTACGTGTCGCTTGAAGAGTGGAATCGTAGGTCATTCTCGAAAAACTGGTTACCACTTAGACCCTGCCTAAAATACCACTTGTGGTTCGAGAAACCATTTCCGTGCGAATTGATTTGCGCGCTCTTCCGCCAAGCGAAGACAGTTGATCTATCCCATCGGAAAGTTCTCGTTCCTTCTTCCCTGCGTCGTTGATCTTCTATTGATCACTGGATTTGCGCTAAAACCCCAGTTTGTCTGCCCTACTCCGTTTAACACAAAGAAACTCATAGATAACAATATTTCATTAATCAATGAGTCACCATCAATCCATACAGTGATCGATGGTCAATTAAACCTGCAACACTTCCAGAATTAGTCCTCACGCCACTGCATCCTTGGTCATCCTCCACTGATCTCAACCTTCCACTCAAATCCAATGGAATACTAATGCCAACACAATCTTCAGACTTCTGCCAAACAACAGGCAAATAGTTTGGGCTTCCCTATCCTCCTGCCTGTCTCCTGATCCTCTTTGATCCATCCTGTCAATCGATTGCTACCTATCTTTGGAAACCTGATAGATACAGTCCTCTAACAGTTTACTTGGGGGTAACAACTCCCAAACGTGTCAAGTGTCCCTTTCCTTATTAGTCACTCCTTCATTCACCAAATGATAAGCTAACATGTTAGCTTCTCTTTTCACAAGGACAAAGCTTATATTTTTTAAGGTTTGCAGGTGGGTGTAGATATGGTGAAAGACCTGCGATAGCCTCTAATGTTTTAACACTTTATCCGGCGATGTACCATTACATATTTTCTTGGCCGCTCTAATAATCAGTTCCGAATATGCTTCAATGATGACATTATGTGAATTTGAATCCATCAAGAATTACAAACATTTCTCTAAGGCCATGAGTTCTGCCATGTTATTAGTGGCCTTCCTCAAGTGGCCATGAAAGATCTTCTTTATTTGAACCTGTTCATCTCTTATAAAACCCCCAAAACTAGCTAACCCTGGGTTTCCATTAGAAGCTCCGTTTATATTAACCTTTAAGAAACCATGTGGAGGAGGCCTCCAAATATTTATATGTACATGTGTTTGGCTCACAGCCTTGATCATGCCCTGTGGGCTTATAGACTGGAGACCCAAATATAGTAGAATACTCGCATCTTGGGGCAGAGGAAGGTCCTTAGGAAGTGTCCTCAACAAGCTACTAACTGTGTCTTTGAGCTGCCTTAAAATTTGGTAAATTATGTGTTGGGGCTTGCTTTCTTTGTTCTTGAAGATTCTACTATTGCGCTCTTTCCAAACATTCCAGATGACAAAGCCTGGAACCAGAGTCCAGGCTTTATTAATGATTTCATTCCCTGAGAAATTTTTCCTCCAATTCTTCCAACTGCTGGAGATACTGAGTATGTCCCTATCAATGCACCTAAAGATTGAGGCCACCCATTCCCACACGATGGAGGTGAAATGGTAGAGGTTGAGAAGGTGATCCATCGTCCCCTCTTGTGAGCCAAAAAGGTAGCATTTGGATGGTCTAGTGAAGCCTTTTTTCAGGAGATTCTCCCAAGTTAAGATTTTCCTTTGATGAACTAGCCAAATAAATAACTTTATTGTTATCTAGTGGGGGCTCTGCCAAAGATTCTTCCAAATTTTATCAGGGTTTAGATAGTTAAATCCTGTTACTACCTGTTTAGCTTCTTTGAGGTTAAAGTTTCCTTCAGTGTTCTTTACCCATCTTAGTTGATCAGACAAGGAGGATACCAGAATCCTAGTATGTTCTAGATCTTGGGTAAGAGAGTCTGCCTGGGCCTTCAGAGGACTCTCTTCACTGTGGCCTAGATCCTTCCAAGTTCTCCATTTTGCATTGTTCCTATCCTAGTCCCATAAGTCTTTTACCATAAGTATACCTTTGTTGTCTGTTTCATTCTTGAGAGCTACTAATTCATCCTTATACAAGTTGGGTTCCTGTTGCCTATTTTCCTCCCAAAATCGAGCTAGGTTCCCAACTCGAATTTCCCAGAAACTATGTTGTTGAAGAATACTTTTATTTTCTAGGCAAGGTTTCAAATGTGGGAGCCCTTAATATGCCTGACATTATAATGTGATCCTTCTCTTGCCAATGCTTGGCATATTTTTGTTTCCAAAGCTTAGACCAGGGAGTTTTTGATTCCTTGATCTACCTCCACCAGAGTTTAGCTCCCAAAACTCTGCTGATGGTTTCAGGATCGTGAAGCCCCAAGCCACCATGGCTCTTGGGTTTATAAATCTTGTCCCATGCAACTAAAGCCCATTTCTTTTTCTCTTCTCCTCTACCCTATAGAAAGTCCCTTTGTATGCTCCTAATCTATTGCTTAATTCCTTTAGGAGCAAGAAGAGTTGAGAACATGAACACGAGAATGTCCTGCAGAACAACCTATGTGAGCATAAGGTGGCCTACCAAATTTAAAGACTTGCATGTCCATTTTCTGATCTTGTCCTAAAGTTTATTTTTAATTGGCTCCCACACTTCCTTGCTAAGAGGTTTATTTGTGAGAGGTATGCCCAGATACTTGGAAGGTAATTGGTCCCTTTAAAACCCAATAATTATGGTGATATTTCTTTAAATAGCAATGTTAGTGTTAAAGGAAAAAACTTTTGATTTGTTGAGGCTTACCTCTGTGCCAGCAGCCATAGCAAATTCATTCAAAATCTATTTGATCGTTCTAGCTTCCCTGACTGTGGGTATGCCTTGCAGCATTGTGTCATCCACAAATTGTTGATGAGTGTTAGCCACTCCATCCAAGGTGATTTTGATGCCCTAGATTCTGCCTTCAGCATTTTCCATTTTAATCGCTCTGCCTAGCCCTTCCATCATGAGAACAAAGAGGAAGGGTGAGAGCAGATCCCCTTGTCTGAGACCTCTGGAGGGTGTGAAGAGTCTTGAAGGAGCGCCATTAAGCAGGATGGAGAAACTAGTCATGGTAACTAGTGCCATAACCCATCTTATCCAGTTTTGGTCAAAGCCAAAGGCTCTTAGAACTACCCTTATATAAGACCAACTTAGCTTGTCATAAGCTTTTGCTAGGTCCAGTTGAATGATCATATTAGCTTGTTTGTTGATTTTGAGAGAGTGTACCACCTCATGATCTTGGATGATATTATTGAGGATTTGTCTTCCTTCCACATAGCTCGTTTGCTCCTCTGAGATGAGAGTTGGTAAAAGGGGCTTGAGTCTATTGGTGATCACCTTGCAAATAATTTTATACACCACATTACATAAAGCTATGGGCCTGAATGCATCCCGAGTCATGGCTTTTCCTTGTTTTGGGATCAAAGCTATGAAGGAAGCATTAAAAGCCTTCAGAACCTTTTTGGATCTTCTTGAGTCTTCCACCACCTCAAGGATATCTTGTTTGACTGTTTTCCAACATGCTTTGAAGAAGTCTACATTGAACCCATCCGGGCCTGGAGCTTTTCCATTTTGCATTTCATTGATCACTTCACTGACCTCCTCTTCCGACACTAGCCTGTTAAGATTGTGGTTATCTTCTCTGGTAACCAACTGAGGGATATACTGAGTGAAATGGTTGATGAACCTAGATCTATCCCCCAGAGGCTCCTCTGCAATACTGAGGAAATGTTGTACAAGGAGAGATTCCATGTCTTTGTGAGAGACGATTTCTCTCCCTTGAGAGTCTTTGAGCTTTGTGATTTTGTTGTGTGCCTTGTGATCCATTGTGGATTTATGAAATAACTTTGTGTTTCTTTCTCCCTCTCTAATCCATTGTATCCTTGACTTCTATCTCCAGAAAATCTCCTCTTGCAAGCACCATTCTTCCCATTCTTCCTGCAAAGAATCAACTAGCTTTTTCTGTTCCTCTGTAAAGCCCTCTGTGATGTTGATCTGATTGATCTCCTGGAGTTTCTGCTCAGCTTGTCTTTTGGCCTTCACAATATTGCCAAATTCCTTTTTGTTCCAACCTTTAAGCTTGGATTTGATATGTTTAAGTTTCTGTTGGAGCAGGAACATTCTAGTGCCTTGAATGTTTAGATCCTCTCTCCACCATTTGTCAATATTACTGGTGAATTCAGGGTGAGAGAGCCAGGCATTCTCAAACCTGAAAGGTTTGTTTCTTGGTGTACCCATAAAAGTGGCTTCCAGCTATACAGGCCAATGATCCGAACCTCCAAAGGGAAGAATAGAAGCTGTTATGGTAGGGCCTAAGAGAAAGAGGTCCTCTGAGATAATAAATCTATCTAGTCTAGATGCGACTTGTGAAGCCCCTCCCCTTTTGTTGTTCTAGGTGAAGGTCCCATTTATTGTTCCAGTGTCCACTAACCCCATGTTCATTATGAAGTTCTGGAAGGCCATGGAGTCTCTGCCTAGCTGTTTGATACCGCCTTTTTTCTCTGTAAGAGATCTTATTATATTGAAATCTCCTACAACGATCCAGGGCATATTAGGGTGTCTTTCTCTTAGTTCCTCAAGGGAGGTGAGAAGCTTGAGTTTGTCTTCTTTCTTTTGAGGTCCATAGACATTTGTGATCATGTATATCTCCTTATCATCTAAAGGTTGATAAACCAAAGAAAGATAGTTCCTAGATGCCTCAACATCTAGAATTCCAAATTTATGTGGATCCCACAGCATGAGAATCCTCCCCGCTGAGTTTTTTGTTTTAAATTCTAGATACTAATACTTGATTAGCCATTTATTATGAATTTATCTAATATTATCCATCAAACATTTTGTCTCCCGACTAAAAACCATATCAGAAGCATTTGATAAGTTTAAAATTTTTCGCCAACTTGTTGAAAATGAAATCAAAGAAAAGATAGGTACTCTCAGGACGGATAATGGGGGAGAATTCACTTCAAATGAATTCAAAACTTATTGCAGTGAAAATGGCATAAGACGACATCTCACTAATGTTTACACTCCACAGCAAAATGGAGTAGTTGAAAGAATGAATCGCACTTTGTTAGGAATGGCGAGATCCATGTTAACCTTTAAGAGGTTAAGTCCAACATATTGGGCGGAAGCAATACATACAGCTGTCTACTTAAGAAACAGATCTCCAACTGCTTCTTTAGACGGAATCACACCTTATGAAGCTTGGTTTGGTTTCAAACCTCGAGTTAAACATCTTAGAGTTTTTGGGTCAGTGTGTTATGCCTTAGTTCCGAAAGAAAAACAAACTAAGCTTGACTCAAGAAGTTTAAAATGCACAATGATTGGCTATTCTGATGAGAAGAAAGGGTATCCTCTTTTGAGCAATGGAAAATTCATTGTGAGCAGGGATGTCATTTTTGATGAAACAGAGAGTAAGAGTGCTGAAGAAATTGAAAATCTTCTTCACAAATTAGAAACTAAGGGAAGTAAAAGAAATGGACAAATGCAAAGTCAACCAACTTCACCAAATTGGTATGAACTTGATTTTCCTTCCTCTGAAGATGAGTCATCCAGTCCATCTACATGAACAACATCATCCGGGTCTTCTAGCAGTTCATCCGCATCTCCAAGCAGCAGCAGTTCTTCAGACAGTGAGTCTCCACATTCTTCACCTGAACGACGAACATCAGTTTATATTAATCCTCTTTACAATGATGGGGACTTTACAGAAGCTCAAACAAGTGAGCACCAACTTCCGAAATGGGCAGTTCAACTTTTGAAAGATGTAAAGCCTGATGAACAAAATAAAACTGGCACCAGAAGGGCACATAGAAGTGAAGGCAATTTTTCCTTGATAGCAAATGATTTTACTGAACCTTCCACATACAAAGAGGCAGTAAAACATAAAGAATGGCAACAGGCTATGGTTGAAGAATATCAAGCAGTAATTGATAACAACACTTGGAAACTTGTTGATTGTCCAGCAAATGTTAAACCCATCGGCTGTAAATGGGTTTACAGAATTAAGTATAATCAGAAGGGTGAACTCGACAAGTATAAAGCACGACTTGTCGCAAAAGGTTTTGCGCAGCAGGAAGGCATTGGTTATGAAGAAACTTTTGCTCCAACAGCTAAATGGAACACCATCCGATTAACACTTGCATTGGCTGCTAAAAAAGGATGGAAAGTTCATCAAATGGATGTGAAAAGTGATTTTCTCAACGGGGATTTACAGGAGGACGTGTATATGACCCAACCACCAGGTTTTGAAGTGGAAGGACAAGAACATAAAGTCTGCAAATTGATCAAGGCTTTATATGGGTTAAAACAAGCTCCCCGAGCCTGGTATGCAAAGATGGATGATTACCTTAAGGAAGTTGGTTTTCATCGCAGTGAATCTGATGATACTTTGTATGTACGACAACAGGGAAAAGGTGGACAGTACAACTTACAGACAGTTGATTGGCAGCTTGATTTATTTGACAAATACTCATCCTGATCTATCTTATGCAGTCAGTATTCTTTCACATTTTATGCAGGAACCACGAGACAGCCACTGGAATGCAGCCAAAAGAGTTCTTCGATATATCCAAGGAACAAAAGATTTTGGTCTTCTTTACACAAAGACTAAAAATTTTGTACTTGGTGGATATTCTGATGCCGACTTTGCTGGGAGTATTGATGATCGAGCATCAACATCAGGCTATTTAATGAATATGGGGTCAGCAGCAGTATCTTGGAGTTGTAAGAAACAAGCTACAGTGGCCACTTCTTCAGCAGAAGCAGAGTACATTTCAGCATGGGAAGCAGCATGTGAAATTGTTTGGTTGCGTCGAATTTTGCAGGACTTGGGCATTTCTCAGGGAGAAGCTACATCATTGTTCATTGACAGCCAGTCAGCCATCAAACTTGCCAAGAACCCAGTTTTTCATTCAAAGACAAAGCATGTGGACACCAAGTATCATCATATCAGGTCGCTCATTGCCAAAGATGTCCTCAAACCAGTTTATTGTCCTTCCAAAGATCAGATCTCCGACATTTTCACCAAACCGCTTGGCAGAATAAAATTTACTAAGTTCAGGGATGAACTTGGTATCTGTTGTAATGTATCTTTGGATCATAGGGGGGAATGTTAGATGATCCAAAAATACTTTTTTATCATAGGTTATAAAATTAGAATAAAATAATTATTAATTTAAGATATTAAATTAATAATTATTATTCTAGAATGTTTAATTATTTAATGGAGACTTTTAGAATTAGCATATTGTTGTAACTAGATATGACTCTCCAAATGAGTCGTATCTTAGGATCTATTATAGGAGATTAGTTAGCTAGTTGGTTTGAATAGCATTTATTGTAAATGGACACTTGTTATTGAATAAGTGATCCATAATTAGAGGTAGTTAGGACATGGAGCTTATAAATAGCTCATTGCAAGAGTGTTTGTGTTGTTCGGGTGTAAGCTCTTGCAAATCAATTATGTAATTATTTTTTTGATTAATAAAATTATGTGTCTGAGGACACTTCTGCCATTATCTAGTACTGAGATTTCTTTGTTTTCTTCTATTTCCTATGCATCTAATATTCTAGGTTGTGAGCTTCATTAAGAAAGGTTTGTAAAGGAGTAACTGGTGAGCTCTTTCATCTTACCTCAGTTAATCAATAGTTTCCCACGTTCATTCAGCAACTCCTTCTGTCTTTTTCTTCCTCTTTTCCTACCTGGGTTCTTTGGAGATTGTACCTGTGCCTCCTCCATCATTTTGACCCCTCTATGTTCTTGGCTTTCATGATTTCTTTTGACTCCAGTTCCCTTCGATTGTGATCTCAAGGAAGAGTTGTTGAACCTTGTCATATTCCCCTTTTGGCAGGGAGTCCACTCCTTTGGTCGTTCCTTGTTCCAGAAATTTCTCTAGATCCAGATTTTCCCTATCTAGAATCTCCTGCAGTTCATGGTCCTCCGTTCCTGCCTCACTTGGAGTCATCACATGATCCCTATTTATCTCCATCATGTTTTCTATGATATCTTCCATGGTGTCATCTCTTTCCTTCTCAGTGATAATGTTCTCCATTTCCTGGTTTGTTTCTTTATTTCCTTCTTGTTCTTCTAGGATTTTAAAGCTATTGTGGCTCAGTTGTCTTTCCTCATTGATCTTCTTTTGCGGCCTTTTTCCACCTTTCCATTTTCCCCCAACCTTGGTAAAACCCTCAGGATTTTTATCCACAGTGGTTTTCACATTTCTCTCAATGTTGTTTGTTGGGCAGTCTCTATATAGATGCCCATGCTCATGGCATTTGCGGCACCTAAATGGGATGTGCTCATAGTCCACCGCCTGTACCTATTCTTCATCATATACTTCTAAAATTATCGCATCCGGAAGTGCTCCAGATAAGTTCATTTCCACACAGATCCGGGCAAAGGTGGTGTATTTTCCTTTTAGAGTCGCATCTGAGATATTTGGAAAATGCCCCAGTTTGTTGCTTATTATTTTCAGCGACTCTAGTAGCCAATAATCCAGAGGAAGGGAGTATAGTCTGATCCATACCAGTACCGATGTAAATGTCTCGCATTCCGGAACAAAGTTCATTATCCATGGCCGCATGTAGAGGCCTGCAGCAGCATAGAAATATGGTCCTCCTTCAAACACTCTGTCTTTATCCTCTAGGCTTGTGAATACTATTGTGAAGAAGCCCTTGGATCCCAGATGAAGGTGTATTTCCCCCTTTGGCTTCCAGTGGCTCCTTATCCATACATGCAATGCCCTCTCTGTCAGCCATATTCCCATGAATTTGCAGATGACTGCATGTTCCATCATATGATCCCTATGCGCTTGTAGTGCAGGGTCGCTCAAGATGACCTGAGGAATGATGTTCGACTTAGGTTTGCAGACCCCAAATGTCCTTATAGAAGTAGGTTTTTGACTACTATCCCCTTTCTCCTTTTCCTTACTAGCTTCCTGCTACTCCCCTTCCTGTTCATGAGGTCTGTTTCCTCCCAATGTGTCTGTGTTACTTGCCACTATTGCCTTCTCTAGAGGTTTCTTGAAACGTTGCTTTCTCATGTCCTTGCTTCTATCCGTAACTACTTGACTATACGAGGGAGCAACACTCCCCCCTGCGCGTCCTGCCATGGTGCCCAACATCAAAACCATAACCCTAGATCAAGTTGCAGAGCCTTCTGTTCAGTCGCCTCCTCCGTATCGCACCTTTCGGGTGAAAAAAATCTTAAAATTTCGTTTTTAGAAAACAATAAAAATAAATAAATAAAAATACAACAATTTTTAAAAACTATTAAAAAAAACTAAAAATATATAATAAAAAAAAAATTAAAAGAAAACCTGATTTAAAAAAAAAAACTAGAAAATTAACCAAAAAAATTAAAACGACTTAAAATAATTAAAAATTAAAAATAAAAACAAACAAACGAAAAATTAAAAAACTATTAAAATTAAATTTTAAAAAAATAATAACATAAAAACATAGTAAAAAAAAATCATATTAAAAAAAACATAATTAATTTAAAATTAGAAAAAAAAAAATATTAACAAAACTTAAAAAAAAATTGGAGGGCAGCCTCTCCCAGGGGCTCGGGGGGGCGTGCTTCTGGGCGGGGTTGAAACCTGTTTTTTTTTTTAAGTTTTGTTAATAATTTTTTTCTAAGATTTTAATATTAATGTTCTAATAATTTTTAATTAATTATGTAATCTTTTTAAAATTTGATATTTTTCTGTTTTTTTTATGGTTTTTTTTTTTTTAATTTTGTGTTTAATTTTAATAGTTTTTAAATTCTTTTTAATAGATTTTTAAAATTGTTATATTTTTATATATTTATTTTTATAGTTTTTTTTCTCAAATTTTTATCGTTTACGAGATGAATTTGTTTTTTACATTTTTTATGATATATATATATATATATATATATATATATATATATATATATATATATATATATATATATATATATATATATATATATCAACATTTAAAAAAACTATCCATGGTTAATACATTATAAAATATTAAGTGTCAAAAATGAGCCCTCTAAAAAAGGGGGTTGATGCTGCATGAACACATTTCAAAATCAGCATCAACATTTAAAAAGAAATATTTATATTTGATACATAAGAAAATTTAAAGTGTCAAAAATGTGCTCCGAAAAAAACGAGTGTATTCTGAATCAGTGTTTTTAAAATCGGATGATTTTTTTGCTACCTCAAAAAAATAGCTAATTGTATGAGTTCCCGTTTCAAAGTTTACGTTGTTGTATGTGTTTAACCTATTTGGAGGTGTAGTCAGTTTGATGAGCAAGAGACAGTTTGTAGTGGCACTTTCAACTACAAAAGAAGAATACATGGTGGCCATTCATGCAAGCAAGGAAGCAGTTTGGTTGCAGAGATTGTGTTCAAGTATGGGGTTAGTAAAATGAGCTATATGGATAGATTGTGACACCAAAATTTCTTGGCAAAGAACCCTTCTTGTCATTCAAAGACAAAGCAGATTGATGTTCAATATCACTTTGTGAGGAATATGGTTGAGGACGAAAAGATGTTGCTAGTAAAGGTGGGCAGTTTAAATAATGTTTCAGATGCATTGATGAATTCTATGACCAATGATCATTTTTCTTGGTGTAGAGAAACAGTGGGTGTTACAAGGTTGGACCAATGACTAAGCTCTCTGGTGACCCCCTATGTGGAAAACAAAACAACAAGTGGGAGAACGTTGGGTGTGTTTTATATTTCTTCCACGACAAGTCGCACGCGCGGGGGGGTGGTAGGCACCCCTGTTCGTTGCGTCAAGTGAAACAAGGTGGTCGCAGAGGGGGTGCAACCCCCCTTATTCAGGGCTTTTAAGGGGGTGGTAGGCCCACTGTACGGGTTCTAGGGCAATGACCCAGGAATTTTTTTTTGGTCCCTATGTTAGGTGAGCGAAAATACCTATGCTTTTGTGCATGGGTTTTGCACATGGTTTTTGGCATGACGGTTTTCTAGCCATGGTATTTTGTAGATCCAGTCAAGGAAACTATGGTTATGTTCTAATCCTGGGTTAATGAATTGTGGTTTATGAATGCCTCAGCATGTATATATATGTATTGTAACATTAAAAGGAACATAATAAAAAATTAATCTAGTAGTCTCAGTTTTGGGATCCAGGGGAAAATCTCTATGTATTTGTTTTGTATTTCTCACCATTGTATATTTTCTATTTGTTTTAAGAATTCATTTGCAGGTAATTTATGTACAGGATTAAAACCTACAATTACCTGGGTTTCTAGACCATAACTCTCCTCTGCCTATGATTATTATTCTCTAGTACGCTTTGTGCCACACTTGTCGTTCATCCAATACACCACATATGGTTTTGTTTCCGCGTTATTCACATTTCATTTTCCTTGTTCAAGTATTTGCATGTCACCCTATAACTAGTTAGGGTTTCAAACCTTTGGCGTCTCTTTCACTTCTTTTTGAGTCGAATTCTCATCAAAATTCCACTAGGATTTTGGACATACCACCAGTAATTAGAACATAGAAAGTTGGAAGAAAAATCATTGAGACATATGATGAATATTTGACATTGTTTCAAATTGTTGGATGGTGATAATTTATCCAAATTTTTTAGGGTTTCAATGAGGGAGTATTTAAATACTTCACCTCAAGATTTAATGGGAAGAAGGAAAAAGTTGCCTTCCTGGAGATGTCAATGAGTGTTGAATTCATAGTTGAAGCAACCCATCTCCCCACTGAGGGTGAGAACTGGTCGAATAATCTCCCTATAGGTGAAATACCATGAAAGAAGTTCCTAGCGATCAAGAGCTACCGGTACAATTTCAAAGTATGGAAATTTCTTCCCTCAAACCTAAGTGGCAACATTTATTATTTTTTCTGCATTGTTACAGAAGATGTGAGGGGTGTTATTGGTTAGTTTTTATTTATCACATGCGTCTCCTAATGGTATTTTTAAAGTATAAACTTAATCTTCCATATTATTTATATAAATGCCTGGCCATAATGGACAAAACACTGCAGGCCCAACATATAACCCTTGGTAGGTCTTTATTTCATCACGACCTCATATGTATTTTGGTGAACCATCACTCGAAGAAAAATGATGATGTGTGGGATACTTTCCTCCATCGTAATATTGCATATTAAACACAATATTACATTGCCCTCTGCCTGTGTATATTGCATTTTAAACACATTTCCACTTGTTTTAAAGTCACAATAGTCTATATTTATAATTCCTATGGGATTATAATCCCGATAGAGGGAAACATGCCTATGAATGATTTGTGCTGATAACAAGGGTTGGGGTGATCGGAGGAAAACCCATGAGGTTGTCAGTTTAACAGTAAATGACTGATACGCCAATTGAAGCATAGGGAGAAATTGTTCCAAATATTGAGGAAATTGTAGCCAGATTTTCGAGGTTGTATATATTGCCTGCACCCAGGCCTCCAACATCTAATAAAATAATGTCCTAAACAAATAATAAGATTTGGGCTCTTAAATAATCATGAAATTAAACTTTTTCATGCACATAACCCCATACAAGAGAATTTTGGGAATAAACAACACATGAATTTTGACAAAAGTAAGATTAAAATTTATCTGAAAGATTTAAATAGAATTTAGGCTTTTTAGCTTACAATGATACATCCAAAACCTTTATCATAATTTTATTGTAATTTCATTACAAATCTTTGAGCTTCTATTAACAAGATCTCTAATGAGGTGTTATGTAAAAAGAGTAACAAAAGTACTAAATCTTGGTATAACAATGGTTGTAAAATTATTAGGAAAGTGATTATGGATGCTCCTAATGAATCTTTAAAGCTTGATAAGATAAATATGTACAAATATCTTATTAAAAGAAAGAAAATGTATTATATAACTAAAAGGGAAGAACATCTACTGCACCTATCTAAATCTAAGATTTTTTAAAGGAAAATTCTAATTCTTAAAACTAAAGAAAATAATTTGGTTCCATTCAAGAATTGAAATTTATGCAGTAATAATATATAAGAGTTGTGTGATGCTATGGACACCATTTTGAATATCCCTATACATGAAATATTTTCTCGTCTTGGGTTAAGGGGCTAGCAATTAGGAAGTATTTAGGGATATTAAAGGATACCCAAATGACATTTTTTAAATAGGAAGGCATATCCTCATAACATGACTATTAATTTTTAACCATATTTTTTTGAAAATTAATAATTTTGATAATATTTTTAACTATATAAGATGTGATGTTTGTGGGGGCAACTCAATTGGTCATCGAAGTGATATGAAAGCGTGTAAACTAAGAGTTTCAGGGTTCAATCTCCCAAAAGTAACCCGGTCTACGGAGATGAGCACAGGTCGTGGGGTAGTGGCTGGAATCAATCAATATGTCTCGCGGGTACGAGAATGACCCAATGGTCAGTTCCTCTAGTTACAAAGTAAAAAATAATCAAACCAAAAAACTATAGAAGATGTAATATTTCCTATTAAATTAGGTTGATTGGTTTGCAACGACATCAGTGGTACATTAAAAATAAACTGGACCACTTTGAAGGCATAATGGCTAACATGGAGAAACATGTGCCTTATGAATTTAGACCTCTGTCATCACCAAGTTTTGGGTAAATTCCACTAATCCATAAAGATTTTGAGCCGTATTATGAACTTGCAAGTCTTTTGGTTGTATGTTCGTATCCATTTATAGTTAGATAAATTGTTATAGAAATTTGTAATTATTTTCGGTAATTATCTACTTACTAATAAATTTCATAAAAATAAAACCAACTAAATTTTAATAAATTACAAATAGCAATATAAATTTTTAACATAAATAAACAACTTTAATTCAAAATCTATATCTATATATATATATATATATATATATATATATATATATATATTTTCAAATTTAATATATTTTCAAATTTAATATTAATATTTTTTTAGAATTAAAATATATATATATATATATATTCAAATTTAGTAGTAATATTTTTTTTAAATTATAATTTTATAAAAAGTATTGGATAAATTATATTTTCCTATTTCACCCTCCCATATCATAGTTTTAAAATATAACATTTTGTTATATAATAAATTAATAATATATTTTTTTTTAATTATAATTTTAAAAAAGAAATATTGGTTAAATTAAATTTTCCTATTTCACCTCGCCATGTCATAATTTTAAAATATAATATATTTTTAATATCCATGTAAGGTAATGTAATAAAATAAATAAAAATAATAATTCATAACATTATTCACCTCGAATTTAATTTATATACACCAGAAGTCATTATACGAAACATTAATTTTATTTATAGAAAGAAAATGTCACATTATTACCTAACATGCTTTACAACTCGATGCGATTACACAACCATAACATCCTTTACGACTTCCATTACAAGTAGGTGCGATCACATAAACATATACATTCTCGTGCGATAAATTTTTAAAACTATTTTTTAAATTTTTTTAATCATTGTAATATTTTTTTGGGTTTGTTAAGTAAAGTGAGTTTTGAGGTTACATATACATATTTTTTAATATTTTTAATTATTGTAATATGTTTTTGGGTTGGTTAAGTAAAGTGAGTTTTGAGATTACTGGTATGTTTAGTTTGTGGTTTGAGTAGCTATGATCTAGGCTAGGGTATTTAAATCATCAAAATCACTCAAGAATGTTATGGAGATATAGCTCTAAGCATGGTTAAATAAAAAGACATACATATTCTAACAACCCATAAATACTCTAACCCCCTCTAGTTTTGAACCTGTAATTTCTTAGGCGAAAACACATGTTCTTGACCATTAGGCTCACTCAAGTTGTATAAATAATATGTGAAATAATTTTGATTAATATCTAATCTTTTTAAGGTATGATAGACCATATTGGTTTTAGTGTAGGTTAATCATCACCGTCAACAATATGGACTTAAAATAATATTATTGTTGGGCAAAGGCCAGTATGAGGGAGATGTTGTCATGTAACATTACATTTAAAAATAAAAAATAATACTTTAGCAAATAAAAAAATAGTGACAACAAAAAAACAACATCCATTGTAAATAAAATATTTCAATTTCTACTTGAAATTTACATGAAATTTATATAAAGATATAAAGTACTTGAAAGAAAACCAACATAGATACATTTTAACTTGGGATCTACTAAGTGTTGAGAGGAATAAAATCTCCACTGAAGCAAATCACTTTTTGATTGCAAAAATTAAGGAAAGGTTCAAGCACATCTAGAGACATGTTCCTCTGAATAGGTTTGGATATTAGACGAATATGTATTAGTTTTGAATAAAACACTAATAAAATATTTTAACTATAGGAATTTTTTTATTTTCACTTGTTTTATATTATATATACATAGTTCACATTGAAATATTATATTTATGATTCACATTTTCCACATTAAAATGTTAATACATACTTCTCATATTCAAAGAAGAAAATATATATCCGTAGGATATAATCATATTTGATGTTATTTCTCTAGAAATGCATATTGAAATATTTGATTTAGACCCACATTGAACTTCTTTTTATATTAATATATTTTTATTTTAGATATTACATGTTCAGTGAATATCAAATTAATTAAACACCATATAATATTAATAATATTATTTTAGCATTTAGTTTGTCAACTCTATATCAAATGGGAAGGAATTAAATGTCTTGCCCATGGTTAAAAGTAAATAATTATTATTATTATGATTTACTCTCAATTACTTTATGTCTTCATAGAAAGTTCATGTAAAATTAAAGTGGATATTGAAATATTTTATTTATGATAAGTATTATTTTATTATTTTTAAATGTAGCATTACATGACAATTTACTTTTAGTTATGGAGGAGATATGTAATTCCTTCCCTACTTAATATAGAGTTGACAAATGAAGTCTTAAAATAATACTATTAATAATATATGATTTTTAATTCATTTTATGTTCAATAGATATGTAATATTGAAAAAAATATATATTAATAACAAAAAAATTCAATGTTGATTTAAATCATATATTTTAATATTCATTTCTACTAAAATATTTTAACATTATAGATAGATAGATATAGATTTTCTACTTCCAAATATGAAGATGCATGTATTAACATTTTAATATGGAGAATTCAATGTCAACTATGCATATATTATATAAAATTAGTGAAAATAAAAAATTTCTTATAGCTAAAACATTTTATTAGTGTTGTTGAAAACTAGCATAGGCCCATTATAACTCTAAATCTATAGAGAGCTTAGAGGAATCATGTCTCTTGAGGTGCAAACCATTTCTCAAATGTTGCACTTAAAAAGTGGTTTGCATATCGAAAGCACTAGCTAAATATGAAGTTAAAATGGATCTATGATGGTTGATATTATATGATGTTTAATTCATTCTATGTTCATTTTATTTGTAATAAAAATATATATTAATATTTCACTGTGCAACTTCGTTAGAATATTTTAACGTCAAATACACACATATAGATCCTATGCATATATATATGCATATATATTTTCTACATTAGAATAATAACATTTTAATGAGGAAAATGTGAAATATAAATACAGTGTTTTGTTGTCAACTATACATATATTATATAAAATAAATCAAAGTTAAAAAATCCTTATAATTAAAATATTTTATAAGTGTTTTGTTGAAAATAAGTAGAGATCTATCTTAATTTCAGATCTACCAAGAACTCAAAAAAAATTAAATCTCTAAAAATACAAACATCTTTTTTTCCAATTTTACATTGAAAAAAAAATTTACATATCTAAAAATTTAATATCGGGCAACAATCATAAATTCAAAATTAGGATAAACATATATTAAAATTATTATTAAACTTAAATAAGATCAAATATTTTATTTATCATTAATTAAAATTATTTTAAACAAATTTTAAATTTTAAATTATTATTAAAATATTTTTTTTAAAAGATAAACAACCATTTATATTCAATAATATAAAAGACATATTATCGTGATTACATTTCATCACCTTTAAATTTTCTTTACAAGTGCACGGTTATGATTATTGATATAATGTTTTAAATTAATTTAATGACATACCTAAAATATTAAAAATGATTATTACATGAGAGTATGGAAATATAAATCTAATTATATTATTTTATTATTATTATATTGTTAATATTCTTATGGTTGAATTTGAATTAGATAAAACATTTTATTGGGCTTAGAGAAGCTTAATATAAGCAGGGAAAATTTTAAGAACTCTCTAAATTTATATGTATAATAAATGGGCGAATCTCCATGGTATATAGGAAAAATGAAAGGCGATTTTATCAATAATATAATATGTATATATAATTTTTTGGCAATCTCTCACCATGCATGGCAAATATTTTACTCAATTATAAAATCTTGTAAGATCTTGGCGAGTCTTTCACTAAATAATAAAACTTTGTCCTAGTGAATCTTAGCATTGTGAACTCTTGAGAATTTTTTGAAAAAGTATAAAACCATATATGACAACAGACACATGGTGGCAATATCACTGTTTTTTTTTCACATCTCCAAAACATGGAACTTGTTTATAAAATTATAAAAAAGCCAACCAAGTCCCTTATAATATGTAGGTAAGCTTATAACAGATTTTGATACCTCTACTATGCTTGTCTTCATTCAAGTTTCATAGCTGCTATACTTAACACTGTGAATCACAACTCTCTCAGAACTCAACTCTATAGTGTAATTAAAACCTTTGGAAATTGAATCTGACATCTCTATAAAAAGGATTAGTGAAATAGAAGCTTTTATGAATGAGCCCACTAACTATCATTGCTAAAAAATCAATCTAGACTATGAAGTCTTCCATCTTGATCACAATCGTTCTCACGATCAAGGGAGTGCGACCACCTGGCCTAACATAATGGCCATCATAGCTTCCAATAATCAACGACCACCTTGCAAGGACATCCTAGCTCATGTCTCATGAATTTTATTCATCAATCTTAACTAATATAAATCTTATAAAGATAATATTAGAATCCTCTCCAGATTCACTGTTAATATAAGGGTAAAGGAAATTTTCTAGCTCAAGGCACTAGCCAATACCAACTTTGGTATTTGTGACCCCTTTGTGGGGATGCACCTACTCTACCCCATTGGATTTCTGCCTTGTAACATAGTTCAAGGATCACAAGAATTTCCAATCTTCCTACTCCATTAGACACACTTTATATGATATACATAGTGAATGGAAAAGAAGCATTATAGAACACACAATTTCACAGAAGGAAGAAAAATCTTAGCCAGTTCAATATCAAAATCTTAACCACTGATTAATAAAGAATAATAAGTAGTGTAATGAATTGTTCTGAGTTATTTATTTACAAGCTGTAAAGAATGTAGTGGAATGGAAAATATTACTTAGGCAACCCTTCAATATTTTCTACTAATATGTCTGTGCATGTACATATGAAATTAAGAGCGTTGTTGAATACAAAGTTTCCTTTTCTCTTGCCTCCATTTTGACAAATCAGTGTGAAATCAATGTCACTTTGAATCTCCTTTCTTGTGTGGATGTTTTGACAAATCAATGTGAAATCAAAGTCACTTTTAATTTCCTTTCCTATGAGGGATCAAATCGAGTGTTGATTAGTAAAAGATAATCTACTATATATTATGTTCAAGAAACTGACTGCAATCTACAGTGGAAACGAGACCTCAATTCTTATTCTGAATTTGAATATCTCAGGACAACATAAGAGATAAAAATGCATATGGCCTTAGTAGCTAGAAAACAATCACTCCATCATTACAAGACCACCTAGATTTCAACACTTAATCTAAATAATGGCACTAGTTGCAATGCTTATTTGCATTAACGCCATGGAAAAACAACAACAATGTTTCGAAGAACACTTATTGGAAAAGGTGTAACATTCCGAGAATATTTAATGATAGCATTTGAACCTAGTAGCTATGGTGGGGAAACTAGGGAACGCAAATCTTGGAAGATATCTCATACCAAATCTGAGAAAAAAATAAAAAGGGAAAAAATCAAAATCTATAAATCAAGCAATGAATTGTTTACAAATCAAATACAATTCCTTTAACTAACAGTTAAATTGTGGTGATATATTTAAATATTTAGTAAGAGGGGAACTTCAAACCATGGAATATTACCTTTTTCATTATTGTCATCCCTCAGTGACTGAGATTACAAATCAATAATTATGGAAAGATTGTAAGAAATTCTGTGAAATAGTAAAGCATAACCTCTATTTTCAAGCAACAAAATCAAGACATTGTTACATCAAGAGCCATAATTGATACATAATCAATGAATCAAGTCCTTGTATGGCACAAGCTTGTTTCACAACCTCTATTTTCTCAGTAACAAAATCAAGACATTGTATGTGGTTATTGCCAAAAGGAAATTGCGTTCTAATTTGGAAGAGGATCTTATCAAAAGACATGGATTTATTCAAAGCTACAAAGCCTAATGGGTTACTAAAAAATAAGTTGGAATATTGGATCATGATACTTAAATTGAAAAAATATGATTTCCTTTTAGAAACATTATAGTTATACAGTGTTTTTTGAAAGCATTAGAATTTGAAATTCGGTCTTTCTATCAAGACAAATTTTCATTAACAGAATGTACTTTCCTACCTGAAACATTGTAGATATCCAAGAAAAAATTGAAAAGCATAAGAGAACTTAGCATAATGTACTTTCTTTCCTTCCTTAACATTCTTAAAGAGTTGGGGTTCCCCAAATCGGCAGGTAACTTTCGAAGGAAATGACAGTTACTAATAGTCCAATTCACAATTGAAGATGTGTCACAAATATGAGGGGGCATCTCCTCCAAATCACAAAAGTGCTCCAGGTTAAAATCTAGCATTATTGGAAGCTTAATGCTCGACTGGGTGTTATTGAACCCAGATATTTTTCCAATCTTCACTAAAAGCTTGAAGATAGCTTCTCTAAGTTCTACATGACTTTACTATGCTCTTGAAGTGGGGGCACATGCAACCTCTCCAAGTGAATAGTCTTAAACTAAGTGAAGATAAGGCCAACAGATCATTCAGTGTGGATCTCTTTAACCCATAATTGAATACTATGTCTCTCTTGAACCCATAATTGAATACTATTAGGACTTTCATATTTTTCATGGAACTCAAAAATGTTGGAAGAAAGTATTTGCCTCCAGAAAAGAGTAAAACTAAAGCCTCTGCTTGAGGACAATTGATATCACACCACTAATACTTCTCCATGGAATCTGTATAGGTAAACCACAAATGCAGAATTCCATTAGAATATTGTGTTTGTTGAATACACAAATGAAATCATTGCATTTTAAAATATCTTTTGAAATCAAAATTACCGAAACTACATATCGATAACCTAGTCGGTGTAGGATAAAATTCACCCGTGTCATTCATAGAAAGCATGAGAAAAAACCTAATACTATATATAAAACCAAGAAAAATTCAAATTCATCACTTCTAGGGACCTCGTAACCACCCTACCAATACAAAAGTATGTTCCTATTTGCAGTTAGAAAAGTTACCCAAATTACAATCTGTTTACTCCAGCCTATGTTGGAAAGTTATAGAAGGATGACTAGTGAAATCAATCCATTCCTTTTAGCCCTGGATTTGTTTCAGTTTAAAACAAAAGTATACAAATATACTTGTCCAATGTCTGTGCTTTAACCATTCACCTTAAGATGTTTTTACAATATAATTTCCTAAGTCTATTTAATATCTTCATTATCATAAAAACCAACCTATATCCATCTTAACTCCACATCTACCACTCTTAGGGGGATGAAATGTATTTATCCCTCTGAGAACTTGGTAGACGCAGAATTAAGATGGATCTAAGATGATAGAATTTCCCCTTTAAATAGTCTATGCTCACATGAATACCATGGTATTACCATGGGTCAATACCATGGGTTATCATAAACTTGGAGCTTAAAAATTACTATTAGTAATTTATAAAAATTAATAAAAATAATAGTTGATTTTTATTTTATTTTTTATTTTAACCAAGCTAAAATGTTTAACATACATTAAATTACAACATCCATTTTTACTCTTGATCCACCAAGCCCCGAGAGGGATCAAATATTTTTTCACTCTATGCTATGATACCTCTCGGGGGTTAGTAGATCCAAAGTAAAGATGGAGCTATGTTGGTTTAATTCCCCCATTTAAATAGGCTACATTCGAGGTGAATACCATGGGTCAATACCATGTGCCATTTTTATTTTTATTAATACTAATATTAGGGTTAATAATGTTTTTTTGCATGGTATTAATAATAATCTAGCCCATGGTATTTGTCCCATAGTATTTTTTCCATAGGTTTCACCTAAATATAACACATTTTTTGAGTGTTCGTAAATATAAGGTGACTTATGGAGTAAATATAAAAAAAAAATTATTTGTTTACCATACCTCTCCTTTATTTATATTTTTATTAATTTACCATACCTCTTTTACAAATATGGTATTTGGCCCATAGGATTCACTTAAATAAAACCTCTTTTTTGAGCCTTCATAAATAGAACAAGGGTTATGGACTAAATATAAAAAGAGGTTTTATTTATTTACCATATGTCTAGTTTATTTATATTTTTATTTATTTACCATATCTTTTGAGTAAGTATAAAAAGACGTTTTATTTATTTACCATACCTCCACTTTACTTATATTTTTATTTGTTTACGCCCTTGCATGTATGTAAGGTGACTTATGGAGTAAATATAAAAAATGTTTTATTTATTTACCATACCTCTCATTTATTTATATTTTTATTAATTTACCATACCTCTTTTATAAATATGGTATTTGGCCCATAGGATTCACTCAAATAAAACCTATTCTTGAAAATTAGGGCGAATGGAAGGTTGTAACTCATAATTTCAAGGGCTAAATTTACCTTTTTTACCCTCTCCCTTAAAATAAGGTGGGTTATTTGAGTGATTTGTAAAAATGTACTATGATACAAAATATTCGCCCACTAAAAATTTAAAACCCCTTAATTTCGTGCCAAAGGGCGAACATTCGCCCCTAAAATTTTCCAAGAATATAAGGGTGATGTAAGTGGTATAATATTATTTTTAAAAATAATAAAATAATATTTATATTAACAAATTAAAAATATCATTAAAAAAATTAATATTTATTATAGATAAAGTAATTTAATTTCTATTTTAATTTTAAATGAATTTTATATTTCCCAATCGGGGTGCAAAACGTTTGGAGGCTTGCTTGGGTTTAAAAGATATGACAAAGCATTTATTGGTTTGGGATGGTGGGTGGTATCCCCCATGCCGTCACATGCTTATTCACTGTGATAACATGAAGCATTGCAGATCATGGCAGATCCATGATGTGAAGGTTGGTAACCCTCGATGCCTACATGTGGTGGGAGCAGAGGTGGAGTTAAGACCATATGTCCAATATATAAACTCAGGTCCTCAACTTCTTAGGGAGCCTAAGTTTGATGTTTACAGGTTCGCAGTGTCAAGAACACGAGAGGTATACCCAGGTGTTGCCTATCTCTATTCGAGGTCAGCATATAAAGTCTGGTATGTTATAATGCTATCTTTATATCCTAGGTTGGGGGCTTCTACTCGTGATAAGCCTCACATACGGAGGGGAAAGGAAACACTGATTAAATTAATATTTTCTGTCACTAGGAATGTTGGCCTTCTCGACTATGTAATGTAGATTTCTATTTTTTTTGGCAACATCCTTTCTCGCATGGGAATGTTTATTGGCTTCTGGTTTTTTCTCATGATGTTTCTTTTGCAAGTTTATAATTAGGTTCCCCGTTTTAAGCTTAAATTGTCTGGGCAAGCCCTGTGGAGAGTAACGGTTTTGGTAAATGATCAGGGCCAAGTCTATGGACTCAGGGCTCAGGGGTGCATGGGGGACATCGTTTTTATTCTGGTGGTACCTCCCACTCCTGGAGGGTTACTATTTATGTATGCTTGCTAGCTCAGGTGGTGGAATTCTGAAGGGACGCAGTGTTATCCGACGTTTCATTTGTTTTTCTAGTCATACATTAAGTTAATGCTTGTATTTTGGGTGGTTCTCTATATAAATGATATTCCAGGTCCACCTACATTGTATCCACTTCTGACCTCTATACATTGGGATGGTTTACGAGCGATTGAAGGTGCGAGAATGTTGAAGAAAGGGGGCCCGACCTTGGAAATTATGGTGAAGTCTCAACCTCGTGGTGGAGCGTCGGACCGAGGCAAAAGAGGCTGCAAAAAATAAGAAGGATAAGGTACAGAAGTTGGTTAGTCTTCTAGTTGGACTGTGCAGCAGTGGACTGCACAACAAAGGATTGTGTGGTAGAGTGGGCAGAAAATGAATTCTGAGATTCTCTAGGCCACGGTTTAGGCATACTCTAAAGGGACAATGGCACTAGTGAAACAATTGATTGCAACTTGGGAGGTAGAGTTGAATTTGAAAGTTGAGCTTGAGCTATCAGTCGAAGATTGGGGGGAGCTAATCATGGACCCTGGGTACACCTGTGTCGTCTCACGCTGTTTAGATGGTCCATCCATCTCTACTGGTTAATGAAATACATAGTGGCCAAAGCAATGGATGTGACCACCAACACAACAACACAAAGTGAGCCCGAGTCGGGCCTCCTAGACATTCAAAAAGAGCTCTAGCTTATTCAATTTCAGTTGCAGAATCAGAACGCTCGCTTGGGTCGCATGGAGTGGCATATCCCATGTCTGCCACAATTTGAATTGCTAGGATCAAGTGCTAAAGATCTTGCTCTGGTAGAATCATCAGATGATTAGTTGGTCAAAGTTATGCCTATTAATTTTGGCTTAATTTTGCTTGTATATATTGGGTAGAATTTATGTTTTCAGTTTTATTCTTACTAGTTGGTTTCCAAACTATCAGCCCTATAAGGCTTAGTTAAATAGGCTCAAATGATTTATGTTTTGGATGGCTTATAATGTGATTCAGTGACCAATAGACCTGGTTTCCCACTGGGCAGGTTGAGGCCACCGAACAAATTATATATTTGTAACCTGCCTGTTTCTAAATGAATGAATGAGAGGTACTGCTAATCTTACAGAAAAAAATGTTATATAAAGACATAAAGTAATTAAAAGTAAAAAAGGTTACTTTAGTTTTTTCTATGGGAGTGATATGTAATTCCTTCCCTACTTAATATGAAATTAACAAATTAGAAGTTAAAATAATATTATTAATATTATATGATGTTTAATTTCCTAGCTACATATCTACTACAGTTTGCAGTGATTCGTTTTCTGCAGCAGTGTGATGATATCCTTGCCTTAGCCACTAGGAAGGGCAGATCAAGAAATCATTGGTAGTAGGATTGATCATTTTGGGGGAAGTTGTTTGAGTGGGTAATGCATGAGTGGCCCTCTGCATGGGAGGGCATAACCCTCTCCTTCCGCAACATTGTCAAAGGTCTACAAAATGCCCAACCTAAGCAATTTGGGTTCAAGGGTCAGAATTCTGGTGCAAAAAAATCCCCATCTATGGGGGCACAATTGAAATTCAAAGGGAGGAGTCGTTGCCTCCCGAAAGTAGTTAAAAATCCCATTTTTTTTTTATTCCTAACAATATATTTGAGAATTCACAGTATTTCATGAAAGATCATGCCCTAATCTCCAACTTTATGGGGATTTGGCCAAAGGAACAAGAAAGTGTGCAATGGATTCAATCAAAATGGGACTTGAGTGGAGGAGTGGAAGTGCGCTTAAGGGGCAAGGGTTTATTTACTTTAATCCTTGCAGATATGGAAGATAAGAAATGGGTGTTTGAGAACAACCCTTATTTCATGAATAATGTAGGATTATTCCTTAGGAAATGGGAAGAGTGTTACAACGCATAGAAAGAACATTTTTTAGCAGCCCTTGTTTGGGTTTAGTGATTCTCCCTTCTAGAGGATTTTTGGGAGCCTGATATCCTAGAAGGGATGGGGAATGCAATTGGATATCTTGTAAAGATCTTTGAAATCATGAAGAGACGTATACATGAACCATATGCCCAGATCTATGTTCATATGAACATCTCACAACCCCTTCAGGAGTTAATAGACTTCGAGTACCATGATTTAATTTGGACATAGTCGCTCAAATACAAGCATGTGTCCTTAAAATGTCATTTATTCCATGAGTACAAGCACTTGTTATGAGGTTTTCCACTCACTCTAGTAGAGGAAACTTTTATCTCCATCAAGAAGGATGAAGAAGGGTTTCAAATAGTGGGAGGAAGAAGGAACCGACAACACCATCAATAACAAACTACATCAGGCACCTAGTAGGCTCACCGAAATGTAGAAAGGGCATCCTCATCACAAGTGCATATCGCTCCCCAAAATTTGAAGGGGGAAAACCCTTTTTCTATCCTGAGGTATTTAGAGCCAAAAGGTGAACTCATAGAGCAACCTTCATAGTTGGACCTACACATAATGGAAGTCGATAAGGTAGATCTGATCGAATCAAAGAAAGACATGCCCAAAACTAAAATGCTAGAAGATTTGGAGGAAGATAGGAAGTTAAAAGAATCTCTGATTCATATGAGTTAAATTCGAGAAATGTGGGAGAAACATAATAGATTTGGATCTGATGAATGCTCAATGCTAGAATTGTTTCGTATATGGAGCAAAGTTGATGTGAAGGATATCCCTTCTAACCAACTCGTTTAGTTCAAGAATTTATTTAGTCAATGGTGCTCATGTTTTCCTAGACCTAAAGGGGCCTCTAGATCTTAGTACTCTACCAAGGATGGTGGCTCCCATTCCCATGCGCCACTTGAGTTTTGATTTTTGATTAACTCAGGGCAAAAGGGTCTATTAATGGACTATTTTCCCCGCACTCCCCATCTCTCTCAATGAAGTTAGTTTCATGGAAAATACAGGTCTTGAATAGAAAAAGTAAGCTCAGTTCTTTGAAAAATAAAATCAACAAAAAGAAACAAGATATTGTATTACTTTAAGAAACTAAGATGATAGAGGAAAAGCTACACAAGGCAATCCAGTTTTGATGGAGAGGAAGCGTAGCTATGTCCTTGGATGCAAAAGGATTTATAGGTGGAATTGTGGTGTTTTAGGATCCAAAACCGATTATCTTTGAAGATTGGATAGGTATTCCCCATAGCATCTCAGGTCAGTTTTGTTCCATTGGTTCGACAACTTAGTACACATTAACAACTATTTATGGCCCTATAATTCCCCAAGAAAAAATCCCCTTTCTTGAAAAAATACTCTCTCTTAAAGCTTCTTTAGTTGACATGGCTTGGATTTTCGAAAGGGACTTTAACTTGATCCATAACCTGAAGGAGAAACATGGTGGTCTCTAGATATTGGACCCCATTTCTAACTTATTTAACGAAACCATTGGAAAATTAAGACTGATTGATGTAAAGATGGATAATGGATTTCATACATACAACAGTCAAAGAGGTGGATGACACCAAGTGGCTTGCAGATTGGATAGGTTCCTCATTTCAGATGAACTGATGCTATTTTTTCATGGAAGCAACAATTTTCCCTTTAATGGGGATGAATCACTAGATGATCTACTTGGATATTGGTCTTAAGATTCCACCCAAAAATAAATCGCTTTGTTTTGAAAGTTGTTGGCTATGACCTCTGGGCTTTGTTGAGAAACTCAGGGAATGGTTGTATGATCTGGAAATGTCGGTGAGCCCTAGAATGCAAACCTTTCATAGGAAACTAAAGGCCCTTAAGACACAAATCAAAATTTGGAACAAAGAGGAGTTTGGGAACATTTTCGTTGAGAAAAGGAAGTTATAGGAGAAAATGGAATTCATTAAGCTCCAAATCATTTAGAAAGGAAGGACAAAGGCTTTGATAGAGGAAGAAGGGAGAATTATTACACAAGTTATAAGACCATCGGAAGCAGAAGAAGATGCTTTGGCATCAGAATTCTAGGGTTCAATGGCTAAAAGAAGGTAAGAAGAACTCTAAATTCTTAATTTAGTCTATGATTAGCCACAAGAAAAATAATTGAATCGCCTCCCTTGTCTCATCTAAAGAAACAAGACTAGAAAACCACCAAGATATGGAGAGAGAGTTAATTTCTCACTTTTCTAATCTCCTATCTAAGCAGGACCAATGTTTTTCACATGCAATAGAGAGAATAACTAGATGTATCCCTCACCTAGTCACAAAATATCAAAACGTTGCATTGAAGCAATAGATATCTCCTGAAGAAATGGAGGCTTTGGTGAAAGACATGTCTTCCAACAGAATCCCTAGGTCTAGATAGATTTACATTACAAATTATTATGGCATGCTCGCACTTTCTGGGAAAGGAAATCATGGATCTGGTAGAAGAATCTCATTATAATAAGAAGATATGGTTAGGGATGAGGGCCACATTCCTAACCTTAGTCCCAAAAAAGCATGCAGTAAGAAATCCTAATGAGTTTCGACCCATTGCCCAATGTAATGTTATCTATAAAATATTATCCTCTATCTTGGTAAACATACTCAAACTAATCCTCCACCATATGATCGGTATGGAGCAATCCGACTTTGTAGAGGGGCACGAGATTTTGGATGGAATTATTCCTGCCAATGAGGTGATCCACTCTCTCAAGAGCAACAAACAACCAAGTATTTTCATGAAGTTAGATCTTTCAAAATATTACGATCGTTTAAGTTGGCAGTTCCTTTTTATTGTGATTTAGGCATTTGGCTTTGCAAATGATTGGATCTGTTGAATCAAATCATTGAGATCAACCCACTTTATTTTATCATTTTCAATGGTGCCTTGTCTCCCACATTTATGTCTTCTCCGGGACTAAGACAAGGGGACTCCATTTCCCCCTTCTTGTTTATTATAGATGAAGAAGGTTTGTACCATTTTCTCGAGGAGACGACGATTTCAAATCACATAAAACGACTTAGAATCCTGGGAATTGAGCTTTCAATGACTCATCAAAAGTTTGTTGATGACAACTTGTTATATCTTGAACCATCAATTTATAAGTCTTAACGTTGGACAACATTCTAGAGTAATTTCAATCAAACTCAGGTATGCTTATCAATAAAGAAAAATCCAATCTACTTTTCTTTAACACCCTGTGTTGAAGACTATCTAGCTCACCTTACGGGCTTTACAGTGTATCACCTCCCTTCCAAATACCTAGGGGTAACCTTAGTTGCTAATCCGTTAATAATTTCTTGTTGGAAACATATGTGTAGTAAAATTTCACCTAAACTATCCAACTGGATGTTCCATGCATTGAGCTTTGCAAGATGGTCCACCCTCCTTAAAGTTTCCATCCAAACTATCCCTTTGTATTAGCTTTCAGCCCTCCCATCCCCCAAATCTATTTATAGAGATTTAGTCTCAATATTCTAGAAATTTCTTTGGAAAGGTGTCAATTCTTCCAAGAAATGGTTCCTCGTGGCCTGGGAAATCTTTGTATCCCAAAAGCTTATGGTGGACTAGGGTTGCAAGACCCGAAAATTCTCAATGAGATCTTGGGGTCCAAGTTATGGTGGCATTGGATCCAAGGATGCAATGAAAAATGGAAGAATATATGGTCCTCTAAATATGGGAGGGGTTGACCTCAAGTGAAGATTCTCTATAAGAAGTCCAGGTGTTCTGGGTCCTCCCCATAGAACCTAGCTTCGAGGAATTTCCACCTCATTCAGGATCACATGTTTTGGGAGGTCAATAATGGAACTACAATAATCTTATGGGAGGAATATTGGCAAAAAATGCCTCAACTAGACCAACTCAATGACATCTAGGGAATAAACGTTATCTCGACTCAGAGGAATTCCAAGGTGGTGGAATATTTCAGGAAGAATGGCCTGAGGCAGGTGGATTAGCGAGAATGAAAAATAGATAAAGACTGGTAGTTAACAGGGACCCATGAAAACTGAATGACTTTCACGCAAATGCTAAAATATAGGTGGATCCCAATCACACACTCTTTCGACAAACTTTGTTGCGGACATTGTGCTTTGGGTACATACTCCATTAAATAAGCTTACCTCATCAAGAAAGTTACCTAATTATAGACCCGCAACACTCTTTGTGAAAATGTCTGGAAATGGGGTCTATGGCCGAAAGTCTCTCGTGTCATTTGGTGACTGGGCCATAAGTGTATCCTTACTTGGGATCATATTCACAAAAAAGTCTTCATGGGTCCATCACAATGTGCATTATGAAAAAAAAATTAGGAGACATTGTATCATATTCTCAATGAATGACTAGTTGCTAATGAGATACGGTCTGCAACCTTGATTCTATTTGGACCAAGCGATCGTGAACTTGCTAGTCTAGCCAACACTATCTCTAACTCGAGTTTCTCTTGATTGAAAAATCGATAGTTAATAGAGCCTAGACCTTAATATGGGGTTTAATTCTCTGGAAAATTTGGAAAGATAGGAACAAGGTTTTATTTCGATATCAGGAAGCTCCTCCTACTGCAATTTGGAAGACAATGACTAAGAATGTAAGAGAGACCATATTATCTAAAAAGTGGAATGAAGAGGATTGGAAAGTTGATCAAATGGAAGTTGCAGTTCTTAACTCCCTTAATATCTTAGCTGAGATGATCCACCAATCCCCCGTAGGTCCGTATAAAATGCATGCTCGTCCATCTTCTTCTTTATTAGGCCTCCTCAAGGATTTGTGAAAATAAGTTTTTATGGGGCTTCTAAGGGGAACCCGAGCTTGATGAGTTTTGGAGGCATTTTGAGAGACTTTGAAGGAAATCCCCTGGGTATTGTTTTTGGATTCTACGGTGTCACTTAAAATAATTTGGCAGAAATGAAGGGTCTCGAGAAAAGCCTCCTCTTAGTAAGACAACTTGGGATCCCTAATATCCAAATATCATGGGACTCACAAATTGTCGTCAACATTTCTCAAAAGATTATTGATGGATCTCCTACTTCTAAACTAGTTCATAGCTGGCGCCCTGAGTCATAAGCTGTTAGGGTTTTTCTATGTCCTTTTAATTCCCTAAGTTTAGAATTGTCAATCTCAATTTCGTAATATTAGAGTTACAAGGAATTATGGTTGAGATATAAATTGATTATCCTATACTTTCTTAGTACTAAATTAAGTACCTAAAGACCAAACTCTGCTTCCAGCTTAAAAATATCATTACACTAAATTTTTTCTAAAGCGAAGAAACCTAGTATACTCTTCAATGTCACATACATAATTCAAATATCTAATTTATCTTTTCTAACCATGAAATTAATTAAATATTATTCTGGGAATAAACTCAACCATCACCATAAGCTAAACTCTCGATTCAATTTAAACTATTTTCTACTCAAAAATAATCGCACAGAACTAACCCCAAGGTCAAGATAAAAATCAAAAAGTGAACCCAACAATGCTATTAAACTTAGAATCATTCACACAACTTCCTAATTCGATAAGTCTATTTGAAATTGATTGAGAAATAAATCGAATGGCACACACCTTCTTAATTCAATATTCGAAATTGACTGAGAAATGAAACAAACGGCACATTTCTCCTACTTAATCTCATGAAAATTGAATAATGTTGAACATCAGCTACAAGCACTCCTTATTGAAATTATAGATCCACATACAATCAAGCTATTTTATTCAGACTAGACAATTCATCCAAATACTATGAAAAATGCATTCCTCAGAAATATGATCTAAGTTGAAACATGCTCCTTTGGACTTATCAATGTTCAAGATCAAAAGAGAATCTTATATATTCAAATAATCCCTATGGAACTGTTTTACTCACTCACACAATTGACAATAAGAATCTAACCAGTTACCATTTGAACATCGCATCCAAATCTATGAAATATTTTAGATATCATTCAATTACATTCCTAGGTGCCAAAATTCTGGAAATTGCTAAAAGAAACAAATATTTGAAGTACAGGTTTGCTAAATCTAATTAAAAAACACACTTCATATCTAACTGAAATTGATACAGAACTTGGTTGAGGTCTGTGGTGGGCCCTTTCCATGACCTGAGACAAGTTAATTTACCTCAATAACTTCAAATATTATAAGCACCCAAATCCATGAATATAAAAGATGATATCAATTATATAGTAAAGTATTCAATAAACATAAATCCAAGCTTTCCAAACTAGAATAAAATCATAGTCATATGTTGTTTTACCGTTGCAATATCCTTGCTTCCATTTCACTCTGTAACCTCTCACACTAATTTTGGGCCTTCTTAAAGAGTTTACGTCCTGAAGATAGTTACAACAAAATAACCCAGAAAAGTAAATGCATGTGTGATTTAGGCTTAATTGAGCTAAACCAAATTCCAAATATAACTCGTCCATATCATATATGCACTAATCCAACTATAACACTATCTTTAGGATTTGAAGAAGTTATCACCATGAACACGAATAATAATGAAATACATTCGACATGCCCATGGATTGATTGGTACCAAATATGGAGTAGAGTGTTGAATAGAGTATAAAAGTAAGTATTGAATGGCTTCCCAACATATTCCTAAGCTAGATGCTGGGTCACTGGTGACTTGTCAACGTATTTAAGTTTCCATCCTTATATTTAGGAACCCTATCAATAAATCAGTGAATAGTGAGTTAAGAAGCCTAAAATCATTTAACATCTACTTAGAGTAACCAAACACATGTAAAAAAAATGTTTATTGTGATTCTTACCTCCATTTACAAACTAATGCAATTTAGCCAATATGGAGTGGTTTGTAGGTGTCAAAAAGGGTAAAATAGGGTAGATGACAGTGGAAATAGTAGGACAAGCTTTCAAAAAGGATAAAAAAAGTAGGGTCCAACATAGACTATGAGGATCAAAGATTTTATAGATACATTTCCATATGTCATCACCCATGACACTCTACAAGCAGGAAATAAAGTGGCAGACTAGTTAGCAAATTGGGGCACCAAAGAGGATCATCATGACTTTGCCTTAAGTTGGGATGAAGTTAAGGAGAATATGAATATGGAGGCATCAGATATAGATACTATATATTGCCTAATTTCTCAAGATATAACTTCCCCCAATGAGGGTGATTGTACCATGGATGAGGGGTTCTTAGGATCCCCACCCCTAGCCATTTCTTTGTCATGCAATTTCTAAAGTGGGAAGGTGGTGGGAACTCTTCCCGATTTAAGATGGTTTTGGAGAATTTTTTGATATCTATTATGCTCTAGATTAGGGAATATTATGTTCAGTTGTGGTGGGAGATGAGAAGGGGTGTTGCACACTCTAGTGACGTTTATGGTTGCATTTCAGGCCTGCAGTAAAAGTCGAACAACCAAGGAGATGTGGATTTAATCTTTGAAGTTGAACCCTGTGAATGGTATCATGCACAAGCCTTTGTTTGGGACCCAGGATAGGAGGTGTCTCATGTTTATGCTTTAGTGGTTGGTAGGATTCCTTATGCGTGGCTATTTCTCCTTTAACCGATATCCTTATTATAGAGTTGGTGGCATCACCTAGATCTACTAGTGTGGGTAAGTTGTCTCCTCCTAAGCTGGTTATTTTTGTTAGTGTCTAATTCTATTCTCAGTAATGGTGGTGTAGTTGTTTCTTTGGAGATAAGGTGGCATGGATGATTCATATTTGGATTCAGGGTGCATAAATGTTTCATTGTGCTAGTGGGGTCCTTGGGTAGCAAGGTTGTTGCCTTCCTTAGTCTGGTGCCTAGGGCCCCTGTGAAGAGTAACTTGGGTCTTCATTTTCAGAGTTGCGGTCAGGAATATTCTTATGTCTGAGGCCCTTGTTCGTCTTGGGTTCATCGTTAGGTGGGTTCTCAGTTACAACTAGGAGTCTAGCTCCATGGATCATGAAGTTTAGTCCACTAGTTTGGTTGAATTCCATTGCTCTAGGAGGATCTCGATGTTTTTCTATGGCATTTGTAGTGTTACTGTCAGGGGTTTGTCTCCACTTTCAGAGTTATTTTTCCTTTGTAGTGTTGGGGAGTCTGGGGAATCTAGTTCTCTGGTGGTGGGGATTTGGTATTTTTCCTCCCTGTCATTGTGGTGTCGTGTAGTGGGGAATTGGGGTTTTGTTTTATAGTGGTGGTTGGGTGGGTTAGTTGGACTAGAATCTTGCTCTGTCTGAGCAATTCCCATTGTGTGCAGGTATGCCATGATAGAGAGGACGACCCTGCAGAGGAGGAGGACATCATGAGAATCCCATTGCTGATGTAGGTAGAGCCTCTTCCTTCAATGAGGATTGCTCAACTAGTCGAGATAGAGAAGAAGACATAGTGTTGTATCTTGTTCCTTCTATTAGTCATGTGGTGCAAGCTCCCTCCATGGAATCAATTGCTTCTCAACTACAAGGAATCCAGGCCAACTTGGATATCCTTCATGATCATAGGTATGAGGATCGCAATGAAATGGTGGCATAGTAGAACGACATTAATTTTTCTTAATCTGAAATTCTGGAACAACTAGAGAATGTTCATAGAAGCTAGCGATGAATGAATGAATGCTTGCAAGAGCTGAAGGCCTGTTTGGAACACAAAGACTTCAATATGCATGAGCAGCAAGGTTAACTAGTTGTGGTAAACATGCACCATCCGCATCGATCACCTTGAAATTCCTTTGATAGGTTGTTTTCTTATTTTGTTAGTTTTTTGGTTAACACAACTTTGTAGCCCTCGAGAAATAAGATGTAAATTGATAAGTCTACTACTCTATAATCTAGCTCTCCTTTCCAACAAATCCGGGTGGAATGAGGCAGGATGAGCTGATGAAACTATGTATGTACTTTTTTTCAACATGGTAATATAATTTGAATGGTTTGATCGACAATTGTTTTTTTTTTTTTTAATATATGTTCAATGGACATATAATATTTAAACAAAAATATATTAATAACAAAAAAAAAAGTCACTACGGGTCTAAATCAAATATTTCAATATTTATCTTTCATTATATATATATATATATATATATATATATATATATATATATATATATATATATAACTTCAGAATATGAGTTGGCATGTATTAAAATTTTAATGTCGAAAATGTTAATCATAAATAAAATATTTAAATGCCAACTATGTATATATTATATAAAACTAGACAAAAAACAAGTTTTCTTATAGTTAAAATATGTTATTAGTGTTTCGCTTAAAAATAGTATAGATCCATCTTAACTCCAAATCTACCAAAAATTGAAAGGAATTATATTTTTGCTGGCGTAAAACTTTCTTCAATTTTTATACTCAAAAAAAAGTTGTATTTTGAGAAATTACTTCTCGACACATGATATATCCTAAATTAATTATAAATATCAATACTAAATATTTGATAATAATAAAAAGTGTATATTAATATTTCAATTAATGTTACCTTCTATAACTATATAAAATCTTTTATTTGTTAAGAGATTTTTGTTTATCAAAATAATTGTTTGATTGAATTGTTATTAAAGTTATAAACTTATTTCCCCGGGACAACTCACGTAAAAATAATCTTATCAAAATCAATCACATTTGTGGACATAAAACTATTTTTAAATAAATTTTGAGGTCAAATAATATGAATGTTTTCAAAAGACTCATAATCTTGTATTTTTCAAGGTTATGATTGTGATTAAAAGTAGTCCAAAGTAATTTAAGAAATTTGTTCAATAGAAAATAAAATTTATATATCTATATTAAAGGAAATATAATGATGGAATATATAGATAAAGATAATTTCATTATTTGTAAAATAAAATCTAAATGGTGTAACAGAAAACAATAAACAAGTAATAAATATTTCAACCATTTGTATAATAAAATAATTTATATATCAAGCTAGAATTCTACTTCATTAGTTAATATTTTGTCATATATATTATTTTGATTATATTTCTATAAAAATTTCCGTAAACAATATTTTGGTTATATTTTTATAAAGTTTATATTGCTATGTTGATGGTGTTAGACCCACCAACGTTAAGGGAATCTCTCTGGTAAGAAGTCCTAATTAGACCTCACATCATTTGGTGTAGGAGTCTCATCCAGTAAGATGGCTCGATTGCCATTATCTTAGAGATTTTCCTTAGCTCTTACTATTCACCACATGAGAGTGTTATGCTTGTAACTTCAAGAAAGTGAGGTGAGTGTGCGTGGTGAGTGTGTAATGTGACTTTGTGTTCAGGTTCTCTTACTGCCAAAAGGGGGGAGGTAAAGTGAGCCTCTTGATTAGAGGGAATAGTCCCAACCCAAGAAGAAACACACACGAACAACAACAAGGGTCTGTCCAGCATCCAATGGAATAGTCCAGAGTGGATGCCTTAGTTGTGAAACCGAAGTTCAAGGGAAAACACATACACCGTCTAACAGAATAGTCCACATGAGGGTGATAGTCATTATAACCAAGAAACACAAAGATGGTTTGTCTAATGTTCAGCGGAGTAGTCCACATGGACGAGACAACAGGGATAAAAAAAACACACATCTTCAACAACATAAGTACTAAAATAACCAAAGTAGTTCAACTATATTAGTAAAGGTTAAGAAAACATGCATTATAAACGTTTAAAGAATAGTCTTACAAGATACAAAACATGTGGGAAAACGTGTTGGCCTAAGACATGCTTTTGAATTAAGCAAAATATCTAAGACACATATGTACACCATACGACACTAGTCCCAGTAGTGGGACATTGGATCCACTCCTTGCTCCTCAAAGAACAGATTACACACTCTAAATCATATGTGGGAGGAGCCAAGGTGAAAAGTCATTTTTTCATACAAAGAGGGGTATATATAGCCAAGGGGGTATAAATGACACTTGTGACTCTTCGACTTCCCTCATGATTGCTTTACTTCTTATGACTTTTTGATTTTACATTACTCTTAAACTTCATATGTGGGTCTCTTGGACTTCCACTTTACATTACATTGATTACAACAAGTATGTCCCATAGTAGTGATGTCGCTGAGATAATTTATTACACAACTTGACATAACATTGCTGACATGTACTAGTTGACTGTGGTGTCTATGTCATGCTACTATGCTAATGAGTGATGGTATGCTCTTGGTGTAATATGTCTTCGCCTCCACTTGCCAAAGTGCGCTAGGTCTTCGATGGTCATGTTGGGTGTGGAGCCTGATTATCTTCTATAGTACCGGCATATTGGACCCCAGTTCAAAATGGGGCGGCAACGCCGCCCGTAAAATAATCGCTGTCGTGGGGGGTCCAGGGTCTGGGCCGTTCATTAGGCGGATGATCTGACGGTAGAACTTATGTTTGGTTTAGGGTTTTTTTGCCCTAGAAGGCAACCCCTCTCTTTATATGAGGGCATTGTATTTGAGGCTGTGTGATAGATGTGTATTCGGTGAGCGAGAAACATAGAGGTGAGACTGTGAGAGAAAACAGAGGATATTACAGCGGTTTTGCTGTAGGTTGTATCTCTTCATTTTGCTGGATAATAGAAAGGAAGGACTGGCTGTTCGGGGTGGACGTAGCCCAAACTGGGTGAACCACGTATATCTGTGTCTCTCTTGTTTTGTGCATTTTCTGTGTTTATATTTCTGCAATATTTTATGTGTTCCATTGCTCTGTAATATATAATTTTCTAACAGGTCATGGTATTTTCTTGATGGTACATGTGAATGTGTCCCTTTCACTCACTTGCTTGATGTGCTTCATGTGTTCATTTGACTGCGAGCAAGTCTTCTAACATGCACCTCTTTTCCATCCCATTCGTCATCGCGCCATGTTTCATCAATGTACCTATTCTTGTAGTCACTGATGACAAGACGCCATCAAATCCAAAAATCTCTTAGTTTATCATGATGCATTAGTTTCCATTTCGGTGAAGGTGATTGGGAGAGGGACAAGGCATTGAAACTACACGGAGCATAACTTAGGTTGTGATGTGAGGCTCTGGAGCAATGTTAGGAATAACTACACAAATGTCACTGGGATACAAATTTTCACAATCCGAGACAACAGTGATAGTTGCGGGGAAAAACCCAACAGGGAGGTATAATTGTGCAGTTTCGAAGGTGAAGGCCAGGCAGGGTGTTGGGGAGTTACTGGGGCAGTCTGCGTAATTTTCAAGGAGAACACTGGGCTAGTCATCTAGCTAGGATTTGTGCAAGTTCTCTAGGGAAGACAATACGGGTAGCAAGAGGCACTGGCAAAAAAATCTGCGTAGTTTCCAAGAGAGGGAGAAGATGAGGTTGCAGGAGTTGCTGGTCAAAATTGCACAATCCTAGGAGACAGTTTGGGCCCCAATAGTTCTACACAATTTCTGGGTGCAGAGCGGGGAAGAAGGGCTGGTGGTAGCCATATTTGCATAGATTTCTGAATGAGTAGAGTAGGTTAGCAGGGATGTCTCCCTGATAGTTTTGTGCAGTTTTTGGGTGGTTTGCAAAGCAGGGAAAAAGTGTTGGTGCAGGATAGATCTGGGAAATTCCTAGGATGGTTGCAGAGTGGGGAAGAAGGGAAGGTGGAGGGTAGCATTGCACAATTTTGGATATTAGTACAATCCTGGGTCACAGCTCAAGTCATTACTTCTATTTGACCAGTAGGAGGCTTGATGGAAGATCTTGCAGAAAGCGCAGACTCGATTAGTTTGTAGTACAACTTTTGTGCAGTTCTGGGAGTCAATCAACTGGCTCATTTTAGTAATTGTGTAGTGTAGGCGGCCCGAAGGATAAGCTCAAGCTCTGCGTAGTTCAGGGCAGTAATGCAAGGTTATTGAGATCAGGTCCAGTTGACAGAGGATTATCCAATTGACAGATTTTTGGGAAAATTGACTAAGTGTGACATCAAGTGTACTTGTGCATACATGACAATGTGATCACACACTTAGCATGAATCGAGGACGAGACACCTAAAACCAAAAATACAAACATGTGCTCAATTAGACTATCTAAAGGTTAAGAGTGACAAGTGTGACACTTGAGACATATCATTGAATGACCATGACGACACTTGTGCGACAATGCTTACAACTTTGTGTGTGAGTACGACTGGTGTTCGCATAGATAAGGAAACCCAAACGCACAAAGACAAACCTTTGAAATTACCAGAATGGGGTTGCAAGCATGACATAGAAATCAACAGGCCAAGAAAACAATTGATCAAACAAGCGAGAGGGAATCAAGACACGTAGAGGAAACACATGAAACTACTTTGTTCTTGCAACTTGCATGTTATCAAAGAAAAAATGATATGATAGTGAAAATCAGTGCTTCAAGCTACACTAAGAGATGTATTTCAAAACATATTCTTTACTTATTAACTTAACCTTGAGATGGTCATGCATCTGACGGAGTTTTTAGGAGGTCCCGATCTTTTATCATAACCTGGTTTCTTGCTCCTTCTCCTTAACTAATTGAGAGTGATCTAGGATGTGATCTTTTCCTATAATCACTAAGATATAGATATGTGTAACTTCAACAGATAGTGATTGCTTTCGGGATGATCTGTGCAGTTTTCCAGAGCAAGGCTCAGCTGCCTTTTCTGCGCAATTTCTAGGAGCAAGGCTGCTTGCCTGCTCGACACAGTTTTCCAAAGCAAGGTTGGGTTGTTCCACATCATTTCTGGGAGCAAGGATGCTAGGCAGTCAGGACAACACTGCATAGCTTTGAGATGAAAAATTGTTGCGAGAAGGGGTTCTGGGAGGACACCTCTCGGAAAATTCTGAGTGCAACACAACTTGAGCAGATAAGGGACAATACTATGCATTTTCTGATGACATGACAGTGCTACAGGATGGGGTCCTAGGAGGAAACCTCTATGCAATTTATTAATGCATGGTAGTAAGACTGCTCTACGCATTTCTAGAGAGCAGTGTTGGCTGGGCAACTAAGGGACAACATTGCGCAATTTCTGAAGACAGTGGGTTCTGACTAGGGAAGGGCACTAGAGGAATCCATTGCGATTTTTTGGATGCCAAGGGAGGTTGGGGTCTCTGCACATTATGTAGTTCCAATAGGAAAGGGAAAAAGCTTGAGGGTTGCAGAAACAAAGTTTGTAGCTCCGGAAAGCTAGATGAGGCTAGTTTTCTCAGGAAACTGGTCTAAGTGTGAGATGAATGAGATTGATGCAAACAATAATAGAGCTTGACTAGGATCACACACAAACACTTGGTGATACAACATAGACCATCCATGACATAAAATACATACCCTACTTGATGCAACAACCTTTGTGACAAGAGTGCGTGAATTGAGTGTGAAACATGTCTATGTAATCAGAACAACCCATACACACAAGATTTCCCCTTGAAGCATAACAACATTATCTTTGCATGAAAAGTAATAATCTCGATGCCCAAATATGACACATACTACATAGAGATGAGAATGTTAACAAATCTTAATATCAAGGAGGGATCTTGAGATCATCAACTTACCAAAAAGTGACCAAGGAACGATCGATCATAGGATCGAAGGTAGGCTCTGAAATTTGCATTCGAGCCAAAATTTTGGAAGGTGGTTGTAGCCACTACAACATTGGTGACACACTAGTAGAACTCCAACTCTTTGTATGGACCTTGGCTTATGAAAAGCGAGTCTAACCTTTCTAGAGGTATTGTTCAATTCTTTGATCATCATGGCTTAATCACTTGCTTGGGCGAAATATATAGTCCCTACCATTCTCTTGATCGGTCATCACACATTCCAAGACAAGTCAACTAAGTTGTTTCAATTGGGATGAGGGATATAAATATGCACAAGTAATATAAATGTGAGAGTCTTAGTTTCATCTTTGGTGTTGCTCCGCTACTAGTAGGCCTCGACAGTACCCTGTCGGAGTCACGCAGCAACATAAGCATCACTCCGCTACCAACAAGCCTAGTCAGTACCCCGACGGAGTCACTTACATCACCTCTCTTCGTAGGAAGACTTTCTCTTCTTTTTCCTTATTTATTTCTCCTTTTTTCATCTTTTTCCATTTTTCAAAGAACTGTGCATGGGGACATATTTATTTTCATGAGGTGGAAGAGGGATCTTGACTTATTGAGAGAAAAAGAGGTTTCCCATTCAGAGAAGTATGTTATATATACCTTTGACATACTTGTTAAGGTTTCCCCCCTCACCTTACTCTACTTAAGTAAGTTGACTAGGGTTAACCCACAAAAACCGATTAGAGTAGGCAGTACTAGTTAAAGTGCAAGCGTTGTGTTTTTACCAAGACTCTCTCTAAAAAAAACATATTTTCCATCAGGGTATCATTGAATGAAGACAACAAGATCTTCACAAAGAGAGAGGGGAGAAAATAACGAAATGTTGATAGTTTTACAAGTCCTCTTATATTTTCTCGGCTTGTCTTGAGAGCCAAACACGGTTTCATGTGAGGCTAACCTATGGGTACAAACAAACAAAGAAAACAAGAAAGCAAAGAGAAGAACTAAAGCGAAAGAAAAAGAAGAAAGCAAAGAAAGCAAGCAATAAAACCAAATCAATTAATCATGGAAATACACCATGTAAGCAAGCAAAGAAACATGCAAACTAGAAAGAAAAGCAAAGCAAGAAAGCAAACACTACTTCTACTGCTACCCTAAACAATGCAACGGCCTCCTCACGTAAAGTGATATTTCTACTTACGCATTGGCTGGCCCATGTTGGTGAAGGCATGGTAATTAGAAAATATACATGTAAACCAGCAAACAAGAGAGATACAACAGTGAAGACCAACACACTATGAGTTCAAAAGTGTCCACAAAAAAGAAAAGAGTAAAAGCATAGGATAAGCATTTTGTAGACACATCATGGTGATGGGACACACTCCATGCAAACGATAAACATGCAAACTCTTTGGACCATGACAAACAAGAAAACATGAGAAAGAAAGACAACTTTCATTTCACTATCATGCTCATTGTGTATGATTGATCCAGGTGGATATTGGCGGCCACCTGCCAATTCCACTTGGACCCCCACCATTGCTTCTTTCAGTTTTTCAGTTTCTTTAATTCTAGCACAGTTTACTATTTTTAGGAGTTTTTCGGGTCCTAAGCTTTCGGAGCTGTTTTGAGGCCCTAAACAACGTTTTTTCAGAAATCTACCGCCAACATTTTTTTGTCTAAAATTGTTTTTTTTGTCATAGTCCTCTGAGAGATCTTTCCAACGGGTTATCATGCACGTCAAACAAAGATACTATGACCAAGTCGCGACCCCAGGAAGTTGGCTGTCTAAGTCACCCCAACGGGGCGCATAAACTCTTGGTGTTACATCTCCTCGGGTTAGGGTTTTGGTTTTTTAGGGTTTCCTCTTATTGTTTAATAATAAAAAGGCCCTTGAGCCTCATTGTAAGGTAGTTCAGAGGCATGTAGCTGCCACATCTCTTCTCAGAGATAAGCTACCATCGCCCTAGCTGGTTTATTTCCATTTCTGTTTGTAAGCATATTTCAGTCTTTTACATTAATGAAATGAAGTTTTATTTCTACTGCATCTTTGTGTTTATGGTTATCTCTGTAATTTGTTGCATTCCTGTTTAAATCCGGATAAGTGGTATCAAAGCGGTCTGCTTTTTTTCTCTGTTTTTCTTTGCATGTCCCCAATGAGGTCAGGATATAAGGAGTTAGGGCTTGAACTGGTCAAACCTTTACAAGACCAGCCTCGCAAATCCCAACGGCCTCCCATGGTGGATGAAAGAAAGATGAGGGGCAGGAGATCCTATTGAAATCTTCCTCCAAGAAGCCCTCGAGCGACAATGGAATGCAATGATGGACAACTTTGCCTAGATCCTTCAGCAGCTACCCAAGGGTGACACATCGGCTTCCAACAGCTACTCTGGAAACACCACACCATTTAAGGCACAAGTTAATTTTGAAATCCCCATATTCGATGGTCAGATAGACGTAGATGCCATCGATCAATGGTTAAATCTGCTAGAGGGTTATTTTTTTGTTCATGATTTTTCTAGTTGCGAAAAGATTACTTTCTCTCTTCTCAAAGCAACCTCCCACGTCAAGGTCTGGTGGGAAACCTACTGCGAGTAGAAGGATGAAAGTACAGGCTCCCTATTTTCAGCTGCACCCACTTGGAATTCATTCCAGGATGTGATCAAGGAGCAGTACTACCTTGTCGGAAGCTAAGAGGATCAATACATAAAGTGGACCATGTTGCGGCAGGGAAGGGACCAAGACGTGTCGGAGTTTACCAATATTTTCCATACCCTTCACACAAAGTTGGGTATTAAGGATTCAGAGCACCATTTGGTACTCAAATACCGCGGCTTCCTGCACAAGTATATTCAGGAAGAAATAGAATTCCTGAACATCTCCTCGCTCGGCATGGCATACCGATATGCCGTCAAGGTCGAGAAAAAGTTTAAACAAAAGAAGTCAGACTTTGGATCTGTGAATCCGAAGCAAGGGAAAGGTGCCCCGAAACCACAGAACAAAGGACAAAGCCAAGGTGGGGCGGCACAAGAAAACCTGCCAAAGTTGCAATCAAAGAACAATGCCGCGAAGCCAAAAAAGGGCACAAGAAAGTGGTGTGAGTTCCATAAGAGCTCCACTCACAACATAAGTGAGTGTCAGGCCAAGCAGTCACTAGTGACCGAGCTAAAGGTTTTAGAATCAGATGCATGTTCTGACTCTGAGTCAGAACCTGACAAGGGGAATGACAAAGGGAAGCAGATTATCGATGTGGATCCTAATGCCACCGTTGCCCCCATGAAGATTCAGAAGGAGGAACCTGGAGATCCAGAGGAGGAGCAGCATCTCTTCCACTCCCAGATGTGGGTAAGGGGCTTCCTGCTATAGTTCATTGTCGATAGCGGGAGCCAAAAGAACTTCATTTCGGCAGAGGTCGTGAAGCGGATGGGCTTATCGACCACAACACATCCACAACCATACACCATCGCGTGGCTTCACCAACGATGGGATCTTTGCGTGAGCAATAGTGTCACCTTCCATATAACATCAAGCCCTTGACGGATGAGGTATTGTGTGACATTGCTCCCCTTGAAGTTTATGATGTATTATTAGGACAACCATACTTGTGGAAGCAACATGCTATGTACGAATCAAGGCCTCGTGTTGTTATTGTTACTTTGGGAAATAAGTTGTACAGGATACCGAAGGTAGCACCGCCTACCGCCATCTCTCTGGTTACTGCCAAAAATGCAATAAGCTCATTTCCAAAATCGATAAATTTGTTTTCCTGATGATACGTCCTCAAGGAAAGAATAAGATGGTGGCCACGACATCCAGACAGGGCCCCTCCACATGACAACTACAGATGGACAAGGTCGTGGAGGAGTACGAGGACATATTCACCTCCCCCACAGGGGTTCCTCTGCACTGTCAAGTGAAGCACTCCATCGATCTGACCCCAGGTGCGCCACTTCCCAATGGACCAATCTATCAGTGCTCTATTATGGAGAAAGATGAAATCAAGAGGCAGATTTAGGAGCTGCTGCAAAAAGGTCACATCTGTTTGAGTTCATTGCCTTGTGGTAGCCCGAATGTGTTGGTACAGAAGAAGGATGGGACTTGGAGACTTTGTATTGACTATCGTGTGTTGAACAAGATCACTATTCATAATAGGTACCAGATCCCATTGATTGATGACCTCCTAGACGAACTGAAGGGGGCAAAATATTTTAGCAAGATTGATTTGAAGTTAAGATATCACTAGGTACAAATCGAACCCTCTGATGTGTGGAAGATTGCCTTCAAATCCAAGGAGGGCCTTTTCAAATGGTTGGTTATGCCTTTCGGATTAACGAATGCTCCTACAACCTTCATGAGGCTAATGGATGACATCTTGCGGCCATTCACCAACTCATTTATAGTGGTATACTTGGATGACATCCTGATCTTCAACTAGAGATGGGAAGAGCACCTCCACCACATCCGACAGTTTCTCCAAACACTACAGCAACACAGGTTATGTGCCAATTTGGAGAAATGCACTTTGGCATTGATCAGGTTCAATATCTGGGTTACATTATTGATGAACAGGGGGTGCGTGTGGATCCAGCCAAGATCCAATTCATTCAGCATTAGCCATCTCCAACCACTGTGACAGAGCTCCACAGCTTTCTAGGTCTTGCCAACCTCTACCGCAGGTTCATGTTGGGATTTTCTCATATCACTTGGCCCTTGAGTTAAGTCACCAAGGGAGGAGTGAAAGAAAAATTATTTTGGTCTAAATTTCAACAAAAGGCATTCACAGAGTTGAAAGATCACCTCTACTCAGCACCAGTGCTCGCATTACCAGACCTGCAACAACCATTTGAGGTCAAGACAGATGCCTATGACTATGCTATTGGGGTAGTCCTTACTCAAAATGGGAATCTAGTGGCATATCACATTGAGACACACTCAGGAAGTATCCCAGTTATGACAAAGAGATGTATTCCATTGTGCAGGTCTACTGACAATGGAAGCATTACATTTTGGGGAAGGAAACAGTCATCCACACAGACCACCAACCCCTAGAGTTCATATAGACCTAAGGGAAATTGCAGACTGATCACCATCAGAAGTGGTCCACATACCTACAATAGTTTCGTTTGAATATCAAGTATAAGAAGGGCAGCACCAATAATGTTGTAGATTGCCTCAGTCGACCACCGATCATGGCGTTAACCATCGTGCTCAACTCTTGTGGGCATGAGACTTCTGATTGTCCACTTCTCTACAAAAGCAACCCAGAATTCAGCCACATATACCAGACACTCTTGGAGGGTCAGCATGTTCCATATTTTCACCTCCAGGATGCCCTGTTATGCCACCTAGGTCACCTTTGTGTTCCTTCAAGCGAGCGTGCCAAGATGATTTGGGAAGCACACTACAGTTGGGCTGTTGGGCATTTCAAGGTCGAGAAAATGGTGGCAGTACCGCAAAAGTATTTCTATTGGCCGAATCTTCGACAGGATGTCGGGAAGTACATCAGATCATGCACTGCCTGCGCCATTTCCAAACTGACCATCAAGAAGCAAGGCCTCTATACCCCGTTTCCTACCCCTAGTCGACCTTGGGAATCCATCTCCATGTATTACATGTCAGGCCTTCCTTCCATTAAGCATGGAAATTACTGTGTTTTTGTGGTCATCGATAGGTTCTCAAATATGGCCATTGTTGGAGAGGTAAATCCCCTCTACGGATAGAGGCGATCCCTACTAGCCCAACAGGGGTCTAGCAACAATCAATCAATGCTACCATGCATGTTCCTAATTACCATTAAACAAGAGGTCAAGAGCACCTACTTGGATTCCAGCGCTATTGTTTGACGAAGAGATGCTGCCTTCGCTCCTTCGCTTCAGCTGGTCACAATCCCTTGCGATCTCCGCGAACAGACACCTGCACACACGAAGGGGAAACAAACACAAGCGTGAAATCTAATAAAAGCAACCATACATCGGTCAGAAAAGATGTAATTCACATTTAACCATTGCATGTACAAATGAGAATGGAACAATAGTAGCAGTCATCTATTATTAATCAAGACAGAGAAGAGTACAACCAAATGTTCTGACGTCAGTATCCTTCTCAGGAGGGGTCAGTCAGCAAGCGTCTCAAGCATTCACCTTTGGAAATGATTCTCCCAAGATAAGGAACTCTCTCTCACACAAGCAACACAAAACAACCTTCCCTAAGCTATCAATCACTTCCACACCTAGCACACCAAATACCTATAGTAGCAGCAATCTGAGCACTATAAGCTCTATACAATCCAAGCTATTCCAAACTATCCAAAACTAGCTGCTCATGGTAATGGTGGAAGTTTATATAGGAGAAGGAGCCTCCTAAAAAGGTGGAAGGATGAGCTTATCCTTGAGGGAAGTGGTTGCAAAGAGTCGAACAGACATGCCATAGAAGGGAGTCGATACTCACAAAGCCAACTACCAAACCTGGAGTGATCTAGAAGGCTGGCTGTTGGAACAAATTCGCCCAAACAGGATCAGCGCGGATTATAAGGCAACTGACGCGCTGACGTCGCTCCTCGATAACTGGGAAAGTCACGTCAGCGCAACCCAATACAAAGGAGAGCTGCGCTGGCTCATAAAATGCGACCAGCGCGGAGAAGTGATGTGCTTCCGCGCTGGCAGCGCACTGAAAACATTAAGAGCCGCCGGTCAGCGCGGATATTTTAGAAACAGACGCGCTGATGAGGAAAACTTTGGAAAAGTGGGTTTTGGGCCAGTTCAGAAGGCATGAACTTGACTATTGTGAATTCTTGACACAGTAGGGTGACTGACAGGGAGACAGTGACAAATTACTGTGTAACAGATGCCCCCTAAAGCATGAAGACCGAGAGAGTGGGAGGGGTGAAATGCTTTACAACACTTTGCCGAACTGGAACACCGCCAGGAAGGACCGAATATCTCTGATAATCAAGTACATGCAGTCTAGGCATGGGCGCAGCCATCCAAAAGACATGCGAAAAGGTCTGTGGAATGGACGCAGCCACCCAGCTAAAGAGACCAGAATAACGATAAGGTATGGTCGCAGCCATCCATGAAGACTCAGGTATGGGCGCAGCCATCCATCAATGAGTCATGTAATGATCATCCACAAAATCGCAACCTGGACCATAACAGACAGGGATCCAGGGTCTTGCGCTCCATCTCGTCCGAACAAAGTACAAGTCCAAGCATGTGAATACATGAGTTGAAGTCGAACATGCATGAACATCGTCTGATTACCAGTCAATGATGAAAACTGTTAACAGACGCGAGAGGTACCACCAATAATGACAATGGCCCTCAAGGTACTATAGGTACAATCCGTGGCATGTGAATCAATGAGCTGGTGTCGAACACCCACGGAATCATTCGATCGGAGGCCAATGATGAAAACCTCGCGTCGAACACGAAGAACCTGCCATTGAGGCATGCAGGCTCCAAGGCACCTGAAGGGAGTCTCTAAGTCACCTTCCCGGATAATGAGCTGAAGTCGACAGGAAGTGACCTTGATCGAAGGTGGGCCATAATGTTTCCCACATCATCGACGCGAGACAGAGGAAGGATGATTTGTGTGAGATAGCAGATGAGGTTGTATTATTGCAGAGGTCAACTTCTCTTGAACATATCGGCGGCACTGTAGCGGGTTTGGCAGTATTTGACATCAAATGAGCAAAGGGTATAGTGATGATGGCAATGAGCAGATGAGAGGTCGAATAGGATAACCCAAACCCATGGAGGCCAGCGAAAAACAAGATGAGATGGTCCCACCCAGACACGAAGCAGAGGAGTGCCATGCTCAAGAGCGACATACTGTCGACACGACTATGATTACAGTTCCATTTCCCCACCATTTCTGGCAGGTACCCCGGTTATTTTTGGATGACAAGCTTGACGGGGATAGCATATGCTTGAAGAGTGTCATTTCGACAATGCCCGATGTCATCAAGTGTTTAACAAGCCTGACAAAGGAAAAACTCGGCGTCTTTTCTTGTTTAGGGAGTCTGAAAAGACAGCGGAAAAGGAGACTCCAGGGGGGTCCTTTTTCGTACAGTTGTGTCTCTCGAGCCCGAAAAAGTATAAAACTATGATCGAAAGAACCACCCGACCATTACGATCGAGGAGTACTTTTCGTAAATAGTGCTTTCGACCCGAAAAAGTAAAAAAGCGGTCGGAAACACGTCGTTTTAGAGCCGATAACGAGTGCGAAACGACAAACACCCGGCAATCTTTTTAAGTTAAACGGTTGAAAAAAGAGCTTTAAAAGTGACCGCCTCTCATTCCTTTTAACGAGCCGAAAGGAAGCTCGGCTATCTTTTCGTCTTTAAACGGTCGGAAAAGAGCTGAAAGCAGACCTCCATTTTTATTCTCTTTAACGAGTCAAAAAGGGAAAAATACTCGGCAATCTTTTCATATTTTACGAGTCAGAAAAGAGCTTAAAGGAGACTCGTCCTAGAGGAACGAGTGGTATAAAGGGTAGCAACTGGTTTCGGAAATGGTGGAACTGCTCAAAACATGTAATGGTTAAGAGGTTGGCTAATAAAACCACTCATCGTTGTGGTTCCTCAGGAAAGGATAAACAACCAAGTGAGAGCATATGATCGGCCTAAGAGATGGTAGCAATGGAATGAAACAACCAAGGCTCATCTAGCAGAATTCAGCGGATAAAAATGGCAATCACGAGATGTAAATCGGGTATGGGTTCATTTTTACACAAGCTTGAACCGTGGAGAACTTTGCTTGGATTTGGTTTCATGTTTACACAAGCTTGAAACGAAAAACTATGCTTGTTATAAGTTCGCATGCCCCCAGCGTAATAATGCAAATCAAGGTACATGCCCCCCAAGCTTCATTGCATTCAACAAAGTGGATGGAATGAAGGTTCATTCTTGAGATCTATGAAAGACTCGACTTGTATTTTACGAGATCTTAATCAAAGACTCGATCTGAAAGGGGAGGTGTTTCATTGTTTAATGAGGTTGACACAATAAAAGAACTATCCTCATAACCCTTGTTTCATTTTTTAATGAGCTTGACACAAGATCAGGAACTATGCTCCACCACCTTGTTTCGTTTTTTAACGAGGTCGCCACAAGATCAAAACTATCCTCGACTCCTTGTTTCATTTTTTAACGAGGTCGACACAAGATCAGAACTATCCTCGGGACTGATCCAGTTTCATTTTTTAAGGAGCTTGACACAGGAAAGGAACTATGCTCCGACCAGACCTGGTTTCATTTTTTAAGGAGCTTGACACCGGAAAGGAACTATGCTCCATCCAGACTTCATCATAATGAACGGGAAGTGGAGGCCCCCAAGAAAGTGGCTCCGGAGGGAAGGCCGACATCTTGGAAATCAGGACCTAATGCCCCCAGGACACTATGCACGATGGTGTCATCACTGGGTACGGGCACAGGGTAGGTGGCCACATAGTTGATTTGCGGCGAGGCAGATGCAACTTGTGGATGAAAGCCAGGAGGGAAGGACGAGTGCGCCGGAGGGGCTTGTGGACGAACGAACGATAATTGATCGAACGTCACGATTCTTCCATCATGTGGAAAACAAACCACACGGAAAAGTGAAGAAACAAGGGCCCCCATGGCATACACATAATCACGACCAAGGAGAAGACTGAAGTCTAAAGAACCTTGGGTAACTGAGATGTCTATATAGACAGTTTTGCCCCCCAAAGTAATAGGAAACTTTGGAAGGATCCCTAATGGCTGACTCGTTCCTCCGTCAAACGCGGTGAGATTCGGTGCGACAGGTACAAGCGATGGGGAACCCAAAGCCTGCCAAGTAGTAACGGGCATAAGACTAACCGATGCTCCTTCATCTAACATAGTGCCAGGCAGTGCCATATGGGAGGCATAGGCGGTGACCCAAAAAGGCACGTGGGATGGAAGGGGAGGGGTAATCAAATGACTCCAATCAAAGGAAATGACTGAACTACTTGGTGGGGGAACCATATGGTTGCCCCCTTGCTCGGAAAGAACCGACTCTGAATCCTCGAGAGAGGTTGGGGTGGGAACACCATTATCAGGCTCCGGAGGGTTTGCCGAGACGAGAAGAACATGAGAATATTGCTCTTCCGAAATAGAGTGCTCGAGAGGGGGGGAACTCGAATCAACACTCTTTCCGACCAATGGCGGGTCTGGAACAGGCTGGGGACAGCCAGGTTCGGGAAGAGGAGCCTGGACAAGAGAGGAATCTGAAGCAATCTCTTTGTCAGCAGGGACGCGATCTGCAGCTGTAGAAAGACGTTGATAACCAGCGGGAAATGGATTCGGAGGAGCAGCAAGACTTTCCAACACAGCGGAGGCTTTATCCATGAGCGGACAAAGGTGAAGGGAATGACTGCCTTCATAAAGTCGACAGGGGAATCGAAGCTTCCCTTTCCCCTTACCATTCCCAACTGATGAGGTAGCATCGCCATGATCATCAGTGGACGATGAAGGGCGGGCCGGATCGTGAGACCAAACTTCTAATACCCTGGGAATGCCAGGGCAATCACGAAGGAGATGGTCCTCCTTGCATAATCGACAAGGAAACTTGACCCTCCGCGGAGGAGCAAAAGGCGACCCGACTTCAGGTGTAGTGGAGTGGATAGCTGGACTTGAGAGGGGGACTGTGTGTATAGGCTCTCCCTTAGGGGACTTCTTCTTCGTGGTCTTCCTCTTCTTCTTCTTAGCCACCTGGTTACTCACATCGAGAATTTCACCAGGCGAAGTACAAGAGGATGACGTAGAAGTAGGCGTCGAAGGGGAGAGATCCACCTTAGGATCAACATGATGTTGTTCAGGTGGAGGGACTGATGGACTAACAGCCGATACGGTAGGGACCAAAGAGGTTGAAAACAACCACACAGGCAACCCGACAGTTAACCCTGGTAGGGACAATGTCGCCATATACGGAGCACCAACATTCCCAAGAGGAGGGAATTGTCCTGGATTCCCATCAAAGGGGGAACCTGGGTTAGTGAATCCCGAAAAAGTTGCCATAGCAAACGAAACCGAAACCTACTCAAGCTAACGCACACAAGATCTAACCAGGTGATGTTATCGTGGCCGAATAAACTTTAAGACACAAGAACCAAACTTGACCTTTTCATGTTTCAAGAGTCGAGAAAAGGACGAAAATATGACTCCAGTCTCCTTCGAATGTTTAATGAGCACGAAGTGACAAGACGCTCACAGGCACCTTTTCATTTAGGGAGTCCGAAAAGGATCAAAAGTGACTACTCTGGAGACTCTAGGTATAGGGTTTACCAGGCAATCCGTAAAACTGCTTATACACCTTAGCAATCGTATGAGAGCCAAGGACTTTCCGTACTGCAGTCAATCTTCCCGAATGCTGTGTTCGGTGCATTACAGTTCACAAGGCGGCAGACTCGGCTTCCTATGGATAAAGGATAAAAGCCTAGTGGGGTCTCCCTATATACGCGACGGTACGTGGGAGCGCAGTCCGTGTTAGACCACTATCGAGTCACAGAAGGAGGAATCACCCAACCTAATGTGAAACAACAGTGACTATGTTTAAAGACGCCGGAACACGTCTCTAACCTAGACCTCTAGATATTTGTGTTTAGTTCCAATGCGTTTTTTGATTCATTCGGTTCATTTTATAGTTGATCTTGAAATTAAGTTTCGATTTCAGGCTCTATCGTATGTTCTCTCACAATTACCTAGATGCAAACTACATGCCAAATAATTTCATTTTGTTCGATGAATTCTAGCTATGAGAGAGTGAAGAATTTTGATCAAACAAAACAAATACCAGCAAACAAGCAACTTAATGCAGCTACAAGCGAGGAAAGGAAACTTTTTCTTTTGAAAATGCAAATCAACGAAATGTTCTTTTCCTTTTCAATTTTCAAAAGCAAAGCTACTAGTTTGATTTTCTTTCAATGGCACAAAGCATCTAAGTGAATTTGGAGGAACCGGAACACCAAGCAAATCACTTAATGAAAGCACACAAAGTTCCCAAAACATCCAACAAAAGCTTCCAAATCAAAAGGAAAACTAAGTTGTGCACGAGCTATGTGATCTAAGCTCGGCAAGACAAGCAAGGATTGCAAGGAAGTAGGAAGCGAAAACCACTCGGAAACACAACCCAAAACACTTCAACAATCATTGAACAAGTGCATAAACAAATCTGAAGTTGGCTGGTCAAACAAGCAAACAAGATCCCTAAGGAAGGCTTGACACACACACGGCCACTAGATGCCCTAGGGCTAGAGTGCGATATCAATGGAGAAAAGCAAACACCCGAAGGATGAGAGTTACAACCAGTCAATTAGAGACTCAACACAATCCAGCAACTGTAAAGGTGATGGCGAAAACACAAACCAAGCGGCGAAAGCAAAGAGGAAGGTATTTGCAAAATCGAAAAGATGAGCAAAACGAAACCCTGTGGAACAAGACTTCGCAAGCAAGCAGCTCAGAGTTCAAATAGTGAAAAACAAGCTACAAACCAAGTGGAGAGAAGAGGGGAAAGTTAAAGGAAAAGGTTCAGGAGGCTGATCTGGACAAAATCAGGTTTTACAGGATCAGCGCGGGTGGCCTTCAGCAACTTGGTGCTGACAGGAGTTGTCCCGTAGCAACTTTGCGACGTCAGCGCGGAAATACACGGATAAAGCACGCTGTCTCAGAAAAACGAGGTCAGCGCGACTATTAATCACACAGACGCGATGACAAGGACAACACAAAAGAAGGGACGCGACGTCAGCGCATCTGTTTTGAATTAAAGCGCGCTGAGGGTAAAAAGCCAGTAAAAACAAAACGAAAACTTCCCAAACCAAAGGTAAAGACCTTTTAACAGTTGAAACACTTCCCAGATGCACCCAGAAAGTTTACAAACAGAGAAACAATCCCAAAATCTCGACAAGAGAGAACAATCAAATTCAAACACACAAGTGGACTCAAGAGACAAAAAGGCTGATCCCCAGTGGAGTCGCCAAATTGTTGGAGAGGTAAATCCCCTCTACGGATAGAGGCGATCCCTACTAGCCCAGCAGGGGTCTAGCAACAATCAATCAATGCTGCCATGCATGTTCCTAATTACCATTAAACAAGAGGTCAAGAGCACCTACTTGGATTCCAGCGCTATTGTTTGACGAAGAGATGCTGCCTTCGCTCCTTCGCTTCAGCTGGTCACGATCCCTCGCGATCTCCGCGAACAGACACCTGCACACACGAAGGGGAAACAAACACAAGCGTGAAATCTAATAAAAGCAACCATACATCGGTCAGAAAAGATGTAATTCACATTTAACCATTGCATGTACAAATGAGAATGGAACAATAGTAGCAGTCATCTATTATTAATCAAGACAGAGAAGAGTACAACCAAATGTTCTGACGTCGGTATCCTTCTCAGGAGGGGCCAGTCAGCAAGCGTCTCAAGCATTCACCTTTGGAAATGATTCTCCCAAGATAAGGAACTCTCTCTCACACAAGCAACACAAAACAACCTTCCCTAAGCTATTAATCACTTCCACACCTAGCACACCAAATACCTATAGTAGCAGCAATCTGAGCACTATAAGCTCTATACAATCCAAGCTATGTCTAAACTATCCAAAACTAGCTGCTCATGGTAATGGTGGAAGTTTATATAGGAGAAGGAGCCCCCTAAAAGGGTGGAAGGATGAGCTTATCCTTGAGGGAAGTGGTTGCAAAGAGTCGAACAGACATGCCATAGAAGGGAGTCGATACTCACAAAGCCAACAACCAAACCTGGAGTGATCTGGAAGGCTGGCTGTTGGAACAAATTCGCCCAAACAGGATCAGCGCGGATTATAAGGCAACTGACGCGCTGACGTCGCGCCTCGATAACTGGGAAAGTCACGTCAGCGTGACCCAATACAAAGGAGAGGTGCGCTGGCTCATAAAATGCGACCAACGCGGAGAAGTGATGTGCTTCCGCGCTGGCAGCGCACTGAAAACATTAAGAGCCGCCGGTCAGCGCGGATATTTTAGAAACAGACGCGCTGATGAGGAAAACTTTGGAAAAGTGGGTTTTGGGCCAGTTCAGAAGGCATGAACTTGATTATTGTGAATTCTTGACACAGTAGGGTGACTGACAGGGAGACAGTGACAAATTACTGTGTAACAGCCATTATAGCCTACAAGAAGAATATCAAAGCAGAAGCCACTATTAAACTCTTCTTTGAACGAGTGTGGGTACACTTTGAGATCCCACAGTCTATCATCTCAGATTGAGACAGCAGGTTCCTCAATACATTTTGGTCCAGTCTCTAATCGATGTTGGACACCAAACTCATTAAGTCCACAGCCTTCCATCCTCAAACTGATGGCTAGACAGAGGTTGTCAATAGGATGATCGTACACATTTTGTGCATGTACAACTCAAAGCATCCACACACATGGGATGAGAGCCTCCCCTATGTTCAGCACAACTACAACCGGGCTCTCCACAGCTTGACTGGCCACAACCCTTTTTAGGTGGGCTTGGGATTCCAACCACTATGTCCCATTGATGTGGCCATGCCATTTGCAGCTACTCACGCAGATTCGGCTCATGTCTAGTCTGAAACAGATAAGGCAAACAACTTCATTGAGCACATCCAACATATTCGCCAGTAGGTCCATGACATTATGGAGAAATCAAATGCCAAGTACAAGCAGTGACATGATCAACAACGGGTGCCACACAAGTTTTAGGTGGGTGACAAATTTTGGTTGCATTTTCAAAAGGAATGCCTTACCGAAGCCTATCGGAAACACAAACCACTCTGATATGGTCCTTACACCATTACCAAGGCTGTGGGTGACAATGCGCTTGAGCTCAGCATTCCCCCATTCCTTGGCCTGCACCAAGTGTTCAATGTGGACCGCCTTCGGCCATACTTTCCACCATTACTAGACACATCTGACATTGCAGAAGAGCTCACACCCACATAATTGAATCCAGATTGCATGGAAAAAGCTGCAACTGATTGGATCATGGACACACAGATCAAGCACACTCGAGCAGAATATCCAACTATATCGAGTTGTCAAAGCAGGCCAACTCCTTCACTAGGGCAAGTGGCTCACTAGGGACCAAGTTCAGCAGAAGCTTCCTCATCTCATGGAGGAACTCAACGCAATGGGGACCATTGCTTCCTAAGGGGGGAGGAATGATCTAGGTGGATATTGGTGGCCACCCGCCAATTCCACTTGGTATCCCACCATTGCTTCTTTCAGTTTTTTAGTTTCCTTAATTGTAGCACAGTTTACTACTTTTAGTAGTTTTTCGAGTTCTAAACTTTCGGAGCTGTTTTGAGGCCCTAAATGACATTTTTTTCGAAATCTACCACCAACAAATTTTAATTTAAAATCGTCTTTTTTGTCATAGTCCTCAGAGAGATCTTTCCAACGTGTTATCATGCATGTCAAACAGAGATAATATAACCAATTCGTGACCTCTGGAAGTTGGTTGTCCAACTCACCCCAATGGGGCCCATAAACTCTCGGTGTTACATCTCCTCAGGTTGGGGTTTTGGTTCTTTAGGGTTTCCTCTTATTGTTCAATAATAAAAAGGCCCTTGAGCCTCATTTTAAGGTAGTTCAGAGGCATGTAGCCGCCACATCTTTTCTCAGGGATAAGCTACCATCACCCTAACTGGTTTATTTCCATTTCTGTTTGTAAGCATATTTCAGTATTTTACATTAATGAAATGAAGTATTAGTTCCGCTTCATCTCTACGTTTGTGGTTATCTCTGTAATTTGTTGCATTCCTGTTTAAATCCAGATCAATGATTCCTCCAATGCATGAGTGGTGGGATCGTGTGTTTCATATGGAGGAAGAAAAATCTATGAACTAGATTAATTTGCAATGCACATAGGACAGTGATGAAGAGCCTTGATTGTTTCAACAAATTTTTGACCGGAAGTGGAACTAAACTTAGGATAATGAGGGCCTAACATAACCATCAGCGTGGGGTGAAGTGCCTCGACCACTTGAGGGGTTTCCACTTCATCAGCAGGTATATTATCAACGATCGGTGGCTTACAAAGATTAACAATGACTGAATCAACCTCGTGATTGAAAGAGATCACGACAACCAAAATCAGAAAATTTGGGACATTAATCGACATCCTCATGATATGATGAATCATGCAGAGGGGTTGATGAGAAACAAGGATTTTCTCTCTCTGTGTTTTTGGAAATGAGAGATGAAAGATTGAATGGATTTTTAGATAAATATGTGTCCTGTCCACAATGTAATGATAGACTGACATCCAGTGTGTCCTATGAATTATCAGAAGTAGAAACATCCGACGATATGTTTTCACAGGGAAAATCAGAAATGGTAAATTCACAAAGGATGTTAGGATAGAGCGGATGAGGAGAGGATAGAAGGAGGTCATCCTTCACCACAGGTTCTTCTTCAAATTCCCACACACACTCACGATGAATGACAACACATGCTAGCTCCACAACACCAACCCTATCAACAACTTGATCCTTGTGAAAAACAATTGTGGAGTCCAGAATGAGAGAACACAACACAATACAATTCGGAGGATCAATAGAACGCGAGGACAGAGGTTGAGGAAAGAAGTCCATGTGACAACCAACAATCTTGCAAGCCAAATCTACACAGATAATAACAGTAGGTTGGATGGGAGGATGTGACAATTCAATAGATAGATGTGTACCTTTGCCCACCTCACACTGTGGGGCTAGAACTCTTTGAGAAGATGAGGACAAACAGTCACTTGTGATAGCAATTGTGTCCACCTTGGATTTAGCAGCTCTAACACTGAGGTATGCTGTGATGGGTTTGAATGATTCTAACACATGTCGATTTTGAGATATGTGAAGAAGGTACTTAAATCTTCCATCAAGAAATTCCCAATCAATTTCATATTCAGGAAATTGAAATGCAAGATTACACAAAGATGTGTGAAATTGCTCAATGGATTCACAAGTGCTTTCTGTAATTTCAAAATTTATTTATTGAGTGCTTGTTGGGTTGTGTTATATTCTTTCCATGGCTAGCCCACGTAGTTAACTGGGGGGTTAGAGGGGGGGTGGAGCCCCCCTTCGTTGTGCCAATTGTGTACCGGGGGGAGGGGGTCACAAGGGGTTTGAGGTGTACCCACCTATGGTTTTGTGCATGATTTTCGCACATGTTTTTTTTGGACGCGATGGTTTTCGGTCCAAGGTATTGGATGCTTCGGCATGTATAAATATGTATTATAACATTGAAAGGAACATAATGAAAAATCAAGCTGGTAGTCCCGGTTTTGGGATCCAGGGGAAAACCTCTATGTATATGTGTTTTATGTGTTATGCTCTCGCATTGTTTATTTTTTGTGTTTTAGAATTTGTATGCAGGTAATTTATGTACGGGGTTAAAACCTACATTTGGTATCAGAGTAGTTTTGGCTTCAAGGGGACGCCTTTGTTGCTGAGGGGTTTCACTCGGGCCTATGGTAGACCTTGTTCAGTGGGAGATCTGCGAGATCGATTCTGGTGGTGAAAGAATATGGAGAGCAGTGGAAAGATAGAGATCGAGAAATTTAATGGTCTGAGTTTTGAGTTGTGGAAACTCAATATGGAGGATCTATTGATGGATAAAGATTAGTGGATCGTGGTAGATTCGGGTACTAAACCAATGAGAGTGTCCGATAAAGAATGGAAGAAGTTGGATCGGAAGGCAAAGAGCACAATACGATTGTGTGTCTCAGATTTAGTATTGCTGAATGTATCAAGAGAAGCTACAGCGAAGGCTTTGTGGGACAAGTTAGGGACTTTGTACCAATCTAAGTCTCTGGTGAATAAACTGTTCCTACAGAAAAAGCTGTATAACCTAAGGATGAAAGATGGAGACTCAGTGATAGATCATCTGAATGCATTTAATACTGTGGTAAGTTAGTTAGCATTTGTTGATATTAAAATTTCAGATGAATATAAGTGCATCAGTTTGTTGTGTTCTCTACTAGATTCGTGGGATAGTCTGGTTATTGCAATAGGTAGCAATGCAACTGCCTTGCAGTTTGACGAAATAGTCTCATCCTTGCTGACGGAGGAAATGAGGCAGAAAAATATGGAGAGCCATAATGGTGATGCCTTGTCTGCACGAGGATGGTCCCAGAATAGAAACAAAAATAAGTCATCGAGTGGGAGATCTAAATCTAGAGGGAGATCTAAATCTCTAGGAAAGCCTGTAAAGGTGGTGCGCTAGAAATGCGGAAAGGAAGGGCACTACAAAAGGGATTGTAAATCTAAAGTTCCTGATAAAGGAAAGGGATCTGATGATGCTCCTTCTGTAGTGGCGAAAACCACCTCAGATGAAGGTGGGGATATGTACTTGGCTTCTTCAAGTACACATGTAGATCATGAGGCATGGTTGATTGACTCAGGTGCATCCGTTCACTTCACTCCCCATAGAAAGTGGTTCTGTGAGTATGAGAAATCTATGTATTCTTAGGGGATGATAGGAAGGCTAGAATCATTGGTCGCAGAGTAGTAAAGTTGAAGTTGCAAGGTGGAAGGGTTAGAACACTTCTGGGTGTTCTACATATTCGTGCATTGGCCAAAAATCTGATTTCTGTAAGCAAGCTGGATGATGCGGGTGTAAAAATAGTGTTCAAGAAAGATACCTACAAAATGGTTTGGTGTGCACTGGTATTGATGTGGGGAGTTTGAATTGGAACTCTGTACAAGCTGCAAGGTAGCACTGTTATTGATGGGTGCAATAGTTCTGTGGTTCCTGAAAGTGGAGCAGAAAACTAGTGGTCTCTGGAGAGAAGACCATGTTGTGGCATCAAAGGCTTGGAGATATTGGAGAGAAGGGCCTTCGAATACTTCATGGTAACGGTATGAGTAATAGCTCTCTGGATTTTTATTTTTGTGAAAATTGTGTATATGGGAAGCAGAATCGGGTGAGTTTCCCCTCTGGTAGTAAGAGGGCGAAACAGATATTAGAACTTGTGCACAGTGATGTGTTTGGACCTGTGAAGGTTCCATCACTAAGTGAGTCTATGTATTATGTATCATTTATAGATGACTTCTCAAAGAATACATGGATATATTTCCTTAAGAAGAAATCTGAAGTCTTTGACAGGTTTAAAGAATTTAAGGCTCTGGTGGAAAACCAGACAGAGAAGAAGATAAAGGTGCTGAGGACAGATAACAGTGGAGAGTTTTGTAGTAAGGAATTTAAAGAATTCTGTAAGAAGTGTGGTATAGCATGGCAGAAGACTACTCCATATACACCTCGGCAAAATGGAGTTGCAGAAAGAATGAACAAGACGTTGATGGAAAGGGCAAGAAGCATGCTCAGTGGTACCAGGTTAGGACAAGAATTTTAGGCAGAGGCGGTGGAGACAACATGTTACCTGGTCAATAGATCACCTTCATCAGCGTTGGAGGATAAGAATCCACAAGAGGTATGGACTGGTAAGAAACCCTCTCTTTCACATTTGAGGGTATTTGGATGTGATGCATATGTACATGTTCCAAAGGCGAAATGAACCAAGTTGGATAGTAAATCTAAAAAGTGCATCTTTATTGGGTATAAGGATGGTTTAAAGGGTTATAAGCTTTGGAACCCAACAACAAGGAAGGTTGTGTACAGCCGAGATGTAGTGTTCAGAGAGGTGAAAGAATTTATTAAACATGAAGTCCAACCAAAAGAACCTGAGAAGATAGAGTTTGAGCTAAAAGAGGAAGAATCAGACTCTACATCAGAGGAGGAATTAGAAGATGAAGAGCCACAAACTCCGGGTGTGAGAAGATCAGTTCGAGAAAGAAGGTAGCCAGAAAGGTATAGTCCATCTGCTTTCTGTTCAAATTTTTCTTTATCTATTACTGATGATGATCCCAGAACTGTGAAGGAAGAATTAGATTCAGAGGATGGAAAACTTTGGAAAGAGGCCATGGTTGATGAAATGGCATCTTTGCACAAAAATGAGGCTTGGGATCTAGTGGAGTTGCCAGCTAGAAGGAAACCCATTGGCAGCAAATGGGTGTTCAAGAAGAAGACAAATGCAGAAGGAAAGGTGGAGAAATACAAAGCTTGGTTGGTAGAAAAAGGTTATTCCAAGGTGTCGGGAATTGATTTTGGTGATATTTTTTCTCCTGTTGCCAAGGTAACTTCTATTAGATTACTTTTATCTGTTGCTTCTGCTTTTGATTTTGAGGTAGAACAGATGGATGTGAAGACAACATTTCTTCATGGGGATTTTGGAAGCGGAAATATACGTGAAGCAACTTGAAGGCTTTGCGGTGAAGGGTAAGAAAGAATTGATATGCAAGTTAAAGAAGTCTCTGTATGGGTTAAAACAATCACCAAGGATGTGGTATCAGAAATTTGATACATTTATATGGGGACTTGGCTTCACCAGAAGCAAAGCAGATCACTGTGTGTATTTTAAATTAATTGGTGACCGTGTTATTTATCTGGTCTTGTATGTGGAAGATATGTTGCTAGTTGGAAATGACAAAGAAATTATTCAAGATTTGAAGACCCAATTGTCCTCCAAATTTGACATGAAAGATCTTGGTGCTGCAAACTATATTTTGGGCATGGAAATTAAAAGAGATCAGGCAAAGAGGAAGCTCTGGTTAAACCAGAGGAAGTATGTCGAGACAATATTGTAGAGGTTTAATATGCAGGATAGTAAACTGGTGAAGGTTCCTATTCCTGTAGGTGTGAGGTTATCTGTTGAACAGTGTCCCAAGACACAAGAAGAGGAAGAGGACATGTCCCGTGTTCCATATGCAAGTGTAGTCAGTAGCCTGATGTATGCAATGGTCTGTACTAGACCAGACATTGCACATGCAGTGGAAGTATTGAGCAAGTTTATGTCAAAACTAGGGAAGGAGCACTGGATAGAAATGAAGCGGGTTTTCAGGTATTTGCGTGGCACTAGTGATTATGGTTTGTGCTACCAAGGAAGATCAAGATTGGACAGAATTTTGGATATTCGTGGCTTTGTTGATGCAGACTGGGCTAGAGATCTGGATCAAAGAAGATCTACAAGTGGGTATGTGTTTAACCTATTTGGAGGTGCAGTTAGTTGGATGAGTAAGAAACAATCTGTAGTGGCACTATCAACTACAAAGGCAGAATACATGGCAGCCACTCATGCAAGCAAGGAAGCAGTTTGGTTGCAGAGATTGTGTTCAAGTATGGGGTTAGTACAGGGAGCTATAAGGATAGACTGTGATAGCCAAAGTGCAATTTTCTTGGCAAAGAACCCCACATATCATTCAAAGACAAAGCACATTGATGTTCAATATCACTTTGTGAGGGATATGATAGAAGACAAAAAGGTGTTGCTGGTAAAGCTGGACACTTTGAAGAATACTACAGATGCATTGACAAAATCTATGAGCTCTAAGAAGTTCTCTTGGTGTAGAGAGACAATGGGCATTTCAGGGCTGGAAAAATGACTAAGCTCTCTTGTGGCCTCCTGTGGAAAGAAAACAACAAGTGGGAGAATGTTGGGTTGTGTTATATTCTTTCCACGACTAGCCCACGTAGTTAACCGGGGGGTTAGAGGGGGGGCGGAGCCCCCTTCGTTGCGCCAATTGTGTACTGGGTGGGTCACAGGGGGTTTGAGGTGTAACCACCTATGGTTTTGTGCATGATTTTCGCACATGTTTTTTTTGGACGTGATGGTTTTTGGTCCATGGTATTGGACGCGATGGTTTTCGGTCCATGGTATTGGATGCTTCGACATGTATAAATATGTATTATAACATTGAAAGGAACATAATGAAAAATCAAGCTGGTAGTCCCAATTTTGGATCCAGGGGAAAATCTCTGTGTATATGTGTTTTATGTGTTATGCTCTCTCTTTGCTTATTTTTTGTGTTTTAGAATTCGTATGCAGGTAATTTCTGTACGGGGTTAAAACCTATAGTGCTTGATGATCAAAATTATGGAAAACATGAGATAACTCTACAACAAAGTGACCAAATGAGTAAACAGATATTTCGGGCAGTGTGACAAGCCATTGCAATGGGTTCCCATGAAGTCTGAATGTGAACAATGCGCAGATCACATAATCCTCATGGGGTTTGAGGTTTTTAGAAAGATTGGAAAAGGCAAGACTATGCCTCTTCCAAGTTGTTCTGCCTTCACCTTCATATGTGTTCTGTGAGAAGACATTCCAGAACTCCTCCAAGATTTCAAACTCATCTCCATAAGACATACATCTTGGACGATGAAGTGTAACATAAGACATGATAGATGTGTGAAGATTTAAAACCAACTTTAAGGACTCAGCTTTTCATTTGGCCATCCTTCTGGTGCCAGAAATGTTGATAGTGCTAGAACCTCCAACATTTAAGGGATCTCCCTAGTAAGAAGTCCCAACTAGACCTCACAACGTTTGGTGTAGGAGTCCCATCCGGTATGATGACCTAGTTGTCATTATATTAGAGATTTTCCTTACCTCTTACTGTTCAACAACGTTTGCTGTAGGAGTCACAACGTTTGGTGTAGGAGTCCCATGCTTGTAACTTCAAGAAAGTGAGGTGAGTGTCCATGGTGAGTGCATAATGTAACTTTGTGTCTAGGTTCTCTTAGTCTCAAAAGGGGGGAGGTAAAGTGAGCCTCTTGATCAGAGGGAATAGTTAAAACCCAGGAAGAAACATAAGAGAACAAAAAAAAGGGTCTGTCCACCATCCAGTGGAATAGTCCACAGCAGATGCGACAGTTGTGAAAACCAAAGTTCAAGGGAAAACAAATACACCATCCAATAGAATAGTCCATGCAGTGGTGACTGCCGTTATAACCAAGAAGTAGTTCAACTATCTTAGTATAGGTTAAGAAAACATGCATTACAAACATTTAAAGAATAGTCTTACAAATGGATAAAAAACATGCGTAAAAACATGTTGGCCTGAGACAGTTTTCTGAACTAAGAAAAAGATCCAAGACACTTATGTACACCATACATCACTAGTCCTATTAGTGGGACATTAGAGCTACTCCTCGCTCCTCAAAGAACAAATTACATACTCTCAAGGCTATTTGGGAGGGTCCAAGGTGAAAATTCCTTTGCTCATTAATGAGGGGGTATATATAGCCAAGGGGGTATAACTAACCCTTGTGACTCTCTGATTCCTTCATGACTATTTTACTTCCTATGACTTTTCAACTTTACATGACTATTCGACTCCATATGTGGGCCTCTTGGACTTCCACTTTAAATTACATTGATTACACCAAGTATGGCCCATAATAGTGATGTGGATGACACAACTCAACATGACACTGCTGACATGTACTGGCTAACTGTGGTGTCAGTGTCGTGTTGTTGTGTTGTTGAGTGATGGTACGCTCTCGGTTGGATATGTATTCACCTCCACATGGAAAAGTGTGCAGGGTCTTCGATGGTCTTGGTCTTTGCTTGATGGTGCATGTGAATTTGTCCCTTTCACTCGCGTGCTTGATGTGCTTCAGGTGTTCGTTCGACCATGAGAAAGCCTTCTAGCATGTGCCTCTTTTCCATGTCATTCATCATTGCACCATGTTTCATCGATGTACCTGTTCCTGCAATCACTCATGATGAGACGACATCAAATCCAAAAATCTCCTAGTCTATCATGATGCATTGTTTTCCATTTCAGTGGAGGTGATCGAGAGAGGCATAAGGCACTGAAACTGCATAGAGCACAACTCAGGCTGGGATACAAGGATCCAAAGCACTGTGGAGAAAAGCTGCCCAAATGTTACTAGGAGACATGTTTCCATAATCTAGGACAACAGTGACAGTTGTGTGGAGGAAGGCCAGGCAAGGTATCATGGAGCTGCTAGGCCAATCTGTGCAATTTTCAAGGGGAACACTAGGCAAGTCATTAAGCTACGATCTGCGCAATTTCTTCGGGGAAGATAGTGCGGGCAGTAGGAGGCACTGGTAGAAAAATTTGCACAGTTTTCCAGAGGGGGACATGATTGCTTTGCAAGAGTTTCTGGTCAAAATTGTGCAATCTTGGGAGATAATTCGAGCCCCAACAATTCTGCGCAATTCCTCGACTAATTATAGATCAGGGAAGAAGGGATGGTGGCATCTAGATCTGCGCAGTTTTTTGAGTGAGCAGTGTAGGTCACCAGGGAACCCTCCCTCACCATTTTGTGAAGTTTCTAGGTTGTTTGCAGAGTAGGGAAGAAGGGTTGGTGTAGGACAGGTCTGCGCAATTCTTGGGCTGGTTGCAGAGTGGGGAAGAAGGGCAGGTGGAGGACAACTTCGTGCAATTTTGGAGATCAATATAGCCCTGGGTCACAACTCAAGTCATTACTTCCGGTTAACTAGCGGGAGGCTTGATGGAAGATCTTGCAGGAAGCATAGAATTGATCGGTTTATGGAAAAACTTATGCAAAGTTCTGGGAGTCCATCAGTGGGCTCATTTCAATAATTGTGCAGTGCAGGTTGCCCAGAGGACAGTTTCAATCTCTGCACAGTTTTGGGTAGCAGTGCAAGGTTACTGAGATTGGGTCCGGTTGACAGAGGGTTATCCGGTCGACAGATTTTCAGGAAAATTGACTAAGTTTGAAAGTGAGTGTACTTGTGCATACATGAAAATGTGATCACACACTTAACACGACTTGGTGACAAGACACCTCAACTGAACAAGACAAACATGTAATCAATGAGATTGTCTAAGAGTTAAGAGTGACAAGTGCGACACTTGAGACATCATTGAACGAACATGATGAAATGTGTGCGACAATGCTTACAACTTTTTGTGTGAGTGTGACAGGTGTTCGCATATCTAAGATAACCCAAACACAGAAAGAAAAATCTTCGACATTACTAGAACTAGGTTGCAAGCATGGCATAACAATCAACATGCCAAGAAGACAGTTGGTCAAACAAGCAAGAGGGAAGCAAGACACGTAGAGGAAACACATGAAATGACTTTGTGCTTGCAAACATGCATGTTATTGAAGACAAAATGATATGACAGTGACAAGCAGTGCTTCAAGCTACACTATGAGATGTATTTGAAAATATATTCTTTACTTACCAACTTACCCTTGATATGATCATGCATATGACAAAGTTTGCATGAGGTCCTGATCTTTTATCATAATATGGTTTCTTGTTCCTTCTTCTCAACTCCTTGAGAGTGATCTAGCATGCCATATTTTCCTGTAATCACTCAGAGATAGATATGCGCAATTTCAGTAGACAGTAACTACTACCTGGATGATTTGTGTAGTTTTGCAAAGCAAGGTTGGGCTTCCTTCTTTGCGCAATTTATGAGAGAAAGGTTGTTGACCTGTTCTGCGTAGTTTTCTAGAGAAAGGTTAGGTTGCTTTGCACAATTTCTGGGAGCAAGGATGCTAGGGGGTTAGGACAACACTGCGTAGTTTTGAGATGCAAGACACTGCTACGGGATGGGGTCCTGGGAGGACACCTCTGTGTAGTTTCTGAGTGCAGTGCAACTTGAGCAGCTGAGGGACAATACTGCACATTTTCTGATGACAAGACACTGCTGCGAGATGTGGTCCTGGGAGGACACCTCTGCATAGTTTCTTAATGCAGGGTAGTCAAACTACTTTGCGCATTTCTAGAGAGCAGTGATGGTTGTTTGACTGCTCTATGCATTTCTAGAGAGGAGTACTAGCTACCTGACTGCTCTGCGCATTTCTGGAGAGCAGTGCTGGCTGCCTGACTGCTTTGTACATTTCTGGAGAGAAGTATTAGCTGTCTGACTACTCTATGCATTTCTAGAGAGAAGTGATGGTTGCCTAAATTCTCTGCGCATTTCTGGAGAGAAATGTTGGCTTCCTGACTACTCTGCACACTTCTGGAGTGCAGTGTTGGTTGGGAAACTGAGGGACAACACTGCGCAGTTTATGAACATAGTTGATTCTAGCTAGGGAAGGACACTGGAGAATACCACTACACAGTTTTGGATGCCAAGGGAGGCTAGGGTCTCTGCACATTGTGCAGTTCCAACAAACAAGGGAAAAAACTTGAGGGTTACAGAAGCAAAGTGCGTAGCTCTAGAAAGCTAGATAAGGCTAGGTTGCTTGGGAAACTGGGCTAAGTGTGAGATCAATGAGATTGATGCAAACAGTGATAGAACATGACTATGATCACACACGAACACTTGGTGATACAACATAGACTATCCAAAACATAAAATGCATACCCTGCTTGATGCAACAACCTTTGTGACAAGAGTGCATGAATTGAGTGTGAAACATGCCTATGTAATGAGAACAACCCATACACACAATATTTCCCCTTCAAGGAGAATAACATTCACTTTGCATGACAAATAATAATCTTTATGCCCAAATATGACACATACTGCATAAAGATGAGAACGTGAACAAATCTTAAGATCAAGGAGGGGGCTTAAGATCATTAGCTTACCAACAAGTGACCAAGGAACGATCAGTCACATGAGCCAAAGTAGGCTCTGAAATTTGCATGCGAACTAGAATTTTGGAGGGTGGTTTTAGCCGCTACAACATGTTGGTTAAAAAAATGAAATAAAAACATATAATTTAACTCTGATAGAAATGAGTGGCTTTCTTTTATCTCAAGTGTATTCACATTAAAAGAATTGTGTTTAAATATTGAAGGAATATATTTATGTTAATTAAAGAGATTTTATAATCTTCTTGGAAACTTACTTAACAAGCTTGTCAAAATATAAAATAAATAATAACTCAATTAACCATTCCTATAAATATATATTAGTTATATATAGAAACATTATTAATATTATTTTTAAAATATTTTGTAAATTAATTAATAATATTAATAATAATGATTTGACTCAAGAGGTTTATTCTACAACCCAGTATGAAAGGGATGTGTAAGTTTGTCCGTCTATGCGTTCCCTTTCAAATAAAAATAAAAGTTAAAAATTATGTTCTAAATAGAAAAAAACGAATATGTTGTAAAGTAATTAGAAGTAAAAAAATGTGTGAGTAGGATGTTTAAATTTTATAATTTGGTTATTGATAAAATATTTTGATACTAGTTAATATTGACATATAATTAGAAAAATGTTAATAATAAAAAATCATTTTAATTTGCATCATAAAATGTCTCTATGTACATGTTATGTAAAATATTTCTCTCTGTTCATGTTAAATCACACGATTCCTCTCAAGTCATATTAAATAAAATTAGATCTATATTGATATAAATATCAACTTTTATATATATATATATATATATATATATATATATATAAAACAAGCATTATAAAAAAAATAAAATAATAATTCTTATATATCTCTATCATTATCCGGTATGAGCTATATGTAAGTGAAAATGGGAATGTGCAAAATGGCAAAAATACCCACGCATTGCCTTAAATGGCGCTTGATTAGAAAAAGGAAAGGTCGGTGGGCATTTGATTCAAAGAATTCCATATTCATTAGTAGTCATTTCAACATGATATATATGGTCATCATAGCACCTCTTATCTAACTTTACTAAAGGAATAATTTGCAACATGTTTGATATCATAGCCTACCTTATCAACTTTATGAAAAGGAAAACCAAAAATATTCTCAAGATTGTCCAAGGCCTTAGCTCACACAACCACTTAAAAATATTCATCATGAGGTCACCTAGCCACTTTCCACATTAAAATATAACTGGCCACCAACCTTGCACCCTATATTTTTCCAAAAAGATGAACATGAAGATTACACTATACATGAACTATGTTCTCTGCGTCCATCATTCCAATCTTCGTTTGAGAGCAAGATACAACAAAAGAATAATCATTTAGAGTTGGGACACCACTGTTCGGTACTTTTCTCGTTATATTATATTAAATCGACACCTTACCCACCAACCAGCTTTGCTGTACGCATTTACGCACTGTAGCCCACCCATGTGCGTTTGTTCAGAGCATGTTATATCTCCAACTTTACATTTAGTGTATTCCACATCAACATTCAATGGGTAACACTGTTGGTTGTCATTCATAATACCTTTTCCCTTTAAATCTGCAATTCTAAGAAACACCTGCATCTGCAATCACATCGTCTGTGCCAAATTCCAGGAAGCTACAAGCAGCGGAAAATGTATTAATGATTCAATTGGTTCAGAACACTGTTTTAATCTTTCTTGAAACGTTATTCCTGCAATGGATTCTTCAATTCGTAATTGCAAACATTTTAAGTGTAGTGATGTAGTGTCTGTTTTTCTTGTTTTAATGGCGAAATGGCTGTGGTTTTGGCAGAAGAAATGGAGATTACAACGGCATTGTCAATGGCCATGGTGATGATTATGTTTTTGCCATATAATTGTATGGCCGGGACGAACTACACCGTCGGGGGCAACCAGCAGTGGAATCTGGGCGTCAACTACGCTACGTGGGCTACTGGCAAAACATTCAGTGTGGGCGATAGTCTCAGTAAGCACTACAATCCCAGTCCTCTCATTTTAGGAATTACAAAAGTTCAGATATGTTGTTGGACTCTCTCTGTAATAAGTTTTGGAGGGTTTTCTGGTTTGTATTCTGGTCTACTGCGTTTAGAATCTGGTAAAGATAGGTAGAGATGTGTTAAATGGATAGGTTTAATTTTATTTGTTAACTGTTGGAGGGTTTTTTTTGGGGGTGTATTTCTCTGTTTGCTGCGGTCAGAAATTGGTAGGATGTGTTTATTTGTTAACTGTTGGAGGGTTTTTTTTGGGGGGGTGTATTTCTCTGTTTGCTGCGGCTAGAAATTGGTAGGATGTGTTGAAATCACAATATTGAGTTGTAAATTCTAGAATTTTGAATAACCCAAAAATTATTCAAGTTAGTAAATCTGTATAGTGAAAATAGATTTTAAAATTTGGCAAAATAACATTCATGGAATTCTAGAGAAAACTTTAAATCCTCTAATATTTAGACAACACTATTGGTTTTATAGCAGCAGTCTAATTGTGAGAAGTTTTCTTTTTTCTGTTAATCTAAGAGTTTCAGTAGTAACTTAATTATGAGAAGTTGAGAAGTTTTGTTTTGTTTATTTGTTTTTTTGGGTTAATTTTGGCTTGATAGAAAGATTTTGGAATTTTAATTTTTAAGAAAGCCATAATTTGTTTTATATTTTAAAGATTTTGTTGTATATTTTATAGTTTTATTGGTCTATAATTAAATTATAATTTTTTGGAATAACAAATTTGAGTTATAAATTTTCCATAATTGGAAAGATTTTTCAAGATATTATATTTAGTCATAAACCCAATAAACTATAAAAACTAAATTTTGATAAAAAAAAAATATGAAATTCCACCCAACTCTCCTTTAAAAATCAAGTTTTTCAAAACTAACTCTAAAAAATACATTTTAAATAACTTAATTGAAGAAAATTAGATCACCAGATTCAATCTAAAATCTTAAGACTGCTCCGTTTTTTTGTTATGAAATCAGAATTTGCAATTTGCTCATCAATAGGTCAACTTTTAATGATTATTCAATGCAGTCTTCAAATACACAACGGACCACGATGTGCTCGAGGTTACTAAATCGGCCTACGATTCGTGTTCAACATCTAATCCGACAGCAACGAAAAAGGGAGGAAGCACAACCATTGTATTGGGCAGCGCCGGCAACAAGTATTTCATTTGTGGAACGGCTGGGCACTGTGCTGGCGGTATGAAACTCGCCATTATCGTTGCTGCCGCCGCCCCAACAACGGGGTCGGCTACTTCTCCTCCTCCAACATCTACCAAAAGCCCCACAGTGTCATCGCCAACAAGCGCAGCCATGGCAGCTTCAGGCGTGCAGATAAAGGATGGGCTTGTTTTTGTGGGGTCTATCGTGCTCGGAGCTCTTGCGGTGCGCATGTTCTGATTGTCATGATATATGTAAATGATCATATCCATGAGTGCCAGGGAAGATACAGTGCCCACTATTTTCTGTTACATTGCTGTGACAAATAAATTACTTTTAAACTCCAATTATGTATTTTTTTCCAAGACTGTTTATAAAGCAATAAAAGCATAGATCCATTCACTTTCTATAAAATTTAGATGAACAGAGCAAGAAAACTAAGCAATGTTAGCTAAAATGTGGGCTTGTTCTTGTGGGGTCTCAACGACGATATCCTAATTCCAAGTGTCTACGTAAATGCAACAATCTGCCCTCAGTAACTGTCAAAAGCTTTTCACTTTAAACTTTCCTGATTTACAATGTTAAAATAAATGAATATAAATAATAATGTCATTAAAAATAAAATAAGGTAGAAATTAGTTGCATTTTAAAATAGTGATGTTGTTGCCTGCAATTAATACCAGTGTCTTTTTTATATACATGTGTACATTTCCTGCATAGCTATCGGATAGCTTTCTTAATTATCGTAGACAAATATCCTGTCTCTCAAACATACAATACCCCTCCGTGCTTTCTCAATATGCATACCATCATTAAGTGCATTTGAATTTTAATATATGGTGAATAGGTATATAAGAAAATTTATGTTTTTAATTTGATTTTTTTGGTTGGAGCTTAGAATTTGAGAAAAGTTTACATTTGGAGGAATTGATATTTTTCGGGGCATAATAGATTTAGAGCTAGATGGATTTACGTTGGTTCTAGTTGAGGGACACAATGACACATTTTTAGAGTATCATTATTATTATTATGTATATGAGATAAACTTCATACTTTAAAATTTACATTATGTTTTCTTTCTTTGATGTGACTATATATTCTATTAGAGTATCATTATTATGTATATGTTTGAGATAAACTTCATACTTTAAAATTCACATTATGTTTTCTTTGTTTGGCATCTCTATATCATTTTTTGTTTGTACGTCTGCTCTTGTATGCTAGGAGTGGTTTTTGTGTTTGGATTTGGATGGTAATGTTTGTTAATGTTACAATTGTTGTGTTATATTTCTCTATGTGTATGTAATTATCTGTTAGTAATTAGTTGGTGATGAAGAAGGGAGACAATCTTGTCGATAGTTTGCAAGATGATTGATAATGCACATATATTTTATTTAATTTTAGGTATCACAACATTTGACAATTAATAAGTCTTAATAGTGTTCTACCTAGTACTATTTAATATATTTTGAAGAGTGATTTCAATAATTCACTGCATCAAGATTACTCTTAAATTCATTTGTTTCATTGCTAATGTTTGAAATAATTTATTTCTAATAATTTGATGATTTTTTTTTTAATTTTTAGTTTATTTTGCAAAATTCAACAAACAATGTAATTTTGATTTTTTTAATGAGTGGTCAGATTTACAAAATCTTTAAAGTATTTGTTAGTGTTTCCATGTTTGCATATAGATTATATGAAAAGGATAGTTAATATTGTAAACCATTCAATTCTCTAACTCAAATTCTTGTAGTAAGCATCATACCTTGTCTCTCTGCAGATTAATAGGTTGAATTACTATAACAGAAAATTAATCAATGAAAATTATCAATCATTTTTTTGTGCTTACACTAAAATCAATGCACATTGTTAATCCAATCACTTTAAGTTAATGTACCATCATACTTTGATTTACATCAAACGAGAAATCATCATGTACACTGAAATCAATGCATCTAATGCACCCAATCAGATAAGATTAGAAAACATGTACACTAAAATCAATGCATCCAATGCAAACAATCAAATAAGATTATAAATCAACATCTACACTAAAATCAATGCATCTACTGCAAACAATCAAATAAGATTAGAAATCTGATTTTACACTGAAATCAATGAATCTAGTGCAAGCAATTAAATAAGGTTAGAAATCATTATCTACACTAAAATCAATGCATCTAGTGCAAGAATTCAAATAGGATTAAAAATCATAATCTACAAATCAATGCATCTAGTGTAAGCAATCAAATAGGATTAGAAATCACCATCTACACTGAAATTAATGCATCTAGTGCAAGCAAACAAATAGAATTAGAAATCACCATCACCAAAAAGTCAATGCATATAGTGCAAGCAATCAAATAGAATTAGAAATCAACATCTACATTGAAATCAATGTATTTAGTGCAAGAAATCCAATAGAATTAGAAAACATCTACACCGAAATCAGTGCATCTAGTGCAACAAATCAAATAAGATTAGAAATCAACATCTACACTGAAATCAATGCATCTATTGCAAGAAATATTCTTCCCTCTCTTCCCCCTCCATATATATCTATATCTCCCTCCATATCTCCTTGTTTGTCTCTCTATCTCACCCCAAAACATACACACTCTCTCTCTCCATCTCTTCCTTTTCACTCTGCTTCTCTCTCTCTTGCACTCCATTTTTCTCTTTGTATGTATTTTTTCTTCCCTCCCTCTCTCCCCTTCCAAATCCATCTCTTTGTCCTCCCTCTCTCCTCCTCTCTCTAAGTCATATCTCCCCCTTTCTCTCTTAACTCCTTCTCTCCCCCGCCCCATCTCTCTCTCTCTCTCTCTCTCTCTCTCTCTCTCCAACCCTATCATTATCTCCCTCCCTCTGTCCTTCTCTCTCTCCCCCTCTCTCCCTATTCATCTTTGTGTCTCCCTCTCTCTCTCTTACCCTTCTCTCCCTTTCTCACACCTCACCTTCTCTGTCTCTTCATTCCTCCTCTCCCATGTCCTTGATTTTATCTCCTTCAGTCAAAGCAATCAAATAGGATTGTAAATCACCATCTATACTGAAATCAATCCATCTAGTGCAATAATTCTTCTTTTGTGTCTTCCCCATCTATATATATCTATATCTCCCTTCATCTCTCCTTATTTGTCTCTCTAACTCACCCCCCATCTCCAAACACACATGTTTTATCCCTCCATATATATCTATATCTCCCTCTCTATATCTCTTTCTTCTTCCCTCTCATCCCCTTCCATCTATATATCTATCTCTCTCTATCTCTCTTTTGTCTCTCTATATCACCCCCAAAACATACACAGTCTTTCTCTGTATTTATCTATCTCTCCCTCCCATTTCCTTCCCCTTCTATCTCTCTTCCCTCTTGCTCTCCTCTCTTCCTCTCCCTCCATCTCCCTTATCATTTCCTCTCTCTTTCTCCACCTTTCTCTCTTTGTTTCTTTCTTCTTACCTCCCTCTTTCTCTCCCTTCCTCTCTCCTTCTCTCTCTCACATCTAAGTCTCTTCCTTCATCTCTCTACCTTACTCTCCTACCTCCCTCTTTATCCCCCCTTATCTCTGTATATTTCTCTCTCTCTCTCTCTACCATCCAACTATGTCACTATCTCTCATTCTCCCCCCCTTTTTCTCTTTATTTCTCCTAATTTATCTCTCTATCTCATCCCAAACATATATACTCTCTCTCCATCTCTCCCTTGTCACCCCCCCTCTCTCTCTCTCCACTTTTCTCTCTCTTCCCTCCCTCTCTTTCCTTCCAACTCCATTTCTCTATCCCTTCCTCTCCTCATGTCTCTCAAGTCCTCTCTCATCCTTATCTCTCTCCCTTTCTCTCCCTTCCTCTCACTCCCTCTATCTGTCCACCTCTATCACTTTGTCTTTGTTCTTCCCTCCCATATATATGTAGAGTTAATATATATCATGATATATTAATATATATTATAATATAAAAAATTTAATATTATGTTAGTCTTAAGTTATTAATGTTATAAAATATTAATATTAATATTAGGTTTAATGATACTTTTACATAGAATGATAAGACAATTTTCAAATATTACAACTTTGAATTGGAAATATTTTGTCTTTAGAGAATTTAATATATACATAAGATATGGTTTTCCTTTATTCATTTTACAAATATTTAATTAAAAAAAATATTAAACGATTTTGGAGCAAGATTTTGGCTTCTTTGTGTGGAAATAACGGTTTTACTTTATTTTACTAAATGGTATTAACTTTAGTAAAGAGTAAAGATGTTTAATTTTTTTTTAGATATATATATATATATATTTTTTTTAATTTAATTTTGGTCCACGTGAGCAAAAATTCAACTTTGATGACCCACGAACATGCTTACACATCATACTAGACTCTATAATGCACCTTTGTGCATAATAATTATGCTTTTAGTTTAGTTTTGACTGATAATAGGTGTTTTTATTTGGAAAAGAGTTTTTAAAGCTTAAATTTAATTATAACTAGTATAATCAAATAAAATAAATGGTTGGTAAATTCCAATAGTCATTAATAAGTATCAAAACACATTAATCATACATGTCAAATTCTTAAAATAAAAAATATCATATAATTTAATTAAATTATAATTTCATTTAGAGCAATTATTATTATTATTATTATTATTAATGATAAAAATAATTAATATATAAGTTACATATATATACATTTTTAAAACCATGATTATAAAGCATGGCGATTCACCTGCACATTATTAGGAAGGTTCTTAATTTATAAATAGATTTTGTTAAGATAATATGGGCCAATGCCATGACTTCTCAATCCCACATGGCCAAAAAAATATAACTCATTTCATACCATACTTGTTGATATATATATATATATATATATATATATATATATATATATATATATATATATATATATATATATATATATAGATATAGATATAGATATAGATATAGATATAGATATAGATATAGATATAGATATAGATATAGATATATCTATATCTATATCTATATCTATATCTATATCTATATATATATATATATATATCTATATATATATATATATATATATATATATATATATATATATATAATTTAATTAAAAGGACAAAAAATATAGAAATAATTTTGAAAAAAATCTCAACCTTATGCTACTAAGAATATTCTATTGAGGTCAAATCCGTACCATCCACCTAAAAATTATTGATAGTTAAATTAAAATTTTGGAAGCCATATTCCAAAAGAGACAATACTATTGGCATAATTATTAGGTTGATGGTAGGTATTTAACCTTTACAAAATATTCTAAAATACTATTAATAGTATTCACAAATGCAAGGTTACGGGTTATTTCCAAAGTAGTTATGTCATTTTTCCCTTTAATTTCAATTGTTTAATTAAAACAAAAAATCACATGAGCACTTGTCATGTGAAGAGTTATGATTTTTTTGGCATGTTGCATTGACAAACCATGATATGATATTGTAGCAAAAGCCATTTATAGATTCAGAATATCCAAGGTAAAGTGGGGATTGAATCCCCATGTTTTATGTATATATGTTTAGCTTATATATTAATTCACTCTAAAAAGAGGTTTTCACCTCAAGGGATTTGATCTCTCTCGGCTCTTTGTAGATCCAGATTTAAGATGGATCTAAGCAGTAGGTTTTAAAGCAATGATGCCTTCACTTCAATATAGTGAAACCAATAAAGATCTAGGCCACAAAGTGACCCCTCTTCTCAACCCAAGCACATTACATTATTTTTAACAAGAGAGTTAAGGGAAGGATGATAAGCATGCTCGCAAAGATAAGATGGGATTAGATTGAATAAAATGGATGATAAGTATGCTGGATTGATAAAAGATGCTCGAGAGGAAAAAGTTAGATGGTGATACCCATAGGTACACTCTCCTTCATACTATAGATCAATATGTCGGTGGATAGAACATCTGTAACAACTTTCATACAAATTTGGTCTCTCCCTAAATGAGATTACAAGGCTCTCCCTCTGTATATTTGTTGGGGAATTTGGTGGAGTAGGAATGCCAACATTTTTTATAACAAAGCTCCAAATTTGGGGACCATTAATCTATTCATTGCAGCCTATTTTATGGTTATTTTCCCATGCAGGCCTTCTATTCACGCCTGCAGATGGTCACTCAAGAACCTAGAGATCTCTTCCAAATAAGATTTTTTGATGTAGTTGTTACGAATGGGTAGTGTGGTTGTGTTATTATAATTAGTTTTAGCCCCACTCTGGCATACCACTTCTATTGGTAAATGGGTCATGATTCTAATGCGCAAGCATAGGTTTCAGTGTTGTGGGGGGTGATCCGGTGTGCCACACGGCTGGCTATTGAAAAAATTTTGATTGCTAGGTACTTGAAGATAGCTATAGACAAGGTCAATAAGTAATCCTTGCTATTAATCCCTTCTCTTATCCACATGATGGATTGTATTTGGACCATGTCTGCCTCCTTTCCTTCCATCTCTTTCTTCCATATATTTAGGGAGAAAAATACCTTGGTAGACTCCCTATGCAAGAGAAGGGTCACTACTAGAGCCTGACATATGTGCTTTGAAATATTGGTCAATGGATCTATGAGTAGCTAGGGGTATTTTTCTATTTGATGGGTACTCCTTCTTTCGACGATTTACTTGTTTCTTTGTTTTCACTTGAGGGCTCATTTATGGGCTTTCACAACTTATTGTTGGGTTCTTTTTTCCCAGTTTCCTTATCTGGTCTTCTTGCTAGAAAACTAGACATTTTTGTTAATTTTTGCTCTATTTTTTGCTCCGTATTTTGCATGATCCTTCATGTACACATTAAATCATGATCTTGTATTTTGAGACAATTTGGTGGCATTAAATCTTATCAGAACCAAGCACATGTAACTGTCCTGTATATCATTGAAATATTTTTGTTTTTTTCACTTGAAAAATTGTACACGATCCTTCCAAAAATTATGGATATGATATAACTTTTTTGTTATACATACACATGGTCTATGTGTTATATATTTTGAAGCTTTTTGACATGTTTTAAGTAAAAATATATAAATCACATAATAATTAGGAAACCATATATATGTGTGTGTGTGTGTGTGTGTGTTACTGCCCATGTTCTGCTAGTGACTCTAACTTATGTTCTAGGAAAAGTGCATGTTGACTTTAAATGACATTCCATGCCCCAATGGGGGTGGTATATTGGACATGATGATGATGTAGTCCCTCCAAGATTACAAAAAAATAGAAAAAACTCTAAATGACATTCCAGAAAAACCACATGTGCACCAGAATTACATCTATCATTTCCATATTCAATAACAAAATTATGCATTTTCCCACTCAATTTAGGTAGTGCTAACAAACTACTGTGAAAATATTGTTCCTCAATGTCAAAATCTTGATCATCATTTCACTGCAACAACTCATGAAAGCGTATGAACCCTCCTAGGACAGAATTTATGAATTCGTCTAGTTTTATATCGCTTAAAATAAAGATGAGATAAACAAATCGATCACATAATCTTTTAGGGTTGCCTTTAACAAAATTACTCTTCTGCGTTCACTAAAACATCATAGAAGTCAGTCACTATTCTCTATGAAAATCACTAAATCACTCTAATTCCTATTGAGTCAATCAAATTGGATAGAAGAAAAAGGCTATCATGAGTAGAGCATGTTTCCGATCTATGTGGCCTGATCATATTTTTCTCACATTTTTCGCACCTAACTCGATGTTGGAAATAATTCATCCACCTACTTGATCTCCTCCTCAAAACATTAATATCAATCTACTATGTACTCTGCATAACCTCAATCCTCGTCTACCTTTAGTGTAAACGAAGTAGGGTAAAATATATCTGAAACATTTCAAAGTATCATTATTCATTTTTTTGGGTATATGAAGCAGGCTTAGTTAAATCTGCAAGATTGGTAGCCATCCTCATTCATTTTTATAGGTTTTAGAAGGTTTCTAGGTCAAGTAAGATTGTTTGTAGTTTCGCTCAAATGTGTTACCTAGAGTTCTATAGCAAGGTGCCCTGGTCATCCCAATAAGACACTGAATCAAAATCAAAGAATAGGTACAACAAGGACAAACTAGGAATTGGTGATTGATCGATTCCCCAAAAAGTTAGACCAAAGAAATTATGAAATTCGAACCTCTATGTAAAAAATATCTGTAATATTTTGAACATAATGAAATTCTCTAAAAACTTATACAAAATTGATGACGTGATGCAATTCAGTGAGAAAAAGAAGACAAACCCTCCTCCATCTTGCTTCCTGATAAATTGTGTGGGCCTATAATTACTACTCAATTGCCGAACGAATTTGAACCTAGCATCAAGTAAACCCCACTACCATAAACCCCACTACCATAGGAATGACACTTTTAAGACAAAAGAAATCTTTTGTTTTAAAAAGTCACTTTTTATTTTAGTTGTTTTACATTAAAATTTAATATCAATTGAATGATCTTAAATATAAAATTTAAGACAAAAATAGTTTAAGACAAAGATATTTTAAGACAAAAATTTATATTTAAGTCAAAAATAGTTTGAGACAAAAATATTTTAAGAGACAAATAGTTTAAGGAAAAAATATTTTAAGACAACTTTATATTTTGTGTGGTGATATCTTCCGGAGTCATCACATCTATGTTTTTTGTAATCGACGTTTCGAACCAACCTTTGTGGTTCATCATGAGTGAATAAGTCAGAGATTAATGGGGTAATAAATAGAGGAGAGAGTTGGGATGGGAATGCATGGAGCCGACAAGTTTGATAAAGATATGAAACATATTTAGTTTTAATTTATTGATTTTATTAATGTTTATTAAATTTTTTATTAATGATTATTAAATCTTGACAATTGTATTTATAGTTATTGATGAAAAATTAAATGTTATGACCTAATATTATTAATGATTATTAACTAACTAATTGTTTTTTGCAAAATTAATTAGTTTTTGTTAATTACAAGATTTTTAATGATTAATTTTTATTTTTCTTAGTATTGACAATAATGTTTAAATTTTGTATGATTAAAAATATTAAATTATAATTAAAACTTAATATTTATATGCATTGTTAATTGCATATTTATTGTTATCATTATGATAATGAACTATCTTGATTTAATGTTCTCAAATTTATGGAAATATATAATATTCTAATTGATAGTTATTAAAATATTTTGTTAGTGATGTTGCTTTATTAAGATATTTTGTTAATGATGTTCATAAGTCTTTGATGTTTTTAGATTATTAATATATCTTTATTATTAATTTTTATGTATTGATTTATAAAGTTTTTTAGTTTTTAATTATACTTGATTGGGATTGAGTTAACTAAGGTTTAATTAAATTAAAATGATTTTAATTTTAATATAAATTTAAAGATTGAAAGAGTAAATAGATACATTCTCGATTATTGTTATTAATTCAAATATTATTATAATAATTTCTAGGGTTTGGTAGACCATAATAAGGACCAAGGGATAATGGGGCATGGAGCATATAGGAGAAGGTACAATCCATAGTTAGAGTGGGAATCTAGTTATCACTTATTTTCCAACCATCACCGCGGTTGAGGTTGTTAGGGTCTTTTCCTCTTTCGATGGCTTCTCTAAATTTTCTATGGTGATAATGATCAATTTTGGCCACAACACAAGAGTTTTTGATACAAATGTGATGATTGGTTTTGCTAGAGTGCTCGGCCAAAGCTGAGGTTTTGGAACAGTTATGCTTAATGTCAGCGGCATGTTCTTGAATCCTAGTTAATATAGATCGATCAGTCTCCCCAGTGTATGCTTTGCCACAAGAACAAGGAACCAAATAAACCCCTTTGTGGTGTTTAGGGTTGATGGGATCTTTTATTGGTTTCAAACATATCCTAATGGTATTCATGGTTTGAAGGTGGTCTTTGTATTATTCTTTTCTAAAATGTAAGAAATCTTATCAGTGGTGCCTAGTATGTAGGGAAGGTGAACCTTACCAACACAATCATCCATAGGTTGTTTGTTTATAGGATTCTCCGCTCTCTTGAAATATTTGATACCTTGGTGTCTTCTATATCCATTCTTTTCAAAAACATCCATGAGGTGGTTCTTCTCTTGATCAAAATGATCGTGATGTGAAATACTCACAGCTCTGGTTGCTAGAATGTTAAGCACCCCAAGTTTCTGATAAGGATGATGGTGAGAGTTGGCATGAAGGTAATGTTTTGTGTGGGTTTTCTTATGATAGACCTGGTGAGATATTGAACCATCTTGGTTTCTCTTGATTAGGATGTAAAGAAAGGGAAGGTTGCCATTCTCTTCTACTTACATTGTAAACTTTATAGGAGTTGACTGACTGTTAAGGTGTTCTAGGAAAATTTCCAATTTTTCTTTTCCATGAGGCCAAATGACATAAGTGTCATTGACAAATATTTTCCAAATCTTAGGTTTTAATGGGGAAGACTCAATGGCTTTAGCTTCAAAATGTTCCATGAACAATTTGGCAATGATGGGAGACAGAGGTGGTACCATGGCCACACCGCAAGTCTGCTCATATATGTCATCTTTAAAGCTGAAAATGGTAGATTTCAAACATACTTATACTAATTTAGTTGTGTCAAGATCAATGATTTTGTGGACTACTCCCATGGCTTCATCTATGGGAATATTGGTATAGAGATATTTTACATCAAAACTCACCAAGATGTCATTTTGGTCTAGTTTTATCTATTTGATCTCATTGATGAAGGGATTGGAATCTTTGACAAAGGAGCTAATGTTCTATGCCATAGGCTTAAGTTTTTTTAGCAAGATATTTCGCAAGATGGTAAGTGGGGCCTCCAATGGTATTGATAATGGGTCTAATGGGGATGCCTTCTTTGTGAATTTTAGGTGCTACATAAATCCTAGGAGTGTATGGATTGGTTTCAATAATATTTTTGATATTGTGTTAATTGCTCAATTTTATCGAGTTATTAACATTCTTGGAGACCTTCTTTATGGGATTCTTTTTTAATTTAATGTAACAGCTACTATTGGTTAGGTGGTCTAGCATGTTCTCATTGTAGTATTTTGTGTTCATTATAACAGTCGCACCACCTTTGTCAGCTTTCAATACCACAATATTAGGGTTTTGGTTTAAGGTCTTGAGAGCAAGGTATTCCTGTTTGGAAATGTTGCTTCTTGGTAGTTTAGCCTTTCTGAGGATGATGGAACAATCTTGTCTAATAATCTCTTTAATGTTGTCTAGTAAATCCTTAATCCCATACTCAATGTTGCACAAAATGTTTTCTTTAGGGATGGTATGAGGGAAATAGAAAAATTTAAGCCTTTTTTGAGTAGACCTAAAGTGATTTGGTCAATTTGGGTGTTAGAGAGATTCACAATATGCTTACTTATATTCTTAGGATCTAATGTCGATGTTATATATTCATTGTTTATTGTTTCGATTTATTGAATTTATTGAACTATGGATGTTGTCTTATCATCCACCATGACCTTAATGCCTTCATTGGAGGCCTTATCACATTTTTTGTTCCCTCTCTTTAAGACAAAAACAGTATGAGAAAAAAAAATGTGAAGACAAAACTTTCTATTTAAGACAACGGTCACTTAAGGTGATGGAAATTAAAACAAAACCCATTTAAGACAGTTAACAATTAAGACAAAATCATATCAACTTAAGACAATATTATCTAATACTTGCAAAATTGACTCTAACAGTGTTCCCTAAGTCCGCTAGTTTGTAGGCTACTACCATCTCACCTCTAAAATGAGGGTGCTATTTCACTTACCATTCATGTTATCTTTTATAAAGACAATGATTCTTTGGACTCTTTGTTTTGTGGGGGTAGCTACACTGAAGAACGCGATAACTTTTCATCACAATATTTCTCGGACATCAATTCCTCTTTTTTCCTTTCGATCTCTGCTAATACAATTAGAGACAAGTTGTCGGTCGTTGCATTCGAGAAGTTTTCTCAGAGATTCCATAAGTAGATATGGGCTAATCATATTTAAATTTTAGAAAATAGCTATTCAAACCACATGAAATTTAATCATATCAATTTCTTTCTTTTATATTATATTTTTCCTTTTTCATTAATCATTTTTAATTAAATGTTAAATTAGAATATGCTAATTATATTCATTTTTTAATTAATTATAAAATTAAAATATAAGATTTTTAAAAGTTAGAATATTTTTAACTATTTTTTAAATATTTAATTTAATGTATATTTATTTAAAATTTATATTAATAAATTAAAGATAATTTGGTTTCAAAACAATTACAATATGCACACCACATTCTATAAATATAATAAATAAATAGATACAAATTGTTATTGTTTGGTTGGCCTAACTCACAGGGATTTGAACTTTGAATATCATACATTTACATAATACTTCATAACAAGGTGATTTTCAATTGAGTTACACTCAATGAGCTAAAATTATTTATTTTTTAAATATGTGAAAATTTTCAAATTACTTCATGTAAAACTTTAATATAAATTTGCAAGAAACTAGATACAATATTACGAAAAAAAGGAAATATTTTCTCAATTGTTATATATATATATATATATATATATATATATATATATATATATATATATATATATATATATATATATATATATATATATATATATATATATATATATATATATATATATATATATCAATTTTAAAACTATACATAAGAAATCCAAAAATTTTGAAATACAAATTCATCAATATATGCATTTTAAATCTTCTTTTTTTCTTTCTAAATGAAAAGTCAAAAATTTGATTCTTGCATATGTCTTATACTCACATCTCAATTTTCTTTTCACTATTGAAGAAATATATCAAAGAGATAAATAAACAATTTAATTCTTTATTAGATAAAATTTTAGTATTTAAACTTTTTCTTATTGTAAAAAGCTTTCTACTAATATTGTTAACACACACACACACATATATACACAAAATGTAGTTTAGTATTTTTTGATATTAATTTATTGTTAGGTATTAAGATTTTTAAGATTTTGGTAAAGATTTTCATTTAACAATTAGAAAACCAAGAATGCCTTATTAAGAAGCCAAGTAATATTTGTAGAAATTCCCACATGTAGATCACCTGATAATGCAATAGACTAAAGCAAAATACTTGATCTACTCCTACAACCAATTTAGTGGAAGCTTAATCGAACATGAGCAACATCAATAAGAACACATATAACTGATATGGAGAAATCAATCACACATAACACAGAAGAATTTACCCAGAGAAATCCTCAGCCTAAAACCCCAACTCTGTATTATTATACAAGTGGAAATATAGCCAGTATTACAAAAAGAATCAGCTTAAATGCTATCCTGCTCTCTCTGCAATACCTTTGTTGCTCATAAACAGTCAAAGGCCTCTATCTAACCTCTGGTCTTCCCTCCAAGCCTCCTATTTCTTTGCGCAATTTTGATTGGGATCTAATGTAGCTACTTGTGTGAATTGGCCTCTTCACACACTCACTAACCTCTAATCCAACTACACAGTCCCGAAGGAGATAAATCCTCATCATGGATGAGCTTCATTTATAGGAAAAATATTCATCCAACTGATAGTACATTGTCCCTTCTCTGATATCAACTGGGTCTCTGTCTGAACTAACATGCATGAGTTATTCATGAGAGAATCTTCAGTTATCTGAAGTGCAGTAGTTATATGCAAGCATGCATTAACTAACTGAACTCACATTAATTTAAACAAACTATTTAAATCAATCTAACTGTACTTGACTCTGTTAATTGAGCCAACTAATTACAACTCAAATTTGAACTCATCCTTATCTCTTTAACTGATGGATAAATTCCCCAATTAATAGATAAATTGTTGCATGTCCTCACATAGACTTCATGTTTGATTTTTCACAACTAATTAACTCAAGATAAATTAATTAATTATTTTACAAACATCGGCTAAGATCAAATTCGAATTTTACTTCCTATTTTTAGTCCAGGGACTGACTAAAATAGGAATCCATCCTGAATAGCTAAAAATAGAATGTTATTTTTAGCACTTCCATTTTTCATTCCCTATTGCCCAATCTAGCACTAGTACCCAAATTTCTATTTTTAACAGTTCTATTTTTAGCACTTTTATTTTTAGCATTTCTTGTTGCCATTTTCAACACTCCCTCTCAACAAGAAAGGCTTCCTCTCGAACCTAATCCTGTACCTTCAAAATGTTCTACATGCAACACTTCTACCAAGTGTGGTTGCTTCAACAACTCTCGCAATAAGAAAACTCCCAATTGACCTCTCTGTTGGGCTAGAAACATAATTTTATGCTGAAGCTCTACCTGCTGCTAACAAGTGCTCCCTCTCTGACCTCTACGCTACTGCAACATCTCCATGCATCTCACACCGTTGCACAGCTCTCTATGCCATCTTGCACTGGTGCAACACACTTGTGCCTCTCACATTGTTGCATCCTACTAACTCTGTGCTATCTTGGGATTCCTGCACTGTAGCTCTCTCTGCTACTCCATCCGTATCTATCTCTACCCAATTATTCAGTCCTGCTACTCCTCATTGGGGCTCCTGTAGCAAAGTCAAATCAAAGAGGTTGGGTACCTCAAGGATGCTGCCCCTCCTCCTTGGGATGATCATTCCACATCGCCCCACCTCCTACCTAGAACTATGGCTGCATGTGATCCCTCAGTCCACCTGGCTTGAAGTTTCCCCCTATTGGAGGTCTTTGCGTGAGTAGATGTCTCTGCTCGATCTACACTCAACTTCCCCTGTTGTCACTACTCCACAACCTCTTGAAGCTACTGCACCAATAGTGGCTCCTCCATAATCATCTACGACTTCTTCTAGCGCAGCATCTTGAGAGGTAATATACTCTCCCTCTCAACCACTAAGTCTCCATCAGTTGCCTTTCTGCTCAAGGCTTTGCATGCATCTTGAACCTCAAGAGCATACATGTTCTTGACTCGTGAACCGATATGCTTCACCTGTCTAGTGATGATGTGTCTAAAGAAAACCTTTCCCTTATTGAAGAATACATCATAGCCTCTCTCTTCCAGCATTGGGATCGACACCAAGTTTCTCTTCAATCTTGGTACATACTTGACATCGGTCAAGGTAAGGTGAGCTCCATGCTCCCTCTGAAAAATAACCGTGCCTACATTTGAGACACTATACTTTTCATCATTACCCATCGCCATGAGTATCAGGAGATCTTTCTCATCCAAAGTACTGAACAAACTCTTGTCACCAGTCATGTGGAAAGAAGCTCCACTGTCAAGAAACCAATCACTTCCCACCATGGATGAAACCATGCATGTGAAGAGTGTGAAATCCAACTAAAACTGTGAAGCAAGTGCCTCACCTTCAGATCCTTCCTCAGATCCCTTCTTGGATTTCCTCTATGGACAATTTGTAGAAAAAGGGCCCACCTCATGACAACAAAAGCATCACACTTTCAATTTGTCAAACTTCTTCCCACCATTGGAAGAACTGGATTCGGAAAGAGAAACCTTCTCCTTCCCCTTCTTCACCTTACTCACTAAGGCATAGTTTTCTTCATCCTCCATCGATGAAGAACCATCTCTGGTGCTTCTTCTTATCTCCTCCTACATCAAATTTGACCAAAGTCATTCCCAATCTGGCAGTTTCTCTCTTCCATTAACTGAGTCCTAGTAGCTATGCGAGCTCTTAGAAATACCTAAGAGTGCAAGACTCACCATGTCATCATTAGCTGTCATGATCCATACACTTCCAAGCTCATCCTTGTATGTGGTGAGCTTGTTCAGATACATAGAGATCGTGTCACCCTTTTCACACTTGATCTTTCAAAGTTTGTGCTTCAGTGCTATCTTCCTCTGATCACTGCTATTATGATATAGATATTTCAAGTTTTCCACATTAAAAACAGTGTCTCCTTCCCATGGAGACTCAAGACTATGTGATATTGAACTTCCTCCAGAAGGATTCTCCTTGCTCTAGCCACACATTTCTTCCATTCAACCAACTCAACAGTACTAGTCGGCTTGAGGACTTCTTGATCAATGAATTCCTTTAGACCATTATCCTCTAGTATTGCTTCCATGCGATCCTTCCCGGCTATATAATTCGAACTGCCATCAAGGGCATATTTGAGTCTCAAACCATAGAATGCCATAGGTGAAATAGAGGTGTGATAAGAACTCAATTTCTATATTCAGGAATCACAAAATTCAACTTCTTCCTTCTTGTATATTGTTCTTCCTTGATCACCTGTGCTCTGATACCATGTAGAAATTCCCACCTGTGGATCACCTGATAATGCAATAGACTAAAGCAAAATACTTGATCTACAACCAATTTAGTGGAAGCTTAATCGAACATGAGCGTCATCAATAAGAAGACATATAACTGATATGGAGAAATCAATCACACATAACACAGAATAATTTACCTGGGGAAAGCCTCAGCCTAAAACCCCAACTCTGTATTATCATATAAGTGGAAATATAGCCAGTATTGCAAAAAGAATCAGCTCAAAAGCTATCCTGCTCTCTCTACAATACCTCTTCTACTCATAAGCAATTAAAGGCCTCTATTTAACCTCTAGTCTGCCCTCCAAGCCTCCTATTTCTTTTGTGCAATTTTGATTGGGGTCCAGTGCAACTACTTGTGTGAATTGGTCTCTTCACACACTCACTAACCTCTGATCCAACTACACAGTCCTGAAGGAGATAAATCCTCATCATGGATGAGCTTCCTTTATAGGAAAAATATTCATCCAATTGATAGTACACTGTCCCTTCTCTGATCTCAACTGGGTCTCTGTCTGAACTAACATGCATGAGTTATTCATGAGAGAATCTTCAATTATCTGAATTGCAGCAGTTATATGCAAGCATGCATTAACTAACTGAACTCACATTAATTTAAACAAACTATTTAAATCAATCTAACTAGACTTGACGCTATTAACTGAGCCAACTAATTACAACTCAAATTAGAACTCATCCTTATCTCTTTAACTGATGGATAAATTCCTCAATTAATAGATAAACTATTGCATGTCCTCACATAGTCTTCATGTTTGATTTTTCACAACTAATTAACTCGAGATGAATTAATTAATTATTTTACAAACAGCTGCTAAGATCAAATTCAAATTTTACTTCCTATTTTTGGTCTAGGGATTGACTAAAATAAGAATCCATCCTGAACTGCTAAAAATAGAATGTTATTTTTAGCACTTCCATTTTCATTCCCTGTTTCCCAATCTAGCACTAGTACCCAAACTACTATTTTTAGTAGTGCTATTTTTAGCACTTCTATTTTTATCATTTCTTGTTGCCATTTTCAACAATATTAGTAATTGATATCATTTCTAACTATGGAATAACGACTATGTGAGTTATCTTCCTCACTTAATAGAGATATATATAAATAAATTATAAAGGAGGCTGAAAGAATATGTCTAGCATAAAATTTAATTTAACCTAAAAAGTCATTGCCATGCCACTATAGTCATTGATATCAGAGGCTAACTTAGTGAACCCATATGGCCCATCATTATAGGTTTGTGGTGCACCATGACTCATTTAATCCCATCATTTTTCTCAATCTGAAACTACGTGATTCCATACTACACCTTAATTTTTATATTTAACGTTTATTAAAATTCATAACATTAACACTTATTGAAGTATGTAGATAATCATTCCATACAATTATACCTTAGCATAAACAATATGCAAATGATATGAATGAAAGTAATCGTATATAATCAAGAACCCAACTAGCCTAATAGTTGTCAACTATTCAAATGTGTTACAACCAAGTGAACTCTAGTCTCATATAGCAATTTAAAAATTATAAGAGCACACAATTCATACAAACTTATCCCCAAATTTCCTGTTTTATTTACTACCATCAATCACAACTTTTCCATACATCAAAAACATTTCACTTGATAGAAATAGTAAGTAGTCTCGTATGCATGCAATGTATGAAGAGTTAAGTTAAGTGAAGGAAAGAAAGTTAAGTCTAATATTAGAAGTCAAGTGAGTTAGAGTTTAGAAGTTAATGCCTTGTCAATAAAGGTTAAGTTAAGGAAAAGAAAAATGTCGATTTATGTTAAAGTGAAGTTAGAATAGTTTAGTTAAAGTGTCAAGTCATAGTTTGCATGAGGAAAATAAAGTTAGATTTTGCATGATCCATATTTAGAAATTTTAGTGCGTATATACTCATGGTTGGGTCATTGTAATGTGAAGTAAGAAGAGAGATTAGCAGCAACTCAATGGATGCATATGGGAGAATAATTAATGAATATAACTTGTTTATTCAATCAAAATCTTCTGTACTTATTTGTCTAGCATTTGAATGTTTACCTCTATCTCTAATTAACAAGTGGTATCAGAGAAAGGTTTAGCAAGGTTTCAAAGAACCAAAGGAGTTAAGAAGTTTATGAGCTACTTCCACTAAGAGCCTTGGCTATTGTGGGTAGCCTACAAATCAAAGTTTGCATCCATTGGTCCATAAGTAGAAACTAGAGCTTGTTGAGAGTTTGTAAACCCAACTACTAAAATATTAGGGTGAGTAGCCTAGAGAGCCACCACCGTATCTAGAGGAAAGATCCACCACGACTCACTAAAGAAGGAGTCTCCACCGTAAGTTGTAGCCATGAGCCTCCATAAGAATATGCATAGAAGAGCTTAGCAAAGTTGCTAGTAGTTGTTGGGAGCCACCATTAAAGTGAAGGTTAAAATGTTTAGTTTTAAATATAATCAAGTGTATGTGACATTCATTTCTAGAAGGCTTACACAATTAGGAAAGATGATAGAAGAAAAAAGAAATACGACAATCATGGGTCACAAAGCAAGACTGAAGCAAACTGAGAAAATAAATCAAAAGGAAGAGCCAAAGTATTTCAAAGAGATCATAGAGGTTCTCACCATAGTTGGGGCATCTAAAATACAAGTAGATGAAGTATAACAATTTGAGGATGAATGGATTGGGATAGATCTGGTAACACTTCCAAAATTACTGGTAAAAATTTTAATTGTTAGGAACTGTCAGAATTAAAACTTTTATTCGATGTAAAGAGTTGAGTATCAATATAATAACCCATATGATGAAGTATGTGATAACTTAGTATTGGATATTATAAAACACACATTGGATGAGAAGTCCTTGTGCAAGGTAGCAAAAACTACATCTTCGTAGGAAGCTTGGAAGACCTTGGAAGTAGAATTTGGTATAAAGGAAAGTGACATAGAGCAACGAATTCTGTTATAGTCTATTGAAGAATCAATAGAAATTCAACTCCAGGTCTGAGAGTAAATGAGCAAGACTCTAGGAGGAAAACATTGTTTGGATAATCCCACTCAAATGTGGATGATGGTCATAAATAGTATAAACGTGAAACCCATCATCTAGACATGCATATGGATGAATAATAGATAGAAAATATTGCAGAGTGAGAAGTTGAAACCTCTATGTGTGAAGTAGAGCAATAGGATATAGATGCTCAAGAACCCCACTGTAATGTGGATCATGAAGATGATGGTGAATCACACTATGACGAGACACATGTGGATGGTGAATGCAAAGTGATTTGTGAATTGGTGAATCCAACAATAGACCTTGTTGATGATTGTGAAGCTTCCAATAAAAAAGTGAATAATCGGTGTGATGTAGATGGCATGATTGTAGTTGATGATGACCTCTTTACATTAGAGTTTGAGGCATTTAAGTTTGAGAATAACAAATAAATTTCCATATGAAGTAGTGGTTTGTAGAGCTAAAAGTGAATCTCTCATGAATCCAGCAACAAATGAGGAATTTGGTGAAGTTGAAATTGTTAATGAGCACATTCATGCTCATATACCTCACTACAGAGTGGATGAAAATTATGTTGATGAAGTTTGTGGTCTCTTTTTTGAAAGAAGGACTGATTTTGGAAATATGGAAGTGTTGTGTTTGATGAAGAATTGAAGGTTGAAGCTACCACTGTAGAAAAACATTATGAAGCAATAGTTAGAATTTCTCATGAAGCAGTGTGTGATCTAGCAACAATTGATGATTAAGAAGATGATAAAGTGATTCATGAGATCTTGGTGAGAATAACCACTAACAACATAATAGTGGAAGATAACCTCAATGTTGTTGAAGAGGTAGAGAAGAAAGAAGAAGCAGAGAAAGCTCTCAATGCATAGCATAATGTAGATGTTTTCAACATTGATTTTTGAGTATGCAAGTAGATAGGACAACAATCCAATTATAGTTATAGTTGAAAGAGAATATCAACAAAAGGATGTAGGAAGGGGCATGGAAGTTTATGAAGACAAAGAAGAAAGTATTGAAACAACATTTCAACAATGGAGTCAAGAAGAGATCAAATTATACTATCAATAAATATGGCAAAAAGAAGATTAGGAATACGAAGGAGAAGAAGAATGGAAAAAATCATAGTTTGAAGATGAAGAGTTGTGATAGTAGTCCATGTTCGAACAAATATTTTAAGAGGAAGCTATAGAATATAGGCTTTGAAAGCCTAAATTGTTTTTTAGAACAAATATAAAAGAAGTCAAAGAAAAATTACAGTAGGAACAAGTGAATAAATATGGAGCTTATATCAAGAAAGCAGAATTAAAAATGAAACATTTTAAGGCTATAGAATATGGAAAAAATGAAAAAGAAAAATTTGCATTGTATTATTTTGAGTCAATTTTGTATTGCAAGCATAGCATGCCTAGTTGAATCACAATTAAGTTTAGGTTGAGTCATATGGTCGTAATTAAGGGGGAGTTTTATAAATAGTAATTAATCTCGTATGCATGCAATACACAAAGAGTAGAGTTAAGGAAAGAAATTCAAATCTAATATTAGAAGTCAAGTGAGCCAGAGTTAGAAGGTTAATGCTTTGTCTAGAAAAGTTGAGTCAAGACAAAGAAAAATGTTGAGTTAAGTTAAAGGAGAGTTAGAAAAGTTTAGTTAAATCTTGAAGTCCTAGTTTGCATGCGGAAAGGAAATTTAGATTTTGCTTGATTCCATATTTAAAAATTTTGATGTTTATATACCTCTAGTTGGGACATTGTAATGTGAAGCAAGGAGAATATGCGTAGCTCGATGGATGTATATGAGAGAATAATTAGTGAATATAAATTCTTTATTCAAGAAAAACATTGTGTATTTATTTATTTTTTGTTTGCCTACTTATCTTTGCCTCTAACTAATAATAACTTATCTCCCTACACTTTTTCATGTAAGAAAATTGTGTCATGACTTGTGCAATGACCCACCCAATCATGTTAGACATTGGGCAATCACACACTATCCAAACCCATATAAACTTATGCATTTCCCCTCCAAATCCTTCACCAAATATTCATCTCATGTTAGAAATTATAATCCAAATGGTACTTGGTCAAATTCTTGTTGTCTTAGCCAACTCTCTTGTTGCATTTACAAGAAATCGTTCCAAATTGAAGAAGGTTGCATCCTTCCATTTCGAATGGGTCAATATTTTGTATTACATACTTTTCCCAAATGATAGTTTGGCCCAACCCATATCAATAGTCATCTATGCTCCTTTGTGCTCACTTGACTTATGCGCTATCCTGCCATCTCCACTCTAGCTGATTCAAATCGTTCTAATGGTTGCCTCTCTACTTTCTTGCATGATACCCTCATCCATTCATCCCTTGTGCTACACATTAACCTTGTCTTCATACTAGACTTGTGAAATCATCTTATGCGAGCCCCTTGATGCTTCACATGCCATAAAAAGGAAAAAAAATGTCTAAGGATTGTGCTTGTTATCATTCCATCATATTTTTATTGCTCTCATTTACTTAATATAATTATTCTAAGTGTATTTCCTATCATGCCAAGTTTGTAAATCTAAATCAAATTGTGTTTTTCATTAAAAAATAATATGAATATATACAAGGAGAGGGAGACTATTGGGTTTCATCTATCAATGTCTCTTTGTCTTCTAAATTCCTTTATTTTTTTTCTATTTACAATATTTTCATATTTTTTCTTAATCCCAAAAATTAGGTGTCAACGTTCCCCCCATTAATCTAAAGGGATGTTGGTGAGTCCAAGCATCATTTTGAACCTTTCAAACTTTTCCATTCCAAGTGCTTTAGTGAAGATGCTTACAATCTGCTCATCTGTGGAAGAATGTCATCTGTGTATTTCATTGGCCTCAACATGATTTCAAATCAGACATTATTTTGAATTTATGTGCTTCATTCAATCATGGCACTTTGGGTTCTTGGCCAACTTTATCACATAAGTGTTTTCAGTCAAAACTGCATTCCATACACTAAAATAGTCCCTAATATGATTCTAACAATGTGAACTACATGATTATGGATAAAAACAAAATTTTCTATGTCTACACTCACATGTAGTATTAGGATTTCAATGGATATATTCAATTGGGACTCATACAATGAACTATCAAGACTTGGAATTTTCATTTATAGGTCCATATGATAAGAAGGTTATGTTGAGAGGAATGCATTCATACCCGCCCAATATTGTGACATTCAATAGGATGGAGGCATATCTTCAACATGGGGATATAATATGTGTCGTGAAATTTCGAATCATGGAGAAGAAACTGACAGAACAACATAGAGAGTATCCCTACGACATCATGGAATTTTTGCAAAAGCACTAGAAAGTTTTTTGAGATATACCACTAGGATGACCTCTAAATAGAGGATTTGAGAACATCATTGAGTTAGAGGAAAGGGTCAAGTATGTCATCATTACCCCTTATCGACATCCCAAGGTATATAAGGATGAAATAGGGAAATCCATCTGGTAGTTGCTGGCATTAGGACACATTCGACCAATATCAAGTCATTTCTCCTCATCCATTGTGTTTATCAAGAGGAATAATGGATCCCTAAGGATGTGCATAGACTATCATGCACTAAATAATAATACCATCAACAATTGATACCCTATCCTCAGGATTGAAGAATTGATTGATGAGTTGAAAGGGGCCAATTATTTCTCAAATATTTCCCTCTGCTGAGGTTATCACCAGATCATAGTTCAAGAATAGGACATTCCTAACACAACTTTCATATGCTACTGCAAACACTGTGAGTTTCTGGTGATTCCCTTTGGATTAACTAATACCCTTGCCACATTTTAGTTTTGTATGAACCACGTGTTCAACAAGAAATTATGAAAATTTGTGTTGGCCTTCTTCAACAACATCTTGATTTAATGTCTAAAATGGGAGAAACACCTACAACATTTGGATGAGGTATTGGCAATATTAGAGGCACAACAATTCAATGAAAAAATATCCAAATGTGAGTTTGACATGACAAAGATCTTATACCTTGGCCACGTAATTGGAGGCCATGGTGTCAAAGTACATCAGGAGAAGATTGAATTCAATCTCAATTGGCCCATTGCCAAAAGTGTAATAGAATTGAGGGCGTTATTAGGTATTTTTACTTATTGCAGGAGATTTGTTAAGGGTATTCATAGTTGGCAGCCCCACTGACTGATCTAGCTAAAAATGGGACCTTCAAATGGGCAAAGGCAACATAGGAGGCATTTGAGCAACGAAAGAAAATGATGAGTTCATGCAAAGTTTTAGCCTTGTCGGACTTCTATCAACAATTTGTATTGAAGTGTGATGCCTGTGGGGAAGGAATCAGGGTTGTTTAACATTGAACCATCATCCAATTTATTTTAAGAGTAAGAAGCTCAACTATTATCAACGTGCGTATTCTATCTATGACAAAGAAATGTTGACAATTATGCATGCATTGACCAAGTTTTAGCCATATCTAGTGGGAAATAGGTTCAAGGTCAATACTAATTGTAATAGTCTTAGGTACTTCCTGAATCAGAAAATATGGTGTATTACATAGCAATATTACAATAGAGAAGTCCTCACTTCCATAGGAAAGTCCCTATTTGAACTATGCTGACAATGGGGAAGGAACTAGGGTTGTTCTAACACAGAACCATCATCTGATTTCTTTGAGAGTAAGAAGCTTAAATATTATCAACATGCTTATTCTATCTATGAAAAATAAATGCTGACAATTATGCATGCATTAGCCAAGTTTTAGCCATATCTAGAGGGAAACATGTTCAAGGTCAAAACTAACTATAATAGTCTCAGGTACTTCCTGCATCAGAAAATATGGTGTATAAATAGAATTATTGCAACAAAGAAGTCCACACTTCAATAGGAAAGTCCCCATTCAAAATTTGTTTTGTATATTTGTCACCTTCACCTTTGGACATTGCATTTGGGCAACAAGGAGGAGTGAGGGTAGATTTTACAGGAGACACCATGAGGGCTACAATTTTTATAGAAAAGATCAGGTAGATCCATATATAGGTACAAGGGACACTACAGAAGCCAGAGGAGATGTATAAGTCCACACATGATCAACATTGAATAGAGAAATCATTCAAGGTGAGAGATAGACTATGGATATAGTTGAACAAGGAGAGGCTATAGGGTCCTAGTAATAATCAAGGATCTAATTTATGGTCCCTTTAAGATACTAGAAAAGGTGGGTGATACTTCCTATCGACTCAATTTTTCACAATATGTGTGCATTTACTTAGCTGTGAATGTAAAGAATTTGAAACTCGATGAGCCTTCCATTGTAGATCAAGAAGAGGAACAAGTCCTACCTTCTGTTGAGGATTTGACACCAGATTCTTAGGTAGAGCTAACAAAATATGCAATTTTGCAAACCAAGTCTAGAACTACAAGACAGGGGTAACATGACCTTTGGAAAATTGGATTGAAAGGAAAACTTCCCAACAAATATAAATGGTGCACCCACGAAAAGGTGTATGTATGATTCAAATTGGATAAATATATTATTTTTCATCCATATCGATCCTTCAACAGTGGAAAAAGTGGAGGAATCAACTATCGAGGCTATTTTTTACCAGCGGGACTTAGTTTTGCAAATTAGGGTTTGAAACCTTTTAGGATCATTTTGAGGCATCATAAAAGGTTTATTGGGTGTAAAAAATTTCTACTGTAGTGTGGCACATTTTTTTCCTATTGTACACATAGATACCTTTCCAACAATCCAAGAATCACGTCAATCAAAGTCCATATTTGAAAGTTATCCCACTTAGAAGTTGACCTTCCTATTTTAACCTCCATAATTTGAGATGATGTCATGTCATCCCCAATTATTCTTGAAAAATGGGCTATCCATGTGATTACAATGTAGAAGACTCTAAAAGAGTCTATATTGTAACTTTGGTTAAGAGTTGAGGTATTCAAACCTCACCACTAGTACGCTATCAAGTTGTGTTATAACCAAGCCACCAAGAGGAAAAGAGGCTCCATTCTTTTGAGTGCATTTGTTCCATACCGGAGCAAAAATAGCCAAGAGATATAGGGGGTAGAGCACACAAAGAAGATTTTTGCACTGTATCAAACCCCATGCCACAAGCCATACTTCTTTGTACTTCCATTAAGAGAAATAGTGTAGAGTGCCCTCACCTTCTAGCTGGGTTTTTCTCCTAGAAGGGTTTCTGAGGTCGTATCATGTGTTAAATGTGTTTGTGAGATTTTATTTTTCCATTCTCTATTTCATGCATAATTTTAATTTTCATTCATATGTTATTAAAAATAATCTACATGTCTATAAATTTAAAAGATATCAAACTATAATAGTGTATATTTGGAACTTTTAATTGTAATTTTATCAGATATGTTGTGATGAACTATCTAGTGGAATATCCATGATAGTTAAATGGATCACAAGTACACCCTCCTTTTATCCATTCCTCAATGATATAATTTTAGTTAAGCTCAAAGGTTTTTTTGAAGTCATTGAAAAAACGTAAGGGACTAGTTTTATTATTAGAAAAATATTCCAAATTTATTTGAATCATAACAATGTGGTCCATAATTAACTCCTACATTACAATTAATTTATTGATGAGCATTTAGTGTTGCTACACTTGTACTAGCATTCATGTATAACAATAATGTAACAACTCTCAATTAGAAAGGGACCTTTAGCTCTAATATTTTCCCAAGGTTAGTTCAAAGCACCATGTTAAAGGTGTTTTTTGAAGTCAATGAAGAAACATGGGATATTAGTTTCATTATTACAAATCTCCTCCACACTTACTTGAAATATAAAAATGTGGTCCACAATTAATTTGAAACTTATAATTTTGGTGTGGCCTTCAATTATTTTTTTACATATTTCTAGCCATACACTAATATATATTTCAAAGATAATTTGATGCATCTTGGATGAAATATGGGTTATCATGGCGACTTGTAATTAGGGGAATTTATTTTTTCCTTACTTTCAAAAATAGGGACCATTAGGATTTGAGTCTAGGGTTTAAGGGAACTTTACTTAACTTGAAAATTCAAGATGTTAAGAATGTAAAGGGTGAGGATAGGTGTTCCAATTTCTATGATGTCTACTTGGTATCTTTGGATGTCCTTAACTTTCCTTGTTTCTTTTGATGCCCTTAGCTTTAGAATTTTCTAACAAATTAACCCCAAACTCTATTCCTTAACTTGAAATTTCAAAATGTTGTGAATGTAAAGGATGAGGATAGGTATTCCAATGTCTATGATGTCTACTCAATATCTTTCAATGTCCTTAAATTTCTTGGCTTCTTTCGATATCCTTAGCTTTCCATTTTGATAACCACTTAACCCCAAACTCTATGCCTTCTAAAGGAAAACGTCTCAATGTGTAAATATGGTTTGAATGTTTTTGATGATATAAGGAGATTCATAAAGAATTTTAAGTTATAGACTGTAATGTTTCAAACAAATTATTTTTTTCTTTAATTTTATCAACTAAAATTCATCTACACAATTTCCTAAGAGCTAACTTAGATAATTATACGTAGATAGTTATAAAACATTTTTTTATTTTAAATAGGGATTTGTAGCTGTTTAATTTTCCATATTTTATCTAGCAATCTTACAACACTTAGCATATGAAAGGTTAGCCATACTATTCTTGTTGATTGACTACTTGACAATATAACACGTTTAATTTAAGACAAAATTAGTATTTGACTACACTACTATCATGTTCATTATTTGTCAATGTGCTTGTTTTCTGTGGATAGAGGAAAAACCATGCATGAGGGCTAGGAGAAGATTTTCAGTATTATTCCTCTAGTGTCTAATTGCGCTTCACTTTTCCACAATAATATTATTTTCTCTACATCATTTCACACTATAAACAATAGGGTAAATTCATAACCCTTTTGGTGGTATTCATTTAGTTTTGTTAGAAGTAATGAAATGTGAATGACATTTTTGGGTTCTCTTGCAAGTCCCTTCAAGGGTTTTTTCAAGAAAACCTCTTAGTAATCAATTGTTTTGGGTTTTAGCACATTTATTTTTATTATAGAGAAAAATATGAAACAACGTCACCATCAATTTCCTTCTCCTAGACAATTAGTCCTATAGCAATTTATCGAATTTATTCACACACACTAGGAGCATGGCTTGGATGGATACACATTGTATATACCAACGTGAATGGATTAAAAATTTTCATGACTTTTAGGGGACTCTATTGATCATATAGATAGTAAATTCCTCTATCTATCCATTTTATTGAAATCCTTTCGGGTTCCAGTTCTCAAAATGGTGACTGGTATGCGAAACTCCTGTGAAATCTATGATGAGGAATGAGGAAAATAACAAGATGGGGTTTGTCGAAACTCCTAAAAAATCTATGGTGGGGAATAAACCCATCATCAAACCTCTTGCAAATGAATGGTAGGGAATGAATAAAATAACAAGATCGGGTTTCTAGATTAGGCCCCTTAACTAGCCCAACAACATTTATTGCCTCTATAATGGTGGAGGGCTTTAGTTCCCAGTTTTTCTCTCAGCTTCTCGCAGGTCCACAGATTGAAATTTCGTAAGAACAAGAGCAAAACCTAAGGCCCTTATCATTGGTGGACTTTAATGGAAGAAACAATAGTAGAAATAGATATAAATATAATGATGTTTTTAGTATTTGATAGGGTTTTGTGACCGGATCAGTGTTGACAAGCGGTTTGGGCAAGTCCATAAATGACCTCTAAGGACTGGTGGTGGAAATTTTGCGAAGAGATTGGATATGCGAGTTTGATTCAATGCACCTAGATTGAAAGAATCCATGTTTAAGTGCTTTCCTTTTGTTTGTTAACTTCGTGGGGTGAGATCTTCTTATTTGACTATCCCCTAGTCTCAACCATACTACCTTGCTAGATTCCCCTATTTTTCTCTCCAACTCAGGTATGAAAAAATAAGGTTTCAATTTTGTTTTTTATTTCTCAAGAAATTCAATATCCGGAGAACTTTCTCATATTTCATATATCCTTTAGGTGAAAGAATAGGAAAAACATCCCCTTGGCTTCAGTGACCTGTCTTCACTAGAAATAATATACCATCCCTCTCAAGTCAATCAATTCTACACCTAGAACAGTGTGAAAATTGGAATGATCTGGTTCGACACGATAACCTCATTGTTCTCAATACACTTAAATTGAACGAATTCATATTTCCAAAGCCAATTGAATCTAATTATGGTGCAAAAGAGACATTTCCACAATATCAAGCCGAAGGAGATATGAACCAAAGCTAACAACTCCACATCCAACATATATAATGGTTCTCATATTTCCATTGTTGTTGAAAATTTTATTGGGAAATTTCAGCATCTGAAAAATCTGCACAATATTTAGATAGGTTTTCTAAGTTCCAAGAAAAACACATACATGCAAGGAAGATAGGAAATAGAGCACTGAATAAAACATTTATCTACAACTTCAAAAAGATAAGTAGGAACACTGAATATGTGAACTTAGGCCATATCTACAGGTTAAATAATAATAGCAGAGCTCCTTTAGAAGGAAATGTGATCCTAAATTACAAAAATCCATACTTTTGCAAGGGAAACATTGCACTTGTCAACTATGCCATAAAAATTGATCTTATCTCCATTCACCACCATCCAATTTTGATATTATTTCTCCTCAACAAGATGTGTATGAGGTGTGTTTACCTTCCATCATCTCTTCTTGGAGGCCATCGAATTGGCACCCAAAGAAGAAATTAAGTTAGAAGTTAATGATGATACATATATCACTTGAATCTAGAAGAAAAGAATAGACTTTGAGGTTGGTTTTATCTATGTTTATTTCACTTATAAGCCCCAATTGTAGTTGTAAATGGATTTAATTATAGTCATCATACCATATCCATGTATAATTGTCTTTTTATATTTGAGTAGCTCTATTTTACTAATTTTTTCACATAGATTACATATGTGTCCTTTTTGTTCGCTTTATTTGCATCCATTAAAATGTATTGTGATTGTCTACAGTGAGACTCAAAAATTGAAAAATTCTTGGATAAAAAGCCAAATGAAAAACAAAGGAGAGATAAAAGGAAATCAATCCAAACACAAAATAGTGGTGAAGTATTGGATTCCCAATCTTTGATTCCTATCTATAGGTGTTAGACTATATCAATGAAATAACTTTAGGAACCAACTTGAGGAGCACATAAAATCCATGTTCTATATCATGTCTTATTTGCTAAGAAACATTATATCATGTTGCATTTTCAAAGGAGTGTAAATTTACATCATAGGCACAAAAAACATTAATATTAGCAAATATTTTGGTCCAGGACAGTTGTGTATGAAGTTTGTATGTAGTTGGAAGAAATTGGAATATCAAGTCCATAAGTAGCCTCTGGGGACCGGTGGTGGTAGTTTTGCAGAGATATTCACTTTGCGAGGGGAATTCACTGTACCTAGATTAAATGTAACCTTGTTAAAGAGATTTCCTTTTGTTTCTTCACTTTGTGGGGTGAAGTATTCTTATTTGACCATCCACCCGGTCTCAAACCTACTACCTTGTTATATTCCCCTATTATACTCTCCATATTAGGTCTGAACAAGTCAGGTTTCAAGTTTTTTTTTTTTTTAAATACTTGTGATGATTATCAAATTACATAATATGCATATACTAGATGAAATATGAAAATAGGAGGAGAACTAGCTTAGATTTGGTCTTGGAATTCGGAAGGTGTTTAAGAAAACATAAAATTAGGCCTTTCCAATCTGATATGGGATCAATGAAGAGTAGGCGATATTTTGAGAGACACCCTCTTCAATGTTTTTTGATGGAATAACTTTTTTTGGCAGTGGGAAGCAAGTAGAGTGTATTGTGTAAAAACATTATGTATTGGTTTTTGGATATTAGCCTTAGGGATCACCCTCGTTTTTCAAATGGAGTTAGGTTGGGGCACATTTTTTATATTCTTTGTAGGTATGCATTCTTTCATGCTCAATTTTTCATAAAACAAAAACCTTGTAGGTTGTCATTAATATATATAAATCTAAAATAATTTGTTCGTTAGTATTAAGAACCAGAAAACTTTTCTAAGTCTTTGTTTATTACAATAGTGAGTTAGAGTCTGAATTTTTTTCATAACAGGAAGAATTTAGGGTTTGGTTTTCTTCTTCTTACCATGCATTTATTATGTTATGTGGCAGAGACAAAATAATATGGCAAATGATAATCTTTCGGTCATCACTTTTGGACTTAGCTTTTGTTTATGACAGCGAGATGGGTTTCAAGTTGGAGTTATTGATTTTGGATTTTTTCTTCCTTTGAGTAGGTGCATACGTTCCACTACTCATTCTATCTTTTCTTGCTTGCAAAAATAGTCCACAAAAAACTAGAGTAAATTAACTTCAAAAAAGAAGAATGAAACAACTACTTAGGTAGTGAAAAGTTTGTCTAATGTTATCAATCAAATTTCGATGTACACAAATTTTAGATGAATAAAAAGTAGTATTTTATTATTATAATTGAATCATTTTTAAGAAACATGTAAGATCCTAATGTCTTTTACTTGTAATTTTTACTTGTTGATGTTATAAAGAGATCATAAGCCTCTCCTTTTGAAGTGAAAGATTTTCTAACCTATATCTGAGTGAGAAGAATAAAATTTAGCAAAGACTACATGTTGGTTCTCAAAAGGGCATTCAACCATAAATGGTTTTCCTTATTTCTATCTGCTTATTCTATTTTGTCTATGAAAGAAGTTGTAATTCCATTACATGAGAAAGGGATTACATTATGTATATTCTATTACAACATTTTCAGTAAGAATTTTATAGGATAGAAAAGAACATTGGTCCTATTTTGTCTTAGATAAAACAATATGATCCTTCCTAAAGTTACTTAGTATGCCAAAAAATAGGAGTTCTAAAAAAATTTAAATATATTGCAAAAGCCCAATTTTTCTTGCCTCATCCTATGATCCTTCATTTACATCCTCTACATTTCACCTCAAAGTTGAGAAACAGTCTATATGCTTTGCAGTAAACGTAGAAACATTAAGTAAAATCATCTAAAAAACCATCAATATCTATCACTTACTTCTAACTAAGATATTCATTCATATTTTATAAACAAGAAGTGTGCTTTGATTCCTGGAAGAGGCCATTCAACTCTTCCATCAACATCCATTGCTCAGTTTCCAATTACAGTCATCCTTTAGACAAATCATCAACTATCTTATTTCTTTCTCTATAAACATGCTGGAAAGATAAATATGTAAAATAGGATTTTAGAAAATTAATTTCCTCTAGTATTGGCTGGAGAAGAAATTTGTCCATCTGATATTCTGCAATTAGCTATTTGATCACCAACTTTGAGTCACTAGAGACTTGAAGATGAGAGGTTATTTTTTCTGCAGCTAAAATCATGGACAACTTTAGCATCATTATCTCAACAAAATTTTATGTTCCACATCCCAAGCCAACCCTAAACTTCACAATATGAAGCTCATAAATATAAATAATTCCACCTGCACATACGAAATGATTTCCTTGTGATGAATCATCAAAGTATAACTAATTCCTAGATCCATCTATGACCTCCTCAATAATTTGCCTTTTGAGCCTTAATAATATTTCCCTTAGGGAAACCTTTTAAGATATTGAACCTTCGAGTAGTTGACAAAAAAGGAATGATGAACCTTCCAAACACCCCAAAGAAAATGGAAGATTTATAACCATCCAAACAACCTAAAGAAAATGGTTGGTGGAGATTTTACACCATCATTATTTTGATCTTTGATTCAATTTTCTAGAGCTTTCTCAACTTGTCCCCTCTCCAAAACATTTTATTTCTTGACAAATTCCCATCTCTTTTTAAATTGGGCTACATAACCAGATTTTATGGAAAGTATGGTTAACAAATTCATCACTTTAACATCACAAGGGATGTCTACCTAATCCATATATCCTCCTCTTTTGTAAATTATCCTAGGTCATCACTTTGTTATATAGGACTAGTGACTTTGAACATTTTCCCCCATTTCCATATGAACAACTCTCCAAAGCATGATTCCACTGCTTAACCCTTTGGTTGGTACCAATTGAACATTTTTTCGCACTGCTATATAGCCTTTAATATTTATTCAGTTGGTCAAGGTTATGGTCTCATAGGCTTGTTTGGTTCTAACTGGGATGTTGAAATCTTGGCTGGTTAAAGAATTAAAAAAAACTTTGTCCTAGATATTTGTCATGATCGATCTATGATCTTGTTTGAGAGTTTACAATCATCCTTATTCTGTATCTTGAGAAGGATTGAAAGTCCTTATTGGCTTCACATGTGGTTGGTTATCCTGCATTGGTCCCAAGAGAGAACTCAAGTTTGCACTTGAATCCTTTTGGGATGGCAAGAGTAGCACACCTATATTATAGAATGTGGCAAAGGCTTTGAAAAATTTTCCACACTCCTATATAGCCTTTAATTTTTATTCAATTGGTCAAGTTTATGGTCTCATAGGCTTGTTTGATTCTGACTGGGATGTTGAAATCTTGGTAGCTTACACAATTAAAAAACCTCTTTCCTAGATATTTGTAAAACCTCATTTATGATCTTGTTTGAGAGTTTACAAGCATCATCCTTTTGTCCCTTAAGCATGATTCAAATTCCTTATTGGTTTCACATGTGGTTAGTTATCCTGCACTGGCCTCAAGAGAGAACTCAAGTTTTTAGTTGAATCCTTTTGGTATGGTAAGAGTAGCGCACCTGAATTGTAGAATGTGACAAGGGATTTGAGAGCTGCAAGATGGAAGCATATGGTTGGTGCCATGCTAACATATATCACAAGCAACACCTTTTCCTATTATGAATAGGTCCTTGCCACAACTTCCATGATTGGGGTTGTTCCTACACGATTTGGATGAAACAATGGGTGGGATTTGATTAAAATATTATCAATGGCACACAGAAATGCTAAGCTTCCTGCTATGAAGATGACCAAGTGATTTGACACTAACTAGTAAGTGCAACACTACCAATTGTAGAAAGCTGTCAATATATTGATTTTACTAAATAGATTTCTCAAATTCTTGTAAATAGATTTATCCTACAAATAGGTAGACACGAATAACTCCAAAACACACATAGTGTATCATTAGGGATCTAAATTTTATAATATTGTGATATATATTATTTGCATCAAGACCATAATTTAGTTCCTTGAAAATAGTTACATAGTACTTGAATACCTAAATTCATATGGTGTAGGTTTGGTGATCTAAATTTTCTATACTGTGACAAATAGCATTTACCCGATGACCATCATTTAGTTGAAGGTTGTATATTCTATTGGGTTGGATATAGTATATGAGATAGAGCTTGATAATTAAATTAATACATGGATTGCATCTTCTCTATGAAAACTTCTTCAAGTACTATCTCTGGCCGAAGAATTCATTGGTCAAGCAGATTTAATAAATAAGAAAAAGGTTGAAAATGAGTTTAAGTCATGGCTTGCATTTGCTGCACAAAAAATACTTGAAGTCGTAGCTTTGGCGAAAGCATTGACTAGTCAAGTAAATCGGTTAAAGATCCTAAATGTTTTGGGAACTTGCACTGTTTTGATTACTGTAAGAAATGTTTTTGAAGGCAATGTGATGAGGCTCATCAATGGGTAAATTATATGGACCTTAATACAACTCTCTAGCTTACTAAAATCAACTTTTCTCATAATTCTTTACATGTTTTATTATATTTTGCTTAATGAGAAGGGTAAAGATGAGATGTGATGTTTGGTGGTCTAATGTGCATTGATTGTAGGTTTTGGAGAAAATTTTGGCTAATTAAAGTGCAGGAACTCAAGGAAGACATGCAAGAGGGATTTTAGGAGATGGGATCTCCCTCCTTAACTCCTCACTTACTCGAAGATTCTTCCATCGAATCTCATCAGCTCTGAGTTGCAAGTAGACGAGCCATTAAGATCATTAGCAGCCAAGCTAGTGATAGTTGAAGACTAGTTGATCTCGAGATTGGGAGCTAAGCCTCCCTAAATTTAAGGAAGTTGTTGGTAACTTAAATTGTATAAATAAGAATTCCTAGAGCCTCATAAGGATTTAGGATTTTGTTCATTGTAGCCAAGACGAATTTTTGAGTTGAAACATTGTGACTGACCACTCTTGTGTATTTTTTATATTTTAATGAAAATGAGAAGGATTCCCTTGATCCAACACTGTTTTGACTTAGAGGGTTGCAACTCTTGGGTTAGGGCCCAACCCTAGCAGCAAAGGTTCCTCTTTTTGTAGATGTATGCTTATATTATATTCATAGTTAGTTGTTGAACTGATTTTGGTGTTGTTATTTTGAAAATATTGGTATGATTAATTAGTTTACTTCCATTTGTGGATAGTTAGAACAATGGTATCATAGTGATACAATACATTTCAAAAAGGCTGGCAATAACGGTTCTCACCTCATCTCTCTCTTTTGGGATCATGACTTGAGGGACACTTTCATACAACCCAAAAATAGAATTCTTGCTTTGCTGCATAATCTAGGGTTTCTTGATGAGTAGGTCATTATATTTAAGTTTCCTAGGATAAGTTTCAATTTTCATTTATGATCTCTTAGGTCTTGTATTGATTTCAGAGCACTTCCATTCATGCAAGTAGCAATTAGATGGTAATAGATCCATTTTCTTCCATTTAATAAATCTATCCTATTTATACATGAACTTGTGTATAGATGCATACAAGAATGTGTATTGTTGGAGGAGCTTATACATTGCAGGGAGACCTCATCTCATTTTCCTCATCCAATGCTTATCCACCCATGTCATAAAAAACCACTAAAATCTCAATCAAAATTCTTATTTTATAAGCGAAAATCTCCATTTCCATTGAGAAAAAACAACCATCTTGAAGCACTTGATTGAGCTCTGGATAGTGCTCACCCCCTCCATGCCTTATTCTCCCATTCTCTACCTTTCTGAATATTCTTCCACCTTCTAAATGACTTCCTAAGATTTCAGCCTGTTCCTGTAGTAAAATAGGGGATCTAGTAGGAGAACTAGGACATCCTATAGTTTTCCTGTAGGAAATCCTGTAGCAAAGTGTTTTGAACCTGAATTTAGTGAAATCATCATTGAAGTTGGGCTCAGGCATCTACTTGACCTCCATACCATTAAGCCCATTCTAACCCTCTTCCTCCATACCTGTCTCCCTTGCCAAAGAACAAGTGAAGATTAGCTTTTACATTCATAACATCAAAAGATAAAGAAAAAGAGTTCTTTTATTTCTTAATTAGCACATGCATGCAAAAGTTGATATTATCTAGATTAGATTCCATGCTCAGTAGTTTGAATCATCACATGTGATAAATATGGTTGAGCTAGGTTTCTTTGGCAAGTAAAATATGTCAATGAGTAGATAGAGGATTTCATGTCACTTTACAAGCATCTTCCAATTCAATCTTTCATTGTTTATAATAATAAGCATTTCTTTTCTTTCTTTTAGGATAATTTTCCCTTCTCCAATTGGTAGTTAGACTTCTTCTAGTCAATAGAAGATTGATTTGAGAAACCTTAGTGGTCTATCACCCCAATTGAATAGTGCCAAGAGTAGACCATTACATATATTTGTGTATACAACACTGTCACCTCCAAGTTTATATGAACCTTAGGTTGATGACGTAAAGTTGGTAGCCCCAGGAGTTGCAACATTCTTGCTGCAATACTGCGCTCATCACGTTTTGGCACCATTGTCGGGGAGGTGTCTAAGTAGGTTTGATTTCTTCTTTCTTTCTTTCCTTATTTCTTTCTCATTCTGTGAATAGTTTCATTCAGTAAGTATTTGCAATTTGGTTTTGATTTCTTTCCATTATGAAAGAAGTTAAAAAACAAAAGAAAAACTTGGAAAAAAAAAAACTCCTTTCATGCCTCGTAGGGGTAGAGACAACTTAGGAAAAAAAATTCCAAATACCCCCACCACATCAAACATCCAACCTTCCCTCTTCTTCGGTGTCTATGAGCTAGATGACCCATTTGGTGAACAACCTGAAATCTTTGAAGAACCTATGGGGGAAGAAGAAGAGACCATTCCACCAACTTACACCATGTCTGAAAATAGAAATGAAAGGGGAGATAGAGATAGAGATGAGGTTGTTTTTCCCATTTGATAAACTAATGGGGATGCTAAGATGAAAATCATAAGCCCCTCTATTCTTCCTCACTTTCATGGCATGACCTTAGAAGACCTAGATACTTTTCTGTTCAATTTTGTTGTCATATGCAGGACTTATGATTACACCTTTGATGATCAAAAGTTGAAATTATTCCCATCTAATCTCAAAGATGCAGCCCTGCACTAGTTCATGGGTTTACTTGGTGATAGTATCACCACTTGGGCTCAGATGCAACAAGCCTTCAACAAAAAGTATAGGGACTATTGCAGGTCTAAAGATAGTAAAGAGGAAATATTTAGGATGACCTTGGGATAGGATGAATGTTTCGAAGATTATGAGGAAAGATTCCAACACAGCTATAAATGGGTTAGGTGCACCCTTGATCTGGAATCGCTTTAGTCCTTCTTAGGGGGATCAGGGAAGATCTCCTAGAAACCCTAAACTCGATGATATGAGGGGACATTGTCAGGCGGAAAGAGTCGATTGTGCGGACACAACCAACCTCCCTAGGAGCCTAAGACTCTCTAGTGACAAACAAGACAAACAAGAGCAATCCTTCTCTAAACATGCATTTACTATATAAGAAATCAAGTGTTTAGATCCTACCAGTAATCCAACGCTGTTGTAGCAGTCCAGCTCCGCTGATCCGGATGAGCTCCTCCTTCACTTTGAAACCTGCATCCACTAACAATCAAATGATTAAATAGCACTTGATAATCTCATAGAATAAAACATATTTAACACATAGACCAAGGAGTACATGAAACAACTCATCAATCACAAGTTATTGAGAAGAATGGACTCATTTGCATTAATAGGTAACAAAAGGAACAAATACAACCTGAGCCTTGGTGTTGTGCAAGTCCCTCCCAGGGTCCATCAAGAGTTCTCCTTTACTTTGACAAAGCTCACCCACTTCCAAATAGAACAAGCAAAGATGGAAATCTCTCCTCACAAGCTTCTAAATGGGAGTCCTAATTCCAGCAGCATCTACCCATAGAAATGTATAGCTTCCAACCTCCCCTCCTTCTGGCCCAATGCCTATATTTATAGTGCTCAAGAGGAAGTTAATCAGGTCCACCATCAATGGGATAATCCCCTCTTTGGATGGGATAGCTCCCTTATTGATGGGATAAGTTCCTCTTTGGTAGGGGTACATGAACCATCTGGAGGCGCTCAATACACGTCGAACAACCTTCTAGAATGCTCTAGAAATGACCACAAGTAACTTTTTAAAGATGAAACTTGCGCATTTTGACCTTTACAGGGGGACGCACTTGCCCCTTTACATACAGAGCGTCCAAGGACGCAGCTTTTGTGAACATTGGGTGCGTACCCGTAGGTAAGGTTGAGAGAACCTGCGTACCCAGAGATAAATACATTTATAAAGACTTTCTCTCTTTTTGGAGTTTGACATGGAGAGCAAAGGCATAAGACTTGCCTAAGAGGACAGCATGACTGTTGATAGAGCCATACTAACTGTAAATAGCCATGGTGACATTTCTTAGTGTAACAGATTGCCCCCTAAAGTGCGAAGCCTGTAATAGATTAGGGTTTTGTATTATCTAGGAAGGGTGAAGCGCTTTATCATTTCAAGGATTATCTCGTGGAGAGCCCGGTCAGAACCTGCAATTTTCAACACAAAATACATGTATAAGATTATATCATCACTGAGGTAGGCATTCCCATACTCAGATCAAAACTTTAACTAATAGACTAACTATTCTGATATAGGAATGATCTTGCAGTACATCATAATCATAGACTTTTGTAGACACAGTATGGGTGCAGCCATCTGTTTATGATTAGTCTACTTAGATAATGAATACAAAACTCCTCGCAGCCTGGATGGTGGAAACTAGATCCAGGGTCTTCATTTCTGCTTCTCGAATTGGTACGATTCTAGCCATGCGAATAAATGAGTTGATGTCGAACATGGTAGAAACCACTTGATTACCAGTCGATGATGTAAACTGTTAACAAGTGTGAGAGAGACCACCAGTAATGTCAATGGTTCTCAAAGTACCCAGTACAATCCATGAGATGTGAATGAATGAGTTGATGTCGAACATTTCACGGAATCCTTTGATCGAAAGTCAATGATGTAAACTGACGTCAAAGGCGAGAAACCTACCATTGATGCATGCAGACTTCAAGGTACTGACGATTTCTAAGTCATCTCTCTAGATAATGTGTTGATGTCGATAGAAAGCGACCCGTTGCAGGCAAGCCCACAACACGAACTCATTGTTCAAGCTGAAGAAATGTTGCTGTAAGGACTGACTCAGGGATGGTCAAAATGGATGACAAGGTATTTTGCAGATGAAAGTTTTGTTTGCAGACCTCTTGAACACATAACGACACAACAGATGGCTTGGTGACGAATGACTCAAAGTTAATCCCCGGAACCCGGCTGAAGGCTTTCAAAGTGGTTTGATCAACTGTGAGGTAAAGGATTTCCCAACCCAGGTGAATGAAAAGTGTCGTGTCCAAGAGTGGTAATAAAGTTTCTTCTGAGACAAAAGATAACAAATAGGCTCATTCTTCTCTCTTTTCCCCCACCATTTCTGGCAAGTACCTCTTTATTTTTAACAAGCTTGAGGAGGATAACATATGCTTGATTATAAGCTCATCCTTCGGATGAGTCCAACCTAGTTTTGATTCGAACCCTAGGAAGGAGTGGTTCGTTCCTGTTTGTAATTGAACAGGTCCTTTACTGTGAAATGTTTAACGAGTCCAGTATAGGAGAAACTCGGCGTTTTTCAATTTTAGAGAGTCTGAAAAACTTAAGAAGACTCCAAGTTGAACTTTTTCGTAGATTTGTGTCCCTCAAGCCCGAAAAAGTATAAAATAATACCTAGGGGAACCGCTTGATCTTGCGACCAAGGAGTACTTTCATAATTAGTGTCACTGACCTGAGAAGTAAAAAGCGATCAAGGACACGTCGTTTTATTTCCGTATCGAGTTTGAAACGACAAAAACTCGGCAATCTTTTCCTGATTTTACGGTCAGAAAAGAGTTATAAGGGGACCGTCTTTTAATTCCGTTTTAACGAGTGTAAAAGAAACGCTCGGCGATCTTTTCATGTTTTAGGAGTCAGAAAAGAGCTTAAAAGATGACTCTGAGGTTTCACTTTTTCGTAAGTTTTAACGAGTTCGAAAAAGGGATAAAAATGTACTCATGGTTTTCACTTTTTCGTAAATTTTAATGAGTTCGAAAAAGGGATAAAAATGTACTCATATGGCCGACTTTCAATTTAATTTACGAGCAGGGAAAGACGGAAAGAACTCGGCATTTTCATTTGTTTTACGAGAATGAAAAATAGCAAAATAATCTCGAGATTTTCATGAGTTTAACGAGTCTTGAAAATAACTGAAATTGACTCGAAATAGGTTTCATTTTTACAAAAGCTTGAAACAGAGAAAAACTATGCTTCAAAGTAGTTTCATTTTTTCACAAGCTTGAAACAGAGAGAAAACTATGCTTGATGCCCCCTAAGCATAACTTCTAGAGCGCATGCCCCCCAGCTTCATTTCATTCAACTAAGTACAAGCTGGATGGAATGAAGGCTCATGAACGAGATCGTTTGAAAGACTCGACCTAAAACTGTAAGAAAATTATGAAAAACACTGAAATAACTAACCTAAATATACAACTTAACATTTGAGATCTAGTCAATCTCTCGACTCAAGTAGAGGAGGATTTGTTTCATTTTTTAATGAGCTTGACACAGGAAAAGAACTATGCTCGGATTCGGTTTCATGTTTACGCAAGCTTGAAATGAAAAACTATGCTTGTTATAAGTTCACATGCCCCCAGCATAATGACGCACAAGGTACATGCCCCCCAAGCTTCATTGCATTCAATGAGGTGGATGGAATGAAGCTTTACCTTCAAGGTCTTGGAAAGACTTGTGGGAGTTGTTTCATTTTTTAGTGAGGTTGACACAGGAAAAGAACTATCCTCAAAACCCTTGTTTCATTTTTTAAACGAGCTTGACACAAGATAAGGAACTATGCTCATAACTACTCTCTACAATCTACCTAACAAAAACTCTACTCTAAAAACCTTGATTCATTTCTTAACGAGCTTGACACAAGACAAGGAACTATGCTCATAAAATCCTTGATTCATTTTTTAACGAGCTTGACACAAGACAAGGAACTATGCTCATAAAATCCTTGATTCTTTTTTTAATGAGCTTGACACAAGACAAGGAACTATGCTCATAACTACTCTCTACAATCTACCTACTTAACCTACCCTTGTTTCATTTTTTTAACGAGCTTGACACAAGACAAGGAACTATGCTCAAGACTCCTTGTTTCATTTTTTAACGAGCTTGACACAAGACAAGGAACTATGCTCAAAAAGTTCGCATGCCCCCAAGATAATGATGCAAAGCGAGGTACATGCCCCCCAGGCTTCATTGCATTCAACCAGATGGATGGAATGAAGGTTTATTTTCAATATTTAACTTGAAAAGGGAGTTGTTTCATTTTTAAGGAGGTTGACACAAGAAAAGAACTATCCTCATACCTGATTCATTTTTTAACGAGGTTGACTCAGTAACAGGAACTATCCTCATACCTGATTCATTTTTTAACGAGGTTGACTCAGTAACAGGAACTATCCTCAAAATCCTACTTTCTACAATCTATCTACATATCCTAAAATCTAGCTGATTCATTTTTTAATGAGGTTGACTCAGTAAAAGAACTATCCTCATACTAACCTATTTCATTTTTTAACGAGGTTGATACAGGAAAAAACTATCCTCGTACACACTGATTCATTGTTTAACGAGGTTGACACAGTAAAAGGAACTTTCGTCACTACATCCAGTTTCATTTTTTAATGAGGTTGAGATGGGAACAAACTATCCTCATACACACCTGTTTCATTTTTTAACGAGGTTGGCACAGGAAAAGGAACTGTCCTCGCACACACTGATCATGGCTTCCAACTGGAAGAAAGACATGTCAATGGACACACCTTGATCATGGCTTCCAAAAGGTCTTCATCAGAAGGAAGAACACTTCTCTTGAAGGAACACCTGTCAAGGGACTCAAAAGGGATAAGAACATCGTGTTCAAATAATCCCATAGAGTTTTCCATGTCAATTACCGGATCTAAATCAAAGGAAGTTGAGCAAACAGTGAGAGGCTCACTTACATCGGTAACTAAAAACATGGGGCCAGTTGCCACATAATTAACCCGTGGCAGGGTAGATACCACTTTAGAATTAGGAACATTTAGGGGTGTCATATTATTGGTAGTTGAGACAAGACTAGTGAACGAAAGTTGGTCTACAGTCACAATATTTCCATTGTGAGGGAAAGACATCACACGAAAGAGTGTCGATACGACAGCTTTCATTGCATAAACATAGTCTCGCCCAAGGAGTAAATTGAAATCCAAGGGACCTCGAACTACCATAAGATCAATACAGACAGTTTTACCTTCCAAGGTAATAGAAAACTTAGGAAGGATCCCTAAAGGTTCACTAATGGTTCTGTTAAAGGCTTTCAGATTCTGCGTAATAGGCGCAAGCTGAGGGGAACCCAAAGCTTTCCAAACAGTTGAGGATAAAATACTAACAGAAGCACCTTCATCTACCTGAGTACGATGTATGTCCCTACCACCAGCCTTGACAATGATTTGGAAAGGGATGGAGGAAGGAAGACGAGGTTCTGTCAGTCTATTCCAATCAAAGGAAAAGACCTCAGTACTTGGAGGGGGTTCTGTAGAAACAGGTGAAATGCCCCTCGGCATAGAAGAATCTAATGTAACAAGAAGAACCTGAGCGGTATGAAGTTCACTCTCCAAAGGGAAAGTGGGATCGATCGAATGTGAAATTGAATCGACCACTTGATTAACTAATGGATCATCAACCTAAGTGACATGAGTTTCACTCTTCAATGGAGGAGTGTGATCGACTGTACTTGAAATTAGATCAGTCACTCCGTCAGTTGACGGTAGGTTGGGAGAAAGTTTACGGTAACCAGTTGGAAATTCTTGCTGTGGAACAATAAGTTTTTCCAACAATGTTGAGGCTTCATCCATGTGAGGGCAAATGTGAGTTTGATGACTCCCTTTGCATAACTTACAAGGAAACCTAACTTTACCCTTTTTCCCAGGAACCTGACTATCACTGGTTGATGGATCAACAGAAAGTTGATGAGATTTTTCTGACCATACTTCCAAGACCTTTGGAATACCAGGACAATTGACAAGGAAGTGGTCACCCTTACAAAGCCTGCAAGGGTATTTGGGTTTACGATGCATGTCGGAATTTTCCTCAACACAACCAACACTTACAACCATGGTTGGTTGGTTGACTTCTTTCTTATCTTGCTTCTTCTTCTTCTTCTTATTCTTCTTCCCTTTCTTCTTCTTCTTAGCCTCCTGGTTACTAGCATCAAGGCTTTTACCAGGCGAAGAGGAAGAAATGGAGGAAGAAAAATTAGGCGAAGAAGGTAAAGGGTCAACAGAAGGTTGGTGATGTTGAGATGGTGAACTCTGTTGAGGTGAAGCATCCGGTTGAGATGGAACAATTGGAGTATTTTGGGCCAACGAAGTTGAAAATAACCATATCGGTAAACCTATTGTAAATCCAGGTAATGACAAAGTAGCCATATAAGGAGGACCAACATTTCCAAAGTAAGGAAAAGTAATAGGATTCTCATTAGGAGGGGTTCCTAGGTTGGTAAATTCCGAAACATTTCCCATTATATTCAACTTCAGTGAATTTTATTAACAATTTTAAAACTACAATTAACAATTCACAATTCACACCTAACAATTAAAATTCACAATTCACACCTATGGTCTCTAAAACTAAAAACAAACAAATTAACACGCGCTATCAAATCTAGGAGTCAAACCATACACAAACAGTAGCCTTCCGGACCGAAAACACTAGTTGGTGATGAAGCCCAACATCGCCGAATTCAGTACAGAAGTGGTGGGTGGAACAGTTACCCCGGCAACTTGCTTAATGAATAGACTGGACCAAGTTCCTCCACTTTTAACCGTCTCGAGTGAAGTGAACCCCCCAGAAAATCCAAGTGAGTCTAGCCGACGTCTGCTCCAGGTACAGTGGGATCTTCCCTCCACCGTCACCTTGGGTAGAACCCTAAAGATAATGGTCACTAAGGTTACCAACAACAACAAATGCACCTGGGGGAACAGTCTACACTCCGACAGCACGCAAGGGCAGAGTATCAAGCTCAATCCCCTTGCCGGTTCCTTGACAATAATCCAAGGTTTACCGACAAGTGACCCCTGGCTCCTCGACAATGGTTAATCCGAGGTTTACCATTTGTAATACGTGCGTGTCTGGCGTCGTTCCCAATGAGGGAGGATTGATCCCCTCACTGGTTCGGACACGAGCTCGTGCTTCTCCTTTAAGAGGAGCTTTCCCATAGTACAAATGAGACAATTGGATTTATCCTACCACAAGATGAGCTACTTGTTTGGTTTTTCTGTCTTGGAGAGTTAATTACTTTCCTACTCCAAGACACTAGCCTAAGCTATATTGGTGTATCAGAGACCTAGAAATGTAAAAATTACTAGATGAATTTTAATTAAGCGCTGTGTTATTAAGGTTGTTATTACTTAAATGGGTAAATGGATATGAAACCAATGGTGTTATGACCCGACTCAACTGAATGCAATCGAATATGATAATGTAATCTTTTCAATTCGATGAATCCTAACTAAAGTAAGGAGAGAGTTTCCATTCACTTCCAACAATGCAAAAAATTGATCACTAAGAGAAAATATAACAAATTCTCTAATGCACTAATTTTATCAAGAAAAACTAATGCAAATCAATTCCAAACCATTTTTTTTATTTTTATTTTTGTGTAAATTCAAATCAAAGAAAACTGATCTAAATCTACGATTAATTTTTCAGAATGTAAATTATGCAATTGTAATCTACGCACAATTCACCTGAAAAGTATGCAAATGTAATGTATGCACATTTTTCATTCATATTCTGAAAATGAGAATTCTAATTATGAAAATGTGATCTATGCAAGAGAATTCTCAAACACAAGATGATTCTAATGTAATCTAAGAACCAATCAAGTGCAAGTCGAGAAAATTGGGTGAGAGTTCCAAAGATCAAAACATAAAAACACTCAAAGGCGATTAACACTCATACACAATTTAGCCCCCCCCCGGCGAATGAGGGGGAAATTTTTTTACAAAAACAAAAGCAAAAAGATGCAAAATTGTGAAAGGACTGAGAGAAACCTCCAAGTAATGACCAAAGGAAATCAAGTCAAGAATTTCTCAAGAAAGAGACTCAAAACACCCAATTGATGAAAGCTTAAAGCGGGAATGCCAATGAAACAAGCTTAGGTGAAGATCTTTGACAAGAGACTAATGGATCTGGGCAGTAAAAACTAAGAAAAAGCAAAATCTAAGAGAAAAAATGCAAAAAATGGAAATTTCTTAATTTTTAGCAGGGGACGCAGGCAACCAGTTAAGACAGGTGCGGGCCCGCTCTGTGCACACAACGACAGTGCGTACAGGGATGCACTGTGCAATACTCAGAGGGTGCGTCCTACTGGAAAATTCGAGAAAAACTAAATTGAATCTAACCCTAAGCTAACCCACCCAAAAACAAAGTCACAGAGCCAAAAACCATAAAATAAATGACTTTTCTCAGATCAAAGTTGCATACAAAGGAAAAGACTTTCACATTAATGGATTCCCCAGTGGAGTCGCCATTTTGTCAGGCGGAAAGAGTCGATTGTGCGGACACAACCAACCTCCCTAGGAGCCTAAGACTCTCTAGTGACAAACAAGACAAACAAGAGCAATCCTTCTCTAAACATGCATTTACTATATAAGAAATCAAGTGTTTAGATCCTACCAGTAATCCAACGTTGTTGTAGCAGTCCAGCTCCGCTGATCCTGATGAGCTCCTCCTTCACTTTGAAACCTGCATCCACTAACAATCAAACGATTAAATAGCACTTGATAATCTCATAGAATAAAACATATTTAACACATAGACCAAGGAGTACATGAAACAACTCATCAATCACAAGTTATTGAGAAGAATGGACTCATTTGCATTAATAGGTAACAAAAGGAACAAATACAACCTGAGCCTTGGTGTTGTGCAAGTCCCTCCCAGGGTCCATCAAGAGTTCTCCTTTACTTTGACAAAGCTCACCCACTTCCAAATAGAACAAGAAAAGATGGCAATCTCTCCTCACAAGCTTCTAAATGGGAGTCCTAATTCCAGTAGCATCTACCCATAGAAATGTATAGCTTCCAACCTCCCCTCCTTCTGGCCCAATGCCTGTATTTATAGTGCTCAAGAGGAAGTTAATCAGGTCCACCATCAATGGGATAATCCCCTCTTTGGATGGGATAGCTCCCTTATTGATGGGATAAGTTCCTCTTTGGTAGGGGTACATGAACCATCTGGAGGCGCTCAATACACGTCGAACAACCTTCTAGAATGCTCTAGAAATGACCACAAGTAACTTTTTAAAGATGAAACTTGCGCATTTTGACATTTACAGGGGGACGCACCTGCCCCTTTACATACAGAGCGTCCAAGGATGCAGCTTTTGTGAACATTTGGTGCGTACCCGCAGGTAAGGTTGAGAGAACCTGCGTACCCAGAGATAAATACATTTATAAAGACTTTCTCTCTTTTTGGAGTTTGACATGGAGAGTAGAGGCATAAGACTTGCCTAAGAGGACAGCATGACTGTTGATAGAGCCATACTAACTATAAATAGCCATGGTGACATTTCTTAGTGTAACAGACATCTACCAGCTACCCTATGATGATATCAAGACAGTTTTCAGGAATCATTCTAGGGTAGCTAGAAACAGGGGTAGGGATAATCAAGTTGTGCCCAGTTCGTCCTCTTCCAACACATCCATAAAAAGTGAAATTGGGAACATGTTGGAAGACTTTAAGAGTGAAATGTCCATACCATTTCTCAATAGATGGACACCATGTAAACAAAGAGGAAGCAAGTGGAACTATAGAGACCCTTAGCTAACTTCTGCCTAGTTGAACTAGGAGGAACCCTAGGAATGAATGTCCATTGAATCTCACAGAATTTTTCTCGGTCTATGAGGAAAGCCACTCCACATACAAGTGCCCTTCCCTGCCTGGATTGAAAGTTGTGCATGAGGGAACTGAAGGGGTGATGAACAACTCTGCTACATCAATCAAAGGAGGCCTCAAATACCTCGACCATACCAACAAGGCATGAAAGGGGCATCCTATTCGTATTACAACCCTAAGTAGAATACATCCATTCCCCCTTGGTTCCCTCCTGCTCATCCTTCATGGTCCACACCTTCTCCCTGGTCTTTTGCACCTAAATACTATTCCTAATCTGCCAACCATCCATTTCAGCCATATGCTCCTCCACAACCTTAGTGGAATGCACTATCCCAAGGGTGGAGGCCCCCATACAACCAAGATCCAAATATATTTCCTCCACCTCCATCTCAACCATAGATCCAACACCCTACTCCACCTAAACAACCTTAGATGCCTGCCCAACCAAATCTGAACCTGAGCAATAGATAGGCTCAACATGTCTACAATGGAGAACCATCCTACCCTACCTATGTTATGGAAATGCATGAAATGAACCTCAAATCTGGAAGAGTGCTTCCAGATAACCAACCTCCATCTCCACCTCAACAGTGTGAAGAGGAAAAAGAGGAAAGTGTCCCTCAATAAAATCCACCTCCTTTTCCTGAGAGATTAACCCATCCCATCCAACACACCCCATAAGAGACTGAACTTCTAGGTGAGTTGAAAAATCTATGTCAAATCACGCTTCTCCAAGCTATCAAAGATGTCCCCATCTACAACAAGTTAATCAAGGATAAGTTTTTGAAACATATGGGAGGCAAAATAAATACAACCCTACCATTAATCTCATTTGGCAATTGTCTAAATTAATGCTGGAGCAGGTGATTTTCTCAAAGTATATAGATCCTAGAAGTCATGTAGTATATTTACACATCGATGGCACCAATGTCCTGCATACCTTGATCAGCCTTGTTGCTGCCATCAATGTGTTGACTAAGGAAAGTATGCTTAAACTAAATCTCCAAGGATCATTAAGAAAGACCACAACAATCTTGCATCTTGCAGACTGATCCGCACTAACTCTTGAGGGAATTTTTGAGGATGTGATGGTCTCCATTGATTCCTGGAAATACCCTGCTGAATTCTTAGTTCTCCAACCTAGGAACAAGCTCAATGGTTATCCTCTCATCCTTGGGAGGCCATTTTTATTCACTACCAATGCTTACATAAGCTGCAGGGCTAGGAATATGACCATTAAAATTGGAATCTATCCAAGCAATTGGTCTTGTACCCTCGTACCCAACCATCTATAGAGCATGATTTACCTTTATGGTTAGAAGAGGAGGAAGAAGATGAAGTCTACTCTTCCCCAATATATACCCTATATTCTACTGTAGGAAGGGGGAAACTTGATGAAGATGACCTAATTGAACACATCCTCCAAAATCAATCCCCCAACTCCATGTCTCTTGAGGATTTAGTAAAGGAATCCAAAGACAAACCTTGGATTAATCTATGCTTAGCTGACTCAAACCCTACTCATTTCAAGATGATAGAATTTGGCCCTAAAAGAGCATTGAAAATCAACCCCTCACTCTTTGTACACCAAGGAGAGGAGTTACGTGAAATGCTAAGAAAGAATTTGGATGCCTCTGCTTGGATTTATAAGGAAATGAAGGGAGTGAACCCTTCAGTGTGTACTCACCAAATTTACATCAAAGAAGGTTACAAGCTAGTCCACCAACCTTAGAGGAGAATGAACCCAACCCTCAAGGATATAGTCAAAGAGGAACTGCACAAGTTGTTGGACGGATGGTTAATCTACCCCATCTTAGATAGTGAGTGGGTGTCTCCTCTAGTTCTAGTTCCAAAGAAAGATGGGAAGTGGAGGATCTGTGTGGATTACCAAGAGCTAAAAAAATCCACAAAAAGGACCATTTCCCTCTACCTTTCATTGACCAAGTATTAGATGGTCTGATAGGAAAGAAGTTATTCTCTTTCCTGGATGGATTCAGTGGTTACAATCCAGATCAGCCTAGAGGACCAAGATAAAACCACCTTCACCTGTCCCTCGGGTACCTTTACTTATAGGGTCCTTCCTTTTGGTTTATGCAATTCCCATACCACTTTCCAGAGAGCAATCTTGATCATGTTTGCAGAGCAAGTCCAACATTTAGTGGAAATTTATATGGATGATTTCACCCCCTATGGGTGTGATTTCCTGGAGGTTCTCTCTAACCTAGGAAAGGTGTCAAACAAATGCATTAAAATGAACTTATCCCTTAGTCCCAAGAACTATGAATTCTTAGTGAATACAGGGACTGTTATAGGGAACTCAATATCCCAAGAAGGACTGCAAGTAGACCCAAATAAGATAGTTCTTATAAATAGGGTCCCTACTCCTCAGAAATAGTGGGATGTCAGAAGTTTCTTAGGCTTGGTCGAATAATATAGGAGATTCATAAAAGACTTTAGCAAGGTAGTATCTCCCTTGTTTGGTCTATTGGCCAAGGACTCTAAATTTTTATGGTCAGAAAGCTGCCAAGAGGCCCTAGAAGCCCAAAAGGACAAGTTGACTACTGCACATATTCTCCGAGGCCCAAATTGGGCTCTTCCTTTTCATATACATACAGATGCCTCTCACACAGCTATAGGAGCTTATCTGGGCTAGATAGATGATAAGCTACCTTATGCCATTTACTCCATCATAAAAAATCTGTCCAAAACCAAGTTAAAATACACATTGACTAAAAACGAGATCCTAGTTATTGTCCACTCATTGAATAAATTTATACATTACATTACTAGTTACCAGACATTTGTACATACCGACCATGCTGCCATTAAATATTTGATGAACAAACTTGATGCAAATGATCGAATTATTAGATGCTTACTTTTGCTACAATAATTTGAATTAACTATTTTTGATAAGTTTGGTAGAGAAAATTTAGTTGCATATTTTTTGTCCAGATTGACTTTGCTTGCAAGTGAGGAAGGAATGGTTGATGAGCAGTTGCCAGATGATCATTTATTTTCCATTTCATTTCTCTCTGTGTGGTGTATTGACATAGCCAAATACTTAGTAGTTTCATAGTTCCCTCCAAATCTATCCTCCAAGGAGAAGAGAAAAAATATAAGGAAAAGTGCCCCATTCACTTGGATTGGGGGAAATCTATTCAAGTTGGGCCCGGATCAAATTCTGAGAAGATGTGTCAGGGAGGAGGAATTTTTTGATATCCTTCTGTCCTATCATGATGGGCCTTGTGGAGGTCACTTTGCAGCCAAAATGACAACATTCAAGGTACCACAAGCTAGTTATTACTGGCCCACTCTCCACCAGGATGCAAGAAGGTATATCAGTGAGTGTGATCAGTACCAAAGGATGGGGAAACATACTCCCAGGGATGAAATTCCTTTGCAACCTCAAGTGAATTTTGAGCCATTTGACAAGTGGGGCATGGATTTTTCATCAGGACGTAAAAATTACATCATTGTGTGCACCAACTACTTAACAAAGTGGGCTAAAACCAAAGCTGTCAAGGTAGCCACAGAAGAAAAAGTGGCTGAGTTCTTGAGGGAGAATGTTTTTTACAATTTTGGATACCCTAGAGAGCTGGTCACTGATCAAGGCAGTCAATTCACCTCACACATGATTGAGAATCTCTTAACTCAACATAATATCAAGCACAAAATGTCCACTCCTTACCACCCTCAAGATAATGGACAACTAGAAGTCACAAACAGAGCATTGGAAAGAATTTTGAACAAAGTGGTTAGCAGCAACAGAAAGTATTAGGAAAACAGACTGGTGGAGGACACTTGGGCCTAAAATATAACTTGGAAGACCACCACTGGTTTCACCCCTTATGATTTTATCTATGGGAAAAAGACTTTGATGTCCATTGAATTTGAGTAGAACACCTTAAGGATGGTAGCACAATTAGATCTAGATGGCACAAGGGCACAACAAGAGAGATTGCTCTAGTTTAATGGGTTAAACTAATTCAGGATGTAGGCCCTCCTGTAGACATAAGTGGCTCAAGTACAAAGAAAAACATGGCATGACAAGAATATCAAAGACAAATTGTTTCAAGAAGGTGATTGGACCCTGTTGTATGACTCTTAATACAAAGATTTCAAAGGCAAGTTGATGACCAGATGGTTGGGACCATATGTGGTAGAAAATTTCCATGATAATGGTGATGTTTAGATAAGAACCATCGATGAAGAAGGTATCCCTTTGTTTTTCAATGGCTACAGGTTGAAAGTGTACAAAAAGCCTTTGTAAAAGAAGTTCATCAGTAACATCAGTAAGGTAGTGATGGTTATTGAAGGAGTCTCGACTTCCACCTCACAAGGCTCTTGAGGTATGTTGAAGTTTTTAAGAAAGAAAGAAGAAAAAAGAAAAAAATAAAGAGACCTAGGTGAAAACCTCCATGAGGCACTTGAGTTCCACTCTTTAGTTGAAAACCCCTTTGGGGTAGCCTAAGAGTGTTTTAACAAAAAAAAAAAGGAAAATAAAATACCTCTGGGTGAAAACCTCTTTTGAGGTGCCCATGGCAGGCCACCAAGATGAAAGCCTCCTTTGAGGCAACCTGTTTGTCTTTCAAAAAAGAAAGAAGAGAAAAAGCAAAAAAATAATGCTAGGGACATCAAACCTACCCACTCATAACAATTATGGTTTTTGCAAGTTTTTAAAGAAGATAATGGACACACAGATCAGAGGGAAGTAAGCCCTACACAACCCCATATTTTTCTTCATCTATTTCATCTCATCCATAATTCCCATGTTCATTCAACCATACTCATCTCCAACAACACGAAAATTCAAATTTCACGCAATTATGTGTTTTCTACAGGATATCTTGTAATTACTAAAGGAGTTTCATGTAGTACTACAGGAAGTCCTGAAAATCTATAGGAAAGGCAGTCCGATGGAGAAATTATGATGCAGCCTTGTTTTGGGCTAAAAAAGGAATGCCATTGACTTCTCCACACCTCAGCCAACCCTCTTCATGACCATGTCACCCCCTATGTCCATAAAAAAAAATCAAGTTGGAAACAAATTAAAAAATGAAGAAAAAAGAGAAAATAAGATCAAAGAGGCATGACACCAACAACTTACCCACCTACCACTCTATGGAGACACCTTCTACTCACCCCAATACCTATTCACCCTCCAAGTAGAGAAATGACACGAAAATTCAAAAAAAGGGTAGCTACAGGACTTCGTGTAGTAGTACTATTATGAAGAAACAACAACTCCATGCCTAACCTTCAGCACCATGAAAGAGGAGAAGCAAATTACAAGAACAATGAAACTCCTTTAGAGCTCAGAATCAATAGAGGAAGCCAAAACCTGCACATCCACAAGGAGACAACCCATAAACAAAATAATATTAAAAAAAAATGAAAAAGGAAGTCAAAGAAGATGTACCTTGGTCATGAGTAGCACAACAACATCACTCTCTAGCATGCATCAACAAGGAAAAGGACCAACAGGTATGTCACCTCATCAATACTACCTCATAAGTATTAATATGATTAAACTGTAGGAATATGTAGAAAGTTTATTTTATTAACTTAGCCACCCTCAGTCCAATAACAAAAAGTAAAGTGTTAGTGAACTTGACACTTGGCAAGGTCACATAAAGGGGAATAAATCATAAAGGTGGTCAAGTTATGGTGAACATAAATGGGTGATGATTATGAGGAAGGGTGGCATGTTAACAAGTAGTGGGACCAATAGTTCGAAAGGATAAATACATACTCGACCAGCCAACACATCACTCAACAAAATCATCCATAAATAGAAATATTACCTAACTTTCATGCAAAGTATTGTTCATTTTGAGAGTTTGAGAGCGGAGATAACCTCGAGGAGCCATCAAAAGGAAAAGTTAGTCTTGACCTACCAACAGTGAGCACCTACATGAAACACAGAGAAACTACAGGAAACAATGAACACCTACAGGAAACTATAGGAAAGCTATAGGAAACATGGAAAATTGTCATAGATGTTGTAAATGGGTGCCTAGGGCCAACAATTCAAGAATTCTCATCACCAAAGCATTGCAAAGAAAGGTAGGTGCCACATCCTCTGTGTTTTCATTTGTAAAGAGGAAAAGGAAATAAATTGTCATTTTTTTCAAGTATTTACAGTGTGCATAGAGATAGACAGGATTTTGTGGGAGATTGTGTAGAGTAAACTCTAGCCCTTCATCACCTAGAGAAGCTCTTAAGCTGTAGCCACCCAAACCTCATAAAAAAAGTTTGACATAGAGAAAATATGACACGGGGTTTCAAAAAAATGGAGCCCACCAGAAAAACCAGAATACACCAACATCCTCCTGTGGTAGAAATATTTACAAGGCATTCATGGTTGGGATTCTTCGAGCTACTTAGGGGATATGATGATGATGTGGGTAGGGAATTTTCAATTTCACTCATACCTTTATCTATAGCTAGTTCCACCATTGTAGTGAGGAGTTTTTCAGTAAAAATTACCTATCAGAGCATTAGCAGGATCACTACACTCCCTCTAGGGTTTGAATGGAGGAAAGAGGAAAAAAATAGCAGCACTTTTGCCAAGAAGAGATTTTTCTTGGAAGGAGAAGAACCAATTGTAGAAAAAAAATGGGATTACAAGGGCAAGCATTCATATCGTCAATTATATTTCCTGTGAGGGTAGACTCAGTATAGTCTACGGGTACCAATTTAGACTCCTCCATGAGCCGAGATTTGGAGAAGAGATACCTCCTCATAGAATACTTAGTGTGCCTTACTTTTTGTTACAATCAATGATAGACATGAGCATTAAGTTACAAGAAGGAAAGCATCAACAGTTGGTACATCATGGATTAATCAAATTCATACTCGAAGATTCCTTGAACAATTTGAGAATCCCTAATATGTGATCAAAATTTGTAGACATGAATGAAGAAGATGAAATTCAAGCCATTGAGTATGACAGGGACCCTATTTTTAGTGATAAAGAAGAAGGAGAAGAGTTTGAAAAACAAGAATATGATGAAGAGGAAGAAGAGCCTGAAGAAGAGGAAGAGGAACTAGATGAAATAAGGGATGAAAAATACAACATGGAAGAATTACAAAAGGATGAGCCAAGTCCTGAAATATAGAGCAAGGAAGAAGAAGAATCTCCATGGGTGTTTTTGGAGCCGACAGAGAAGGAGGCAGTTATTGCCTTAACTGCTCTAAATACACCTATCAAATCAAAAGGAAATAGGAAGATGTAGACTCCCCTATACTTCAAAACAAGGAAGAGAACCAGGATAAAACAAGGGAGACCTCAAGCCCCTTCCAAGTTTCCCATTTTCGTAGAGGACACACTAAAACAACAACAGAAGTTAGCCCCTCTAGGAAAGAGAGGTGAAGAAGGAACATCACAACAAGTTTCCCCAAGGTCACCAATCACCTATGTTAGGAGGCATGTCACCAAGTCAACCTTAGCAAAACAAGTTAAATAACCTTTGACCCCTTTTCAAAAAGGGAAAGGTCTCCTATAGGAAACACATAAAGGCCTACAAGAAACCCTTTCAAAACTACAGGAAACACACAAATAAGATAATGAAGGACTTCAAGGGAAAAGGGAAGGAAAAGAGGCAACAAATACTCGAGAAACAATAAATGGAGAGTCCCAAGAGCTGAAGGAACCTAGCCCACAACCAAACTTCAACTCCTATTACAAATTCGTTGTGGGGGGCAGAGTGATAACACAAAAATTTACCATCCCTCTATTCTTTGAACTTGAGAAGGAGAGGGAAAGGACACATCGTTGGATGCAAATTTCTAAATGAAAAAGTGTAGAGGATGTATGCCATATGGAAGAAAAGATGCTAGAAATGGGTAGAGAGTTGAGTAGCATAAGAGACACAGAAAGAATGATGAATTCTAAACTAGAGGCTGAGAACACATGGCTAAGGAGGCAATTGTAGGAGAAGGAGGGCCAATTGGCAACCATGGAAATTCTATCCATGGAGGTACTCCATTTCAGGATGGCAAAAAAATCATATGCCTTATACCTCAAAGAACAATGGATGTAGTTTCAAATAAAAACGATTGCACAAAGAGGAACTATGCCTTTCCAAGACTATAGGCCGTTCATTAACCTCTATGGCTAAAGCACTAAGGAGGATAGAGCTAGGATATCTAAATTCTACCTACATAACGTATCCCTAGCAGATTTGAATGTGTGGTACCCTATTCCAATTCTAGGGGACTTACAATTGATCGCCTTGGCATCATGGATGAATGATGAGGAGGCCAGGGCTATGGAAGTAAAAATGGTATTGGAAAGAGAAGAAACATAACCCCTTTTCATCAAAGTGGAACAACCCAACTCCATGGCTATCATTAGCACACATAACCTAATTGTCAATGATCCATAACTTGAACCAAGATACCAAGCTGCACAAGAGCAAGAAGTCACTCATTTTGAGGACATGTTGAGATTGCTAGGGGATGAAAGCTAGCAAGCCTGCTAAAGGAGGTGGAACACCTTGCCCTACAACATAAAGACTAGGGAGTATAATTCTCCTAACAAAATGAGGGATGCACTAGAAATGATCCTAACGTATAAGAAAGCATTACATACACTGAAAGTAAATTGGATTTCCTTGAAACTCAGTCCACCATTGACTTTTGGTATGTTAGAAGGAAGAAATGAGGAAGAAGAAAGAAAGCAGTGGGAGGAGATAGAGAAGCATGCAAGGTTGTATCCACAGGAGGAGGAAACTACAACAGATGCCTGGAATGTCAGGGAGGCCACCAAAGCAATGAAAGACATGGACATAGTTTGATTTTCTTATAGGATGAGCAACGCTTTCAGTAAGGGGGTGATGATGAGAATCATCAATGGGTAAATTATATGGACCTTAATACAACTATCCAACTTACTAAAATCAAGTTTTCTCAGAATTCTTTACATGTTTTGTTATATTTTTCTTGATGAGAAGGGTAAAGATTAGATGTCATGTCTAGTGGTATAATGTGCATTGATTGCAGGTTTTGGAGTGAAGTTTTGGCTAATTAAAGTGTGGGAACTCGAATGAGACAAGCAAGAGGGATTTTAGGAGATGGGATCTCCCTCCTTAACACCTCACTCACTTGAAGATTCCTCCATCAAATATCATCATCTCGGAGTTGCAAGCAACCGAGCCATTAAGACCATTGGCAACCAAGCTAGTGATAGTTGAAGACTTGTTGATCTTGAGATTGGGAGCCAAGCCTCCCTTAATTTAAAGAATTTTTTGGTAACTTTAGTTGTATACATAAGAAGTCCTAGAGCCTCATTAGGATTCGGATTTTTGTTCATTACATCCATGAAGCATTTTCAAATTGAAACATTGTGACTGATCACTCTTGTGTATTTTTTATATTTTAATGAAAATGAGAAGCATTCTCTAGTTCTGGAACTGAGTTGACTAAGAGAGTTGAAGCTCTTGGGTTAGGGTGCAACCCTAGCAACATAGGTTCCTCTTTTTGTAGATGTACGCTTAGATTAGATTCATAGTTAGCTGCTGAACTCATTTTGGTGTTGTTAGTTTTCAAACATTGGTATAATTAATTAGTTTTCTTCCATTTTTGGATAGTTAGAACAATGGTATCATAGTGAAAAAAGACATTTCAGAAAATCCGGTGATAGTGGTTTTGACCTCATCTCTCTCTTTTGTGATCATGACTTGAGGGACACTTTCATACAACCCAAAAGCGGAATTCTTGCTTTGCTACATAGTCTAGGGTTTCTTGATGAGTAGATCATTATCTTTAAGTTTCATAGGTTAAGTTGCAATTGTCATTTCTGATCTCTTAGGTCTTCTATTGATTACAAAGAACTTCCATTCATGCACATAGCCATTCTTTCTTATGTATAATAGAATTATTATATAGAAGTATACAAGAATGTGTGTTGTTGTAGGATCTTCTACATTGCATGGATACCTCATCTCATTTTCCTCATCCAAGACTTATCCACCCATGTCTCCAAAATCCACTAAAATCTCAATCATAATTATTGTTTTATAAGCGAAAATCTCTATTTCTATTAAGCAAATCCAACCATCTTGAATCACTTGATTGAGCTCTCGATAGTGTTCACCCCCTCCATGGCTTATTCTCCCATTCTTTACCTTTCCCAAGCTTCATTCCACCTTCTAAACCACATCCTAGGCTTTCGGCCTCTTCTTGTAGTAAAACAGAGGATCCTATAGAAGAACTAGGACATCTTGTAGTTTTCCTATAGGAAATCCTGTAGCAGCTTGTTTTGAGCCTCGATTTAGCAAAATCATCACTGAAGCTGTGATTAGGCCTCTACTTGACCTACATACCATTAATCCCATTCTAACCCTCTTCCTCCAATACTGTCTCGCCTACCAAAGAACAATTAAATATTATCATTTACATTCATAAAACAAAAAGATAAAGAAAATTAGTTATTTCATTTCTTAATTAGCACATTCATGCAGTAGTTGATATTCCCTAGATCAGATTCCATGCTTAGTAGTTTGAATCATCACATGTGATAAATAGGGTTAAGCTAAGTTTCTTTTGCAAGAAAAATGGGTGAATTAGTAGATAGAGGATTTCATGTTACTTTACAAGCATCTTTGATTTCAGTCTTTCATTCTTTAAAATAGGCAACATTTCTTTTCTTTCATTTAGGATAATTTTCCCTTCTCCAATTGGTAGTCAGAATTCTTCTAGTCAATAGAAGACCATTTTCAGAAACCCTATTGGTCTATCGCCCCAGTTGAACAACAACAAGAGTAGACCATTAAATCTATTTTTGTATAGTACAACACTATCACCTCCAAGTTTGTACGAACCCCGGGTTGATGAAGTAAAGTTGGTAGCCCTAGGAGTTGCAACATTCTTGCTGCAATACTGGCGCTTATCACAATGTTAATTGAAATTACAAGATGGAATACATTTCCTCTTGGCATGAACACCTTGGATGAGGGAATAACTACAGTCCAGGTTTTTGAACTGAAGAGTTAGCTTTTACATGCATTTCAAATCTGCCATGTTTCCCATTTGACCATTTTTTTCATCGTGATATTTTATATTCTAATGCATTTTATTAAAAATGTAAGTTTAGCTAAACATATTCATGATTTGGGAGACATATTTTTCTTTAAATGCAGCCTCAATATCCTAAAGAAATACTTCTCCTAGAGCAGACAACGAGGCCTTGGAAAATGTTGTATGTTGACAAATGATTTGCTCCTATTGTTTAGCTTATTATCTTCAATCTGTTGATTATATTATTTCCATTTTCTCAGGAAGATATCTTATAATTATTAATATAAAAACAATAAGCCCTTTATTAATGAACGAAGGATATTTTTGAGATCTTATTCGTACATTAACTTCAACATTTTGTAGATGGCTAGTCGACAACCATTAGGTACAATATTTGAAGTAGTTTGTTGAAATTACAGGCTGAAGCACTCAGAGGCTTTGATCACTAGCAATGTACAATTGTCATTCTTCGTTTAAAGCAATAATGAAAAGTCTTAAACCTCTTGATTCTTCCAATGACCACAATTGGCTCCTTTCATCAGAAGTAATAGCATTGCATAATTCATTGTGAATAAAAATCAAACAAATATGTTAGGATAGATGGAAATTTGCAAAATATATTTACCCATTGTCTGCCAAGATGCACATCTAAGATGGTATAAGTTTCTGATTTGTAATAGGATTTTAGGAGTAGATAATATTGAGTCCATTAAGCAGGAAATTGCAAAAGTGGTTAAAATGCATGAAGATCTCATCATTGATGTTCTAGTGCATGGTGAACCTCAAGTGGCTATTGCATTGATTTTATCGAAATCATCAAATGTCATCTTCTCTAATATGGAAGCTAATTATTTATCTTATTTATTTATGGAGTAAAACAACATGGTAGAATACTTTGGGGAACAAATTTAATGGTTGGGTATAGTCTTATGGTTCTACTTGTGTGAAACCATTAATTATTTATGGAGATGTTATCTTCCCAAAAGAAATGATTGTGTTTTAGTCAATGTATGCCCATAATTTGACTACACGATCATGAAGGGAATGCTTACAAGTCATGACTCTTGTGACAATTCTTTTAGAAAAAATGATCTAGCCTAGGTAACGATGACCAAGTCCTCATCATAATTGCTAAATGTTTTTCTCGTTGAATTTCCACCTGTGATCACTAGTTAAATTACCCACTTTATTGAATTGGTAGATTGTGAATTCAACCTTTTAAATAAAGTCCCTTATATATGTCTCGTAGGTCAAAAACTAACATTCAAATTGCATTAGCCATCAAAGAGGAGTTTGAAGAATTTGATGAAAATGCTATTTAGGTATGGATTTGAAATTCCTCAGTCTAAAATCTTGCCAAATTTATTTTCTGCATAGTTCCCTTCCATTTAACTTCAAATTTATTTTTCATTGAAATACTATAATTTTGTATTACTGAGTGATCCAAATTCATGAGCCAACTCTGTGGGAAGACTACATTTGTGCAAGGTAAACAAGCTGACTACCTAGAATGGGTTGTTCATGGTTTCTGTATCACCAACTCTCATGTAAAGGATACTACTTAGGTTTGTTTAAACTTATAAGATCCCCTCTCTCATCTATTTGTGTGGCATAGATTTTTAACCACTAGAAATGATTTGGAATGTTGTTTGATTCTTAGAATTTTACAAGTCATACAATCTCAATTCTTCTTTCCCCCTAAAATGTTATTCATTTGTTCAGATCCCCACTCATGTGTGTTACTTCAATTTCAAAGACATAATTTATTCCATTGTTAATATGGATGTCGATATCATTGAAATTGGGAACTCTCATTTTGAGGAGAAATCACTAAGAGCTTTTTGGGATGACACTACATGAAAAAAGGTCATTGGTGAGGGTCATGCCTGTGATAGACCTTTAAGATCCATCCCCAATGTCACATATGGTGACGGTCTCTAGAAAAGCGTTGTTGTAAGTGTCCTTTAAGGTTTGTCACCAAAGACATTTTCAATGACACTTTTGGTGAGGGTCGTTAAAGGCCCGTCACTAATTCTCTCTTTGGTGACACTTTTGGTGAGGGTTGTTAGAGGCCCATCACTAATTTTCTCTTTGGTGACACTTCTAGTGATGATCTTTTATTGACCCTCACCAATGCTCTTTTTGGTTACTTTTGGTGATGGTCAAAGAATATTTGTCATCATTGATCATTCCAATGAGTTTTTGATGCCGCTTCATGCCTGTGACGGACCTTTAAGGTCCACCACCAATGTCGCATATGGTGATGGTCTTTAAAAAATGTTGTTGTAAGTGTATATAGTGATGGTACTTTAAGGTTTGTCACCAAATCCATTTTCAATGAACCTTTTGGTGAGGGTCGTTAAAGGCCCATCACTAATTCTCCCTTTGGTGACAATTTTGGTGAGGGTCGTTAAAGGCCCATCACTAATTCTCTCTTTGGTGACACTTCGAGTGACGATCTTTTATTGACCCTCACAAATGCTCTTTTTGGTTACTTTTGGTGACAGTAAAAAAGTGTTCATCATCATTGATCATTCCAATGAGATTTTGATGACGTTATGTACCTGTTACTATATTTTTTTGTCACAAGATAATGATTTAAGATCTTTGTTGTGGAGTCTTTTTCATTATGTGTCCAATGTTATAGTGATTATAGTCAGTCAATTTGTTAAGAAGTAATTTGTGTGTATCATTTCCCTCAAGTCATAGGAATATAGTTTTCCTATGATTCAACACATGAACTAGGAAAAATAGTGCTATGCAAAGCAGACAATAAAAATAACACCATAAAATTAAATCAAACCATCAGACCACAAAACTGTCTGGCATGTGTTAGCACACCTTTTCATTCCTTAGCATGCCCTAGCACTCCTTAACTATCATGCCCTCACAACTACCCTTACTTTTTTTGCAACATGAGAACCCAACAAAATCCTACCTCAACTATAACAACAACTTAACTATAACAACAGCTTGACCAAGTTACAATTACTACAACTAGACTATGCCTTGTTCACCTAAGAGCTTCCTATAACTCATCTTAGGCTACTCATGTATAATTTCAACTTATCCAACTTAACAAGTTACGAAGACAAGGCTCACATCCAACTGTGGTCAGAAAATTAAACAACTAAGCAACAAATTTTACATCTTGACATGCCATAACATCTGGTACGCCTAATAATCCCTTGGCACTATGTAGAACATGTTAGCATCCCCTACATTTCTTGGCATGATTTGGCACTTCCTAACACTCCCTGACACTTAGCGCACATCGCACTTGCTAGATAACACTCTCTGTCACACTCTTATTCTTTCATTTCCATGCATTTGAAACTGTTGCTACCTTGTGTTTCCCTGGAACTTGGCCCTAACACTCCCTAGCATGTGTTGGTGCCACACCCTGGTGCCTAGAACTTCTTGGCATGCCTTAGAACTTGGCATGTCTTGGCATGCCTAAAATTCCTTGGAACTGTCTAGCATGTGTTATTACTTCCTGGCATTCCGTAGAGCACCTTGGAACTCCCTAACTGTCATGCCCTCATAGATAACCTTACTTTTTTGCGACTTGGGAACCCAACCATGTCATTGACAAAACAATGTTTTTCCCAACCCAAATTCTCCCTTTGTCTGAAACTACTTTGTACACACCTTATCACAACCATAGGATTGCCTCCTTCAAGTACTATTTTGAGCTTATCCTAACAAACTTTGTCCTTGGGACACATGGAATTGACTGAGACTCCCTGGCACACTACACTCTTATTTGTTCATTTCCAAGCATTTTGACCTAGTTCTCCCTTGTGATGCCTTGGCACTGGCTAGTATACCTTTTCTCTCCCTCCTTAGCACACCTGGAATTCGCTGAAAATTAATTTCCATGCATTTGAAATGAGTTCTCCCTTGTGTTTCCCTGGCACTTGGCCCTCACACTCCCTATCATGCATGGATAAAATATTTGCAAAATTTTCCCATATCCTACTATCTAGGGTTTGGTTTTTTACTAACTAAAAATGTGATAGCTGAAGATCTAATCATGGGATATGATAGAAAAATCCTCAAAATTCATTATCCAAATATATTTGAGGTCAACCATGCCAAGTTGGAGGTCCACCAAGTCAAATTTCAAAAAGTTTTAGAACCCTGTCAGGAACCCTGGCCTGGCAAAATTGTAAAAAATGGGTCTCAAAGTGCCACCTGTAACTCCAAGACAGTAACTTTTGTGTAAACAATGAGAAATGATTTTTTTTGGGTATGTTATGAACAAAAAAATCTTCCCATTTTCAAAAATACTTTCCCATTTGTTCAAAATCCAAGCTTGACTTTGGTCACATAGAAACACAACAAATCCTAGAAGAAGCGCAAAAAATAGTTGACTTAAAATTTTGATGACTTGAATGAGGTTTTGAGTGTTGTTGAAGACCTATGAAGAAAATTTGAGATTTCCACTACACTGTGGAGCCTTTAAACCATGAAAAAACAACATTTTAGCCTCTTCAAACTCGATTCCAAAACTGAGCGTCCAGAAGCGCAGCGAAAAGAGAAGCAAGGAAGACAAAATCATATCTCTTTAACCATAACACATGTGCAAAACTTGAAGAAGGTTCTTGTGCTTGGTTCCATGCTTAAATAAAACCTCCTTTTGTTTTCCAAAATTCATCTCCATTTGGTCATAAATGTCTTTTGAAAATGATGATAAAAACATAGTCAAAACCGTAACAGCGCTCCTGTAGCAATTGTATTTTGAGAATATCTCCAAAAACGGTAAATCCAAATGGGCTAAAATTTAAAAAAAAAAAAAAAAGTTAATATCATCATAATGAACCTCCACAAAACATTTCAGCTAGTTAGAGTCACAAATATCGAGAAAATCCCAAAATGGTTATAGGTGACGATGGCTCATTTCTCAAAAACGTACATCATTTTGAGTTGAAATTGAGTGGGTGTTTTCATTTCATCCCCATGCATCTCTTGTAAAAATTTCATGGAAAATAGGTGTGATGTTTAATAGATATGATGAGAACATGGTGACCAGGTAAAAGTGCAATGCAAAAGAGCAGAAACTTAGGGGAAGGGAATGAGAGGGAAGAGTGGTAGGAAAAATTAAGGGAAAAATATGGGGGATAGATATGGGTGTTAGGAAAATACTAGAAGTGGAATTTATCAAAAATAGTGAGAAAAATGGGGGGAAAGGTCAAAACATAGACCTAGGGTAAAAGTGCAACAAATTTCTTTGGTTTTTGGTAAACTAAGGAAATGAAAATATTTTGATGAGGGGAATGATGGAGAATTGCTAGTGAAGGATGATGAAGGAGGTATAAGCTTAAAATGAAGGCCTTCGACCCTTGAATGAAGCTATGAACCATGGAAAATGGAAAGCACAACAAAAACCCTAGTAGCAAAATTTTGACTCAATCTCTAAGGAAAGAGGGTGAAAGTATGATTGACAGGGTTTAACTGACCATGATTAATTAAAAGACTCGTGAAATATGGAGATGACCTACCATGATGAAATGATATTCATTTTTGGAGTGGGATTAGAAATGATATCTATACAATGAATCATACTCTTTGCTTTATAACTTGGAAAATTTTTCTAGTATAGACCAAAATTTGACTTTTGACCTTGATTGACTTGAAAGATTAACAAAACCTAATTACTATGGAACATAGGACCCTAACAGAGACCATATCAAATGTTTATCAATATCACTAGGTTTTATGCACAAATTTCATGCTTCTATACATCGAATACCCATATGGAAGAGTCCTTAATTCATCTAGTATTTAACCAAGGCATACCATGCACATGATTCCAAACATATTTCTGCATCTAACTCTTCCTACCATATCTCTGAATACATGAATTCTACTTTCTAAAGAAGAGCTCTTATCTAAATATGCGCATACCTCTTTCCTTCATTTTGTCATGTAGTCAACTTCTTTCATGAACTGCCTCTTTCTTTAAAGAAAATGTTTATGATAAGGCTCCTATCTCAAGATGATAAAATACTTCAATTATGCCTTCATGCTGCAAATAAACTAGTAAACTTCTTTGATGCTTGCTTCCATAATATGCTAGACTACATCCAAAAAATTCTAGTGGAATATACACTTTCCAAGATTCTTCCATATATTGAAGAACCTTCTCATCAAGGATCCTTGTGATCCTTTACTGCTAGAAGACTATTTCTATACCATGCTATGCCTACAAGAGGACATCTTTGAGGTAAAAAATCTTTGTCAATGTATCATCAATGAGCAATTTGGCTTGTTGCAAACAAGGCAACGTCCTTGCCCCTACTATGGTGATATGAAACATAAATAACGATCCTTTAAAATGGAAAAATGGTGGTTGTTACCATCTCCCATGGATATGCACGAATTTTATTTTCAAGGAACTTGGATCATTGCTTTATAACATGCAGTCAATGGGACTGTTTACTCCCGACTCCTTAAGCTTGAAAAAGAAGAAACATGCCCGGTCAGGACTTAGGAGTCAGGACCTCAAAATGTTGACCATTTATCACATGTTTTGGGCATTAAGAACATTCATTCCTGCAAGCAAATAAATTCTATGCATATTTTGTCTCAAAGGCCTCTACCATATAATGACTTTACACTCTCAAAGTACATGAGAACTAATATCCTTGTAACATCAGTAATTCTAGAAATCTGTCCCAAAGCTTGATTTGAATGCAATCAATGTGTACATCAAATAAGCCACGATCTTTAGATTCTCTACACCAACATATATGGAGACTGAATCCTTAGATCGAATCATAATCACTAAACTAGCTGACTCATACCCACTTAGTTATACGCTCAGGTCAACCAAACTTGTGTTATAGGTCTCTATATAAGGGATCCAACCTATTGTATTAATTTAGGAATACACCATAGATTTGTACACAATACATAGACTGGACTGAACTATTTCTTGCATTTGATCCCATAGAACTAAGCTTGTGTCTAGATCCTCAAGGTCTATTTTCAACATAACACTTTTCAACACTTTGTCAAGTATGCGAATTCCAAAAAAATTCCTCAGATAGTGTTGGCCTCAGAAATTTATATCAGAAGTTAAGCATCAAAACACTTGAGAGAAACATTGTCATGATAGAGGACTTCACAACAAAGGAACTAGTGTGCTCGAGATCGTTCATAAGTATATGAGTTATGGAACTAAGATTGGATACATATCTTAGCACTCAGATTTGCAAATTAGTGTGTATGAAAAACAATTGTCGGAGTTAGCAATGTTAGCTTACATGTATGTAAATTAGTGTTGCATTATATACAGGCTAACTTCTAGAAATTAAGCTATCTTTGCACAATAAAATTCCTTGGATAATGGGCCAAACCATACCACATAGAACATAAAAGTGTGTGTGTAGAAGTATGAAATATCCCATCGAGTAAACCAGATTGAACCAAAGAAAAAAAAGTAAACCCAAAACAATCAATAACACTTCGGCCTATCCACTTCAGAATTGCATTGAAATTTTAGAACAAGTGAATATCTATGTCAACAAGGCTGCAAAGATTGAATACTTGATAGAGATGCGTCACATTTAGTGTAGTCTTTTAAGGGGGCCAGCAACTCTATCTCCAGGGTGATTACTTGTCTGCAGAGACTTGTCATAATTACGTTCAATGCTTCTTGGCCTTGTCCTCAACTTGGCTCTGATACCATGCTAAATTTAGGATCACATGTTCTTTGCTGAAGACAAAAACTTCAATATCTCATTAGCCCAATCATTAACTCATTAGCTGAGAGATCCTTGTAACTTCTTTATAGAACATAACCTTTGAAAGGATGACAATCAAGCTTTCCAGAGTTCATATCTGTCTTGTTCACAACTTCGATTGTGAACAAGACTATAACGTTGTCATCAATTTATAGGAATTGTAACATATCACCATTGCTACTAAGTAGTACTGATGTCATACTTAATGTTGGACCATAAATAGTGGTGAGCTTGAGGTGACATACATAGAACAGTACCACGTACATATAACTGTGAGGGAACCAAGAAAGATCACTACTCATGATTCTATTTTCTTTTACTTTTAAGATAGCTTTAGGTCTTGAAAACTTCCAAGAGGAATACTTATTCTTAAGAGGTGACTTCAACATAATTCCTATTCTGCTACTTGATGTTGGGTATAGAAGATTCCAGGGAGACTAATTATCCTCAAACTCAGAGAGGATTGTCTTTGCAAAAATCAAATGCTTCCACTGCTTGTGACCAAACATTTATTGAGGTCTATTTATGGGATCACAATGAACCTACTATAAATCAACATCTCCATAGGTTAACTCACTTGATATAAGCAGTTTAAGTTGTGAATATATATGTGTGTTGATCAGGTCACTGTAGGAAGTGAAAGATTCATACTATCATCACATATTCTTATCACTGAATTAGTCTCCATATATGTTATTTCCCTCATCCAGGAAAGTCACTGACATTAGAATTTATAAGTTTAAAATAGATTATTTTCCAGAATTTAAGTCACTGTTATGAGTTTTGTTGAGTGTTACTGTCCATATGACATATACATCGCTAATACCTTATTCACAGTGTCATGGCTAATATAGGACGACCGAGAATTTACATTAACAGAGTCTAGAGTTCAGGTATGGAGGATACACACAAGAATTAGATAAGCCATACTTTAGAAAAATATGAGCCTTAAAGAATCACATCTGGGTTTGAAGAAACTTCTTGAGAAGGTGCACATAGAGGCAATATGTAGTCATAGTGAGTTACTGCCACACCATTATAGATCCATTTTGATGAGCCACATACCATAGAAGAATGAGTATGCTGAAGCTATCATGGACAAGGGTATAACAAGGCATTGCTAATACAGTGTTGCCAAATAGAGTGATGCATGTAGCTTGATTTTGAGGAAATAAAATACTGCCTGAAGTGAACCCATAATTTCCAAGGTTAAGTGTGAATGCCAATTCCTCTCTCAGGTCCATTACCAAAATTCAACAATCCTTTTTAATGTTCACCTTCAATCAAATTATTACATATTTTTCCCTCAAGACCACACATTCGGAGAGCTATCCATTCACTTTTATAGGCAAATCTATGCAAAATCAGTTTTTAGTAGAGAGTCTTGACAAGTTGGAAAATGATATTGTGGAGACAATGTGATTTCTTGAAAAGTACTTTACTCCTTCATTATTCGATATAATGTTGCATTTGAATGTAAATTTGGTACGTGAGCTTCGATATTGTGACCCAGTTGCATAAATATGGATGTACCCCTTTGAGAGGTATGCGAAAATTTACTTTTTATCAAGCACAACAACAAGATTATTTTTTTTTTAAGCTTTTGACATTACTTAATTCTATTATGTTCATTTTGTAGGAACATAAAAGTATATGAGTTATTTTAAGAACAAAAATAGTTCTGAAGGATGCATTGTTGAAAGCTATACTATGGAGGAATCAATAAAGTTTGTGGAGTTTACTTGAAAGGCATGGAAGCTATTGGATCCACACATGGTCGAAATGAAGTGTGGGATGAGGAAGTTGAAGAAGTTATCCTTGATGGAAAGCCATTATCTACTCCAATTCCTTCATAACTGGATGACATTAGTTGGGAACAAGCCCATAGGTGGGTTCTATTTCACACAAACGAAGTTTATCCATGGATAGAGTAAGTAACATATTTGGCCTGTAGTTTTTTGTTTGTTTGTTTATGGTTTAACAAAACATAGATCCATGGATAAATTAACATATTTTACCTTTAAAAATATTTTATTCATATTTTAGCAAAATACATTAACCACCATATCTATTGTCCATAATTTTTGAATTAGGATGCACAGAATGGAGATTTCCAACTAAGTTACCCAAACGAAAAAAGATGAAGCTCTATTGTAGAAACTCCACACCCATAATTTTACTAGTTGGTTAAACCAACAAGTAACGATATTATTTATATTATAAGTGTACTTAAAAATCAATATCTGGGAATATTTTCATGTAGGAAATTAAATATTTTTTCAGAGGTTGAATGTATGAATTCTAACTACATTTAAAAATCTAAAACTATACATGTGGAAGGAGATGGAAAGGTGTCTGATACACTTAAATGGCTAGCATGTGGCCCTAGGAAATTCGTGAATAAGTACAAGGGATTCCTAATCAATGGTTATAGATTCCATACAAAAAACATAGAGAATGAGAGAACAACCCAAAATAATGGCGTGTGTATGGAAGCTCAAACAATGATGAGGTCAAGTTCCAAAGATGCAAACCCTGTACTTCAAAACACAACATTTTATGGAGTGGAGAGCTAAGTATCATTTTCCAACTCAGATACATGCATCTATATGTAACTCATGCATGTATCATTTGTTTGATGACACCTTTCCTTGGCCATCTAGGACCCTAGGTGTAGGAAGAGGTTGCTTTAGCTACCACATTTAGCTTGATATATATGATCCATGTGTATATGGCATCTTCAATGTGCATTATTTTTATTGGATCACTTAAGCACTCTATTCTAACTCTTAATGCTTTGGTTATATGTTCTAAGCTATATTTTTCCATGTTGTTTCATAATTTTACTCAAAGAAGTGTGTCATATTTTTACTGTGAGTGGTGAACGGATGCTTTCCTCTAGGTACACTGGTGGTTGTTTACATAATTTTACAATGGGCAGACTTGGCTTGGTAGGAGGATATAACAGAAGTTTTTTTACAGCATCCCCCTTTGCAATAGTCATGCTACCTTCTTGGCAACCAATATAAGCATTAGCTATCACAAGCCAAGATTGGCCCAGAATCAAAGGGTGCCCATCTAATCTACTCTTTGGGGATATTCCCACGAATCAACAGAAGTTGTGATATCCTATAAGGTTCCTTCTAGCCTTACCACTGAACAATCAACAAGTTCTAATAGAGTGTTGGTTGGTTCTAGGGTTATAATGCCAAGTTCTTGACAAGTTTCTACTGTTAAAATATTAATGGCTGCACCCAGATCAACTAAAGTATTAGGAAAAGAGAAGCCATATATCTGAACTGTCACTATGGGGTTTCCAAGATCTTCATACTTTATAGGATTTTCCCCTCCTAAGAGTAAATTAGATAAGGTCCCTACAACGTGAATGGTGGGTGAGGTATTTTCTTTCCTCGCAGGCTTCTTTACACATATCTCTTTAATGGTTTTAGCACAGATGGGTATTAATTACACATATTTCGGTATTAATTACAGGTGGTGGTATATGTATAGGTGGGGTTTCAATTTTGATTGAAGGTTGATCCCTGTCTTCCTCAGGGGTAATGACACAGCCCGACCTGAATTTGAGTTCATTACATTCTTTCTGCTCAACCTCATAATCTGAGCTTTCAATAATCTGCATGTTGGGTCCCTATAATACTAGTGATTACCCCATTACTATTGTAGTTATACCCCTTATTTATATTGTTGTGCCCCTATTACCCCCATATTGTTATTTCTGTGCCTCATAGAATCCCTCTATTGTTATTTTTGTGGCTTTATATTATTATTGTTAGGTCGGCTGGATTATATTGTGACTCCTTAGACTCCTATATATAAAAAGGAGGTTTTGTCATTTGTATCATCGAAGAATTGTTCATTTATGTAATGTAAAGGAGGTTTCCCCCTCGAAGAGGCTGAATTCTAAGGTGTGGATCTCTCCTTTCTATCTTTTTGTGAGCTGGTTTCATAACATTTGGTATCAGAGCTTTGGATTCTAGGGTTTCACTGCTCCAAACCAGTCATCGTGGCATTTTCGCTATAACTTTTTTCTGTGACGTTTCAGAAGTCGCAAGAAAAACCCATTTGAGAAGAAATCGTGCTGAACCTTGGGTCCAAATTTCAGAGATTGTCGCACGATATTTGCGGAGATATGATCTGAGGAAGTTGGTCTTTTTGCAGACTCCTGAATTACATTCAAAACAGGTGACCTGGGGAAAATTGTCATAACTTTCTCTCTGGGGATCGGATTGAAATTTCGTAAGAAGTTACAGAAGGGGACGAAATCTAGTTTCTTGTGTGTGTGTTTCAGATTCAAAGGTTGAAACAGTGACTCGTGGCATGTCGTACAAGTTCGCTCTACTGAACCAGTCTAAAAGCAAGTCACTGTGGGAGATTTCACATAACTCTTCCTTGGAGAATCCAATTTGGCTCAGACTTGTGGCATTGGAAAGAGGACACAGAAGGCTACTACAATTAGCAATTTCTGAACTGGATGATTCGAAATTACAGAGATACATCAGATTCAATATCAGGCTTCTATAAAGTGAAAAAATGTGTGTAGTTTTTTTCTAAATTTTTGTGTAAGCTTGGTTTAACAGAATTCAAAGGGCATAATAAAACATTATTATCGGTAACTGATGCCCCGAGGAAAGAAAATGCAAACACCTAGTAAGTAGCCTGAAAGCTCTAGCATGACTCATGAAGAAGAGGAAGAAATGCTACATGATATATCAAAATTACAAGAACAAGTGCAACAAATGTCACGCTCACAAAAGCTAATAGAAGCTAAGATAAGTGGCATGGAATCTAAGATAAATGGTGTGGAATCTAAGATAAAGGGAATGGAAGCTAAGATGGAGGATTCGATGGCAGATTTGAAGATAGATTTGAAGACAGACATGGAAGAATTGAAGAAGTTGCTACAAGAAAGGGTCACTAATGGTGAAAAGGTAGTAATGGAAACTCATGATGAGAACAAAAGAAATGTTAATCATGATTCCATAGACGCTAATGTTGGATCGAAGAATCACCATATTCCAAAAATCGATATGAGGAAGTTTGATGGCAAGGATCCCGCCACATGGATATTACAGATGGAGTAATTCTTTAATCTCAATAATGTGCAAAACGCACAAAAGGTACGTATGGCAACTGTATATTTGGAACCAAATCAGTTTGTATGGTATCAATGGCTTTGCTCTCGTAAACAATTTATCACTTGGGCAATTTTTACGGAAGAATTGATAGCACATTATGAAGATACAAAAAGCAACACTTTTTTTAGCCAATTGATAAGTCTCAAACAAAAGGGTTCAGTAATGGAGCACATTGAGGAGTTCAAAAATTGAACATAAGGGTAAAAGATATTCCAGAGGAGCATAGGATTGATGTGTTCATAGGGTCTTTAAAGGATAATATCCAACATGATGTTCGCCTTTGGGAACCTGATTCATTAGAGAAGGCATTCAGGTTAGCAAGAAAAATGGAAAGCAAAATTATGGCAACCAGAAAGCATACCACTCACAACTATAAAGACGGAAGTGTTGTTTCCCCTAGTCTTCCACAACCTATAAGGTTGACACCACAAAAATTGGAAGAAAAAAGAGCAAAAGGGCTTTGTTACAGTTGTGATAGCAAATACACTAAAGGTCATAAGTGTGTTGAGAAGAAATTATTCTACATAGATTGTGAAGAGGAAGAAGAAACAGAGCAAGAAAGGTCAAAAGAAGAAGATATACTCCAGGAACAAAGCCTAGATGAAGAACAAATAAATCCGACCATATCTTGTAATGCATTGGCGGGAATTACCACTCCTCAAACCATCAAGATAGAAGGACAAATCAAGAAGAAAAAGGTAATAGTGTTGATTGATTCAGGAAGCACCCACAATTTTATTCATTGTTGGGTAGCAAAAGAATTGAATTGCTTCCTATATCCAGCACCAGAGTGTCAAGTGATGATTGCAAATGGAGGAACAATAAATTGCTTTGGAAAGTGCCATAATATCAAGCTATCCATGGGAGAATATGTATTGACTAGCCCAATGCTTTCCATTCCAATGGGAGGTGTTGATGTTGTACTAGGAGTCCAATGGCTACAATCCTTGGGTACAATAGCTTTTAATTTTCAAGAACTTTTCATCAAATTTTCTACGGAAGGAAAGGAAGTTGAATTAAGGGGTATTGCAGGGAAACTAGGAAAGATAATCAGCTCTAATGGCATGACTAAGCTTCTTAAAAAGGAACAAAGAGGTGTAATTGCACAATTATGTTCGCTAGATGTTTCCACATTGGAATCATCTATTTCTCTAGATCTCCAAAAAGTCCTAGACAATCATTCCAAGGTATTTGAGACTCCCAAAGGTCTCCCACCTATGCGTGATCATGATCATGCTATTCATCTGATTCCAGGAAGTGTTCCTCCAAACATCAAGCCGTATAGATATCCCTATGCCCAAAAAAGTGAAATTGAACATATGGTTGCAGAAATGCTAGAGGCTGGTATAATTCAACCAAGTCAAAGTTCTTTCTCAGCTCCAGTAGTATTGGTGCACAAGAAGGATGGATCATGGCGCATGTGTCTGGATTATAGGGAGCTCAACAAGCTCACTATTAAATATAAGTTCCCCATTCCTGTTATTGATGAATTATTGGATGAATTGCATGGATCAATTTACTTCACCAAGTTGGATCTTCGTTCGGGATATCATCAAATCAGAATGAAGATTGAAGACATTCCGAAAACGACATTTAGAACTCATGAGGGTCATTATGAATTTTTGGTCATGCCTTTTGGCCTTACCAATGCACCTTCAACATTTCAAGGTTTGATGAATTCAATTTTCAAACCATTCCTTAGAAAATTTTGTTAGTATTTTTTGATGATATACTAATCTACAGCAAGTCTTGGAAGGATCATGTTGAACATGTTGACAGGGTGCTACAACTATTGGAGGAGAAACAATTATATGCAAAAAGATCCAAATGTTTCTTTGGAGTCCAAGAGGTGGAATATTTGGGTCATATTGTATCTCATGAAGGAGTTAAGGTAGACCCTAGCAAAATTAAATCCATTAAGGAATGGAAAATCCCCACATCCATAAAGCATCTGCGAGGATTTCTTGGGTTGAAAGGGTATTATCGCAAGTTTGTTAAGAATTATGGGAGAATAGCAGCACCTCTAACAACATTATTGAAGAAAGATTCATTTTCATGGACTCCGGAAGCAACAAAGGCCTTTGAACATCTTAAAGAGGCAATGTGCCAAGCACCGGTCTTAGCTATGCCGGACTTCAAAAAAACCTTTATTGTGGAATGTGATGCTTCAGGAAATGGAATTGGTGTTGTTCTAATGCAAGATGAAAGACCCATTGCTTTTGAAAGTCGTCCAATCAAGGGAAAGTTTTTAAGCAAAGCTATTTATGAGAAGGAAATGTTGGCAATACTCCATGCACTTAAGAAATGGCGACCCTACCTAATGGGAAGACACTTCAAGGTAAAAACGGATCATGATAGCCTTAAATACTTTTTAGAACAAAGATTATCCTCTGAAGAGCAACAAAAGTGGGTCACAAAGATGTTGGGTTATGACTTTGAAATCATCTACAAAAAAGGGAAGCAAAATGTGGTGGCAGATGCACTCTCAAGAAAGGATGAGGATGTGGAAGCATTGTTGTGTGCCATTTCTATTATCCAACCAGATTGGATAAATGAAGCAAGGGAGGAATGGAAGAACGACGAAGAAGTGTGGGCACTTATTCGAAAGCTACAACAAGATTCCAGTACTTCTGATACATTTAGCTGGTAAAATGATTCGTTATGGTACAAAGATTGCTTATACCTCTATAAGAATTCCCAGCTAAAACAAAAGATTCTTATGGAATTGCACACTTCTCCCTTAGGAGGGCACTCAGGATTTTTAAAAACTTACCACAGGGTAAAGAAGGAATTTTTTTGGGATGGCCTTAAATCAGATATTCAAAAGTTTGTGGCGGAATGTTTGGTTTTCCAGCAAAATAAAGTTGAAACAATTAAGACACCGGGTCTATTACAACCTTTATCCATTCCAAGCCAACGTTGGGAGGAGGTTTCAATGGATTTTATCACAATTTTACCCAAGTCTGAGGGAAAGAGTGTCATCATGGTGGTAGTTGACAGACTTACCAAGTATGCACACTTTTGTGCATTATCACATCCATTTAAAGCCAGTACAGTTTCTACTGCATTTATGGAAACACTTCAAAAGCTACATGGAAACCCAAAGATTATTGTAAGTGACAGAGATCCCATTTTCACTAGAAATTTTTGGACAGAATTATTTTCTTGTCTTGGTACTCAGTTAGCTCATAGCTCATCTTATCATCCTCAATCTGATGGGCAAACTGAGATAGTAAACAAATGTTTGGAAGGATATCTTCGTTGCTTTGTATCTGATAAACAGACACAATGGGTCAAATGGTTGCCTCTGGCTGAATGGTGGTATAACACTTCCTTCCATACAGCAACAAAAATGACCCCATTTATGGCACTTTATGGGTATCAACCACCATCCATCACATCATATTTAAGAGAAAATTCTAAGGTTCAGGCAGTGGAACATCACATCGAACATCAACAACAAGTCCTCCAACTCTTAAAGGATAACCTCGTATTGGCACAAAATAGAATGAAACAACAGGCAGATCAACATTGCAGTGAAAGAAGTTTTGATGTAGGTGATTGGGTATTCCTACGGCTACAACCATATAACAAGATGTCCCTAAAGCAAGCTAAGAAGGATAATAAATTATCACCAAAGTATTATGGTCTGTACAAGGTGTTGCAAAAGATTGGTACTATGGCATACAAATTGGAGCTTCCTGCAACTTCTCGATTGCACCCAGTTTTCCATGTTTCATGTTTAAAGAAGGTTATAGGTGACAAGCTCCCAATTCAAACAATATTGCCAGAACTTGACGAGGAAGGAAAAATTATATTGGAACCGGAAGCAGTCACAGAAACAAGAACTTGACAGCTACGAAATCGATTAATTTCAGAGTATCTTATAAAGTGGAAGAACTTATCCGCTGAAGATTCCACATGGGAGGATGAAAATTTTATGCAGAAGTATCCAGAACTACTCAAGCATTGAGGACAACACTTTTTTGAAGGAGAGGGGAATGTTGGGTCCCTATAATACTAGTGATTACCCCATTACTATTGTAGTTATACCCCTTATTTATATTGTTGTGCCCCTATTACCCCCATATTGTTATTTATGTGCCCCATAGAATCCCTCTATTGTTATTTTTGTGGCTTTATATTATTATTGTTAGGTCGGCTGGATTATATTGTGACTCCTTAGACTCCTATATATAGAAAGGAGGTTTTGTCATTTGTATCATCGAAGAATTGTTCATTTATGTAATGTAAAGGAGGTTGCCCCCTCGAAGAGGCTGAATTCTAAGGCGTGGATCTCTCTTTTCTATCTTTTTGTGAGCTGGTTTCATAACACTGCACCAACTAGACCAGTCTGTTATTAGGATTTGGATTCGGTTGAGCTGGAAATTAAGGCCACAGAAGAGGTTGAGGATTTTGTTGTAATGTATAGTTGTTGATAGTGCAAGTTGAGGCTGAGGACCTGCCCCGATAGATGTGTTAGATATCCCCAGAGGTCGCTGCCAATTTTTAGACCAATTCAGATTTTGAGAGGTAGAGGTAGGCCACTGGGATTGATAGGGATTGCCCAGACAAACAGGAGTAAGAGGAGAATTTTGATAGCCATTACCCGGAAAATATTGCGTTGGCCAGGATGTCATAGGGAATGGTTGGGTTTGCCAACTTGGGTAGGGTGATTGGCACTGGCATGCTGTCCCAAGGTTCTGTTGCTGATTAAATTGTGAAGAAGGAAAGAACTGGGATGCATCTTGTGTCATACCTGTAGGTTTAGTGTGCCACTGTCGACGTTGGTTAATCTGATATACTGGCTCTTTTTCTTCTTCTGCTTCCTTGAATACTGCTTTCATCCCCGGCAATGATGGACATTGTTCAGTGGTGTGCTCTTTAGTATAGATAGCACATGTCTACACCATGTCTAACGGGCATTCCCGTTGGTTGTGATTCTTTCGACAACGTGGACAGAAGATGGCCAAGTTTTGTTTTGCTAAGGCTTGTTTTTATTTAGCCTATAATAGGTCCAACTGCATTATGAGAGTGCCTAGGATGTCTGTCTTAAAACCTTCTAGGAGGTTACCGATTTCCATCTGTGTAACGCCTCCACTTTGTGATTTGTCTCCCCTGCTCATGGGATCTTGGCTTCCTGTACGTGTGCTTCCTCGTGAACACCTGATACACAAGAAAATGATTTCATCATAATCTTCCTGAGAAATATCTCCTTTTCCCATTAAGTTTAGAGTTTCTACCCATTCCTCTTTCATTCCTTTAATTAAGATAGCTCTTAGGACTTCTTTTAGTAAGCTAGTGTGTGGAGACCTTTGCAAATTATAATTGAATCATTCTACATATTCTTCTAGTGTTTCATTATCTTTTGCAGTCATCTTAAAAATTTCATCTTTCAGTTCCCTAGTCTTACAAAGGTCCTAGTATCTTTTGAGGAATGAGGTTTTCATCTCGTCCTAAGAATTAATAGTTCGCCCACCTAGACCCATAAACCATCTTAAGGCTGCTCCTTTTATAGTGGAAGGGAATAGTTTTAGCTTTTTGGGGTCAGTGGTGTAGTCATACCCTCTACAGAGGACAGCAAACTCAAACAGGAAAGCATCGGGATCCTCTGTGCTCATCCCATGGAAAGTTGGGATGCTCTACAGAGGAATAGCCTTCATCGGGGCATTGGCCACTTGGTCGACTATGAGGTACTCTAATTTTGAGGTTTGACCTTGAGGTGGCTGATCTACCATTTGGTCAAGGATGTGCCAATAATATTCAGGGATTTCAAGGGGTGCTTTTTGAGTAACCGTAGCATTAGCAACCTGAGATATCTTTGCAGCACTACCTAGATCTGGGATCATAGGAGATCGTTGTTCAGACAGTTGTGGTTCTGCCTTAGCAGTCCCACTGGTTTCTCCTTCTCCTTCTCTTAAGTTACAAGATTTTCCCTCTTGTAGAGGATCAAAATGTAAACTTATTGTAGCTTGAAGACTCTATTCTGATCCTCCAACTTGGCTTTGGATCTCATCGTAAGCGGCAGATGATGAGCCTGCAGCTTGAGGGATAACAATAGAACATTTTCGAGGAATTTCTTGGAATCCTACTAATGCTTGAGACTCTGCTTTTCTTATGATTTCATATATAAAGGTAGTTATCCCAAGGTTCACCGATCCTTTGGGTTTTGTGGATTTAGGTGGGGGGTTCTTCTCTTTTTCTATCTTTCTATTCCTAGTCATTCATAAAAGACAATTCCTATTTAACCTCTAAGCCTTTTCTAAAAAGTGGGTTGGTAAACAAGCACTTTACTTGCTAGGTACGTAGGTTATTACGTTCCGTTTTTAAAACCCAATTCTTTCATAGCAAGATAAAAGGAAATCACTTGAAACACTCTCCCCGGAAATGACGCCAAAATTCTGGTGCACTAAGATGTATTTTTACAGGCAATCTTAATTCCTACATTAATTGTCAACCAAAGGTAAGTCTTTCTATCTCAAGAATGTCAGCGCAATCTATGCAGTGAATTTAGAGGTTAGCTAAAGGTAAATCATTGCAATCACTAATAACTTATTTCTTCAACTTAAGTCACACAATTCTTAAAGAAATAACTAAGGAAAAAATAACTCTGAAAGAACTCTTAACACACTTTGCAATTTCGTCTGCTTATTCCAAACTTAAATGAATCTGAATTGTGAATGCAAAGAATCATGCTTGGAAATCTTCAAATAGAATCAAAGCTAACTCACTCAATCAAGAAAGAGAACTATAAAAATTGAACAACAATGCTAATCTATTGCAAATCGTAATTTAACAGAAAATCCTAATTGAATGACAATTCCCAATTAAACAACAATCTCGATTGAACGACAATTATCAATTGAATGGAAATCAAGCGAATACGATAAATGACTTCTAAACAATAACTGTTTTCTGTCAGTAGACTATGGAAATTAATTTACACTATCTCTAAGATATATGGTATCATAACTCCGAAGGAACAACAATCTACTCTAAAACTAATATAACCAATCAAATCAACAGATTATTCAGATACATCACACGGTGAAGTATGAATCGAAATGAATAGCAATATGAATTGGAATCAGCAATCCTTACGATGAGTGAAATAATATTAAATGAATATTAACAATCAATAGATATTCAAATGGATATATTATAATTCAAGAAAGTAGTAGAACTTCTCTTGACCGGGCCCAGAGTCGCCAAAAGTCTCCGCTAAGGAATACTCAAAATATAAGTGAAGTTCAAACACAGTATTTCATTAATATGAGTAACCAGATTACAACATCACTAAGATAACAATAGGATATTTCTCAAAAGGAATGATTATATATTACATCAGTCTGAACTAAACTTTGTTTTCCTTTTGGCCTTATATATATTAGTAAAAGAGAAAACTATATAAAAGTGAATCCTCAGGATTAGGGGATCCTGAGGATTTCACAATACATAATCTTATTCTGTCATGAAATAGTATTGGTCTACCTGGTGATCCTAATTGGATCCATCAAGAACTATTAGAAGAACCATGGTTGTACCAGGTCGGGACAAACATCTAAGAATTCAAAACAGCGATCAAAAACACCTCTATACCAGTGGTAGTGTCAGCCAACATGGAACGACGAGGACCTTAGTCAAAGCACGTCGACCGAGGCCCATGGAGATTGTGCAAGAGGCGAAATTAGCCCCTGGGAGGTCTAGATCGGGAAACAAAGGAGGTTTTTGATGTGCGATTAACACTAATCACGCATCGCTAGGCCAGAACCCTCAAAATGGAGAAGCCTCGAGTGCTCGGCCACATGGAAGAGCTAGGAACCATGGGGAAAAGGCGAAAGCTAAAAGGCAGGACCTACTCCAAAATCGGCAGTATTGATCAGGGCACCCTCAAATGGTAAGCAGTTTTGGAGAAATTGGAGCTATCCCACTCAGCGATCGACAGTGGCAAGCAGAGGAGAGAGAAAACTACCACTCATTGCGCGCTAACAGTCAAGCAAGTCAATCACGCAAAATGAGTAGATGGAGTTGGATTTGGGGGATCCATATCTGACGGTTGACATTGCACCCAACGACAGGACCTAATTTGATGAGGGAACAAGCCACAATTTAGAAGGATTTAGGGTCCGCTTTGACCGCCACAGTGGCAGAAGGCTCATTCCACGACGTAGCCAAAGAATTGAATTGACGAAGCAGGCTGGCGAAGTACGAGAGGACATGTGGCCACTCCCTGTGAGCCTGATAATGATGCCGAATAGGAAACTCCAAGCACACTTGCAGTAGGCAATCTGATGGAGGTGGAAGAGGAGCCGAATAGCCATGAGCTCAAATGGCCTTAAATCCATGAACAGAGAACAGAAGACACACTGGAGAGGAAGAATCAAAGACAGATGACAGAGAAGCAAAGAAGATAGTGAAGCAAAGAAAAGCAGAAAGAAGACAGAGGGTCAAGCTAACCAAAGGTAGCATTAAGCACCCAGGAGCTTGAAAAATTCAAGCCATCCCTGAGAGGATCTGTTAGACTAGAGAGGTCAAAGAGCGGGTAGAAAAAGAATCTGTACACTCCAGTGGCTTGGGGAATCCAAGAACCAACCTGCCAAGCAAGTCTATTCCAAGGGACTCATATTGAGCTCTTGCATTGTAATTCTCTTCTTAAGACACAATAAAATAAGGCCACCACTGAAAATTGGATCGGTGATGTAGCATCAGAGGATAGGGTGAACTCCTTATTAATTTGTTGTGTTCTTGTATTTTCTTACTGTATTTCTTTGATGTCTTTCCATTTCAAGTGTCTGTGTATTTGCAATCTGATCGATCCGTTGCCTAAATAACATAGACACACACACACACCAGCACATGAGTCTGTAATACGTTTATTCAATAAATCTTTAACTGAGGTCACTCATAGGGTGATTATCAGATCAAGTGGTATCAGAGCTCTAGGCTGTAAGGTTAGACAAGCTTTTGTTGGTTTAGCTTTTGGAATGCTCACTAGATCAAACCTCAAATTAGGAGAAGGAGAGTTGGTCGAAACTAACCCTAAAATTGGGAGAGCCTATCCTTGGAAGACAATGTCAGAAGAAGGTTCTATAGGGCCAGACCCTCAGTTCCTAGAAAGTTTCCTAGCTATAAAGTCTATGGTAGAAGAAATGTATAGGGACTTTAGAAAGCATAAGGATGAGGATTCATCAGGTTTTAAAAAAGACAAATAAGAAGATGAGTCTCATTCCTATGACCACTCAAAAGGAAAAGGGAAAGAGGAAAGCTTTCTCACACCTCCTAATAGCCTTGTGCATAATAAGAAAGCATCTTTGATCAAGCTAGATGTTATATTTGACTTGCCTATATATGATGGAGAGCTAAATGCTGAAAATTTGGACAATTGGATTAGAAAAATTGATGTGTATTGCAGAGTATAGAACATCGACTCAGACAAAAGCAAGATTTAGCTGGCAAGCCTACACCTAGGAGGCACTGCCTTGGTTTGGTGGGAAGGCAGAGCTCAAGCTGACATGAAAAGACATGGTAAGACAATCTCTGTCTGGAGTGAATTTGTTTCTGCAATCAAGAAGCAATTATATCCATTGGTCTACATGCAACAAGCCATGATGAGTTGGAAAACTCTTTGACAGTTGAAAGGGAAAGTGTGCAAGGGTACACTCAAGAATTTAGAAAGAGAGAATTGATTCTAGGTATCTCATTAGACTCACCAGAGACTCTTTTGATGTACATTGGTGGTCTACACAGCTACATGAGGCATACCATCCTCATGTTTAATCCCACTAGTATAGATGAGGTATTTGTACCAGCTACTCATCTAGAAGCTATAGGAAAGAATGGAAATCCAGAAGTTGGGGGACCATCCCAACCCACTGCAAGCAAGAGCAAGGAGAAAAGAAAGCAGAAGTGGAAAGAAAGGAAGGGTAACACTGCATAGAAAAGAAAAGCTTCATGCACTCACTGTAAAAAGGATGGGCATGATGATGAGCATTGTTGGATTCTGCATCCAGAGCTGAGACCTAAGAAGTCTGAGGGCAAGAAGAAGAAGACTGCTACAACTATTCAAAAAGATTTGGGGTCAGACTCGGGAGATGAAACAACTATTACAACCACATGTATCAAAGTTAAGAATTCTGAAGCATCTACTAGTAATTCTACTCGATCTGTTATTGATGAAGAAAATGAGAGAAAAAGACATGAGCTTTTCCATATTTGAGTTGTTTCCAAATATCAAAAGATTGATACTTTGTTTGATAGTGGCTCACAAGTAAATCTAATTTATGAAGCAATTGTAAAGAAATTGGGATTAGCAACTACACCTCATAAGAAACCATACCCATTAGGATGGTTGAATGATAAAGCACAACTACAAGTGACTAGACAGTGCAAACTCAAGTTTTCTTTTGGGTCAAAATTTGTAGATGAGGTGGAGTTAAACATAATTCCTTTGGATATATGTGGAATTGTTTTAGGAAGTCCTTACTTGTATGATAGAAAGGCTATCTTCTATAGAGCTGAGAACAAGTATCTACTTGTTAAATATGGAATCGAATACTTTATAAGAGCTCATAAGCTCAAGAATAATTATACTCATAAACTCAGGGCAGATGAAAAGAATGATAAATTCATGCAAACAATTCTTACTGATGGTTTTAAAGGAAAAGAAACCTGATAGAACCAATGTACTTGAGGGCTGTAGTGCTAAGCAGCAAGCTAATTTAGAAAAGGTTGTTTCAGAATATGATATCTTGTTTTAGGAACCTAAAGGTCTACCACCCAGAAAGGGAATAGTACATGATATTATTTTGGAGCAAGATGTTCCATTGCCTAACATTGGGATGTACAGGTTGTCTACTTTAGAGAACGCTGAAATCAAGAAGTAGGTGCAGGAGTTGCTCGAGAAGGGATTCATCGGGCCTAGCACATCACCATGTGGGTCACCAATCATTTTGGTAAGAAAGAAAGATGGCTCATGGACAATGTGCATTGACTACCATGCACTGAATAAGATAGCAATAAAAAAAAATTATCCGCTTCCTCGCATAGATGATATTTTAGATCAATTAAAGGAAGTTGTTTATTTCAGGAATCTATACTTGCACAGTGGATACCATTAGGTTAAGGTTGCAGAACAAGATGCATGGAAGACTACTTTAAAAAAAAAAGCAGGGATTGTATGAGTGGTTGGTTATGCCTTTTGGCTTGACCAATGCTCCTGCTACTTTCATGAGATTAATGAATGATGTACTTAGACCTTTTCTTGATGATTTTGTTATTGTGTACCTAGATGACATTCTGATTTTTAGTAAAACATCGGAAGAACATTTAAATCATGTTAAGCAGATATTAGATGTTTTGAAAAGAGAAAAACTTTATGTTAAACTCTCAAAATGTGAATTTGGCAAAACATCTCTAAACTACTTGGGTCATATAGTAGGGGGTGGTGAATTGAAAATAGATCCCTCTAAAGTGGCAGTCACTGTAAACTGGCCTAAACCCAAGTCTGCTATAGAAGTGAGAAGCTTCTTATGAGTAGCACAATATTGGAGGAAGTTCATTTCTAACTTTTCCTTAATTGCAGCTCCCTCACATGCTTTAACAGGATTGAACAAGGTGTTTCAGTGAGAGGCAAACATTAGAAAGCCTTCGACACCTTGAAAGAAAAGATTAGTACAACACCTATACTAGCACTGCCTGATCTGCAAAGACCATTTGAGATCCAAACAGATGCCAGTGACTATGTCATGGGAGCAATGTTGACTCAGCACGGTAAACCCATATGTTATCATTCTAAGAATTTTAATCTTGCAGTAGTTAACTATCCTACATATGATAAAGAATTGTATGCATTAGTTCAAACTGTGAAAAAGTGGAACCATTACTTAATGGGCAAATAGATAGTCATACATACTGATCATCAACCACTTCAATATCTACGCTCCCAAACTAAGCTGCAGCAATCAAGACACTACAGATGGATGGGTTTTCTACAACAGTTTCATTTAGTCATCAGATATAAAAAGGGCATACATAACAAAGTTGCAGACATGTTATCTAGGTCCATTATAAATGCATCTACTATACTTAAGCATAATTTTGTGCTACATGAAATCTACATTGAACAATATGCTGAAGATATAGACTTTAAAGATGTCTATGCAACTTTGAGTCAAGGCAAAAGAGTAGAAGAATTGGATTATCATGTGAAGGACTGACTCTTATATCATTGTGGGAAACTCTGCATTCTACAAACTGAGAGAGTAAAGATAATTAGGGAAGCACACACTTCTCTAATATCAGGTCACTTTGGGGTAAGTAAAACAATTTCACAGTTGCAAAGGTTTTGTTATTGGTCTAAAATGAATGAGACAGTTTCTAGATATGTAAGAGGGTGTGCTACGTGTGCTAAAAGCAAGCCCAGTAACAGAAAACTAGGCTTGTCCACTCCATTGCCAGTTCCTTCTCACCCTTGGGAAAGTGTTTCGATGGATTTTGTTGGAGGACTACCTAAATATAGGAAAGGTCATGATTATCTATATGTTGTTGTGGACAGATTCAACAAAATGTGTATTTTGATACCCTGTAATAAATAGATTATAGCTGAACAGACTGCAAAATTATTCTTTGAACATGTATGGGTTCATTTTGGACTACCCACTTCTATTTTATCTGATCAAGGCACCCGATTTGTGGAGAAGTTTTGGTCAAGTCTGTGGGAACTGATGGACACCAAACTGAAGAAAAGCACAGCTTTTCATCCAAAAACTGATGGCCAGACAGAAGTAGTTAACAAGACAGTGATCCAGTTACTGAGAGGATATTGCAACAAACATCCTAAGCTTTGGGATGAACATTTGTGCTATGTATAGCATGCTTACAACAGAGCAAAGCATTCTTCTACACAGAGATCTCTTTTTGGGACCTGTTTTGGTTCCACAGCAAGGTCTCCTTTGGATTTTGTCTTTGGTAAAGATACCATGGTTGATGAAAACAGTGATGTGGATAGCACAACTAGGTTCATTGAACAGATCCAGGAGATCCACCAAGCAGTACAGGAACAACTGGAAAAGAGCCAAGCCAAGTACAAGTCTAGGCATGATAAGCATCGAATGGACCATAGTTTTCAAGTTGGTGACTAGGTCTGGCTATATATTAGCAAGGACATGATGCAAGGTGAAGGTAAAAATCTAAAGCCTATCAGGTATGGACCCTTTAGGATACTTGAAAAGATTGGTGAAAATGCCTTTCACCTTGATCTACCAGCTTACGTGCACATATACTCAGTCGTAAATGCAAATTTCTTGAGATTGTTTGAACCTTCAATGATTGAGGACCCTAAAGAGAAAAGTCAATTGCCTTCTATTCATGAACTGCTACCTGAATATCTTAATGAATTGCAGGAAGACAGAGTGTTGGATAGGAAGGAAAGGATGATGTGCAGGGGAGATCTGGAGTACCTCAGGATTGGGCTCAAAAGTTCAAAGTCGAGCAGTGCAAAGTGGATTGAGATTGGGCAAGTGAGAAAACAATACCCTCACTTAGTCGATGCTTAAAAACCAACTTTTGGTGGTCCAAAAGCTCTTTCAGTGGGAAGGCCGTGATCTGAATTGGATCCATAAATAATTGTCAGAAGAACCATGGTTGTACCAGGTTAGGACAAACTTCTAATAATTCAAAACAGCGATCAAAAACACCTCTATACCAGTGGTAGTGGCAGACAGCGTCGAAGGACGAGGACCTTGGTCAAAGCGCGCTAACTGAGGACCAAGGAGACTGCACGAGAGGCGAAATTAGCCCCTGGGAGGCCCAGATCGGGAAACAGAGGAGGTTTTTGATGCGCAACGCTAATCGCGCATCGTTGGGTGAAAACCCTCAAAATGGAGAAGCCCTGAGCACTTGGCCGCATGGAAGCTCCAGGAACCATGGGGAAAAGGCAAAAGCTAAAAGGCAGCACCCACTCCGAAACCGGCGGTACTGATTGGGGCACCCTCAAACAGTAAGCAGTTTTGGAGAAATTGGAGCAATCCCACTCAGCAATCGACGCGTGGAAAGTGGAGGAGAGAGAAAACTACTGCTCATCGTGCGCTAATAGGTGAGCAAGTCAACCATGCAAAATGAGCGAATGGCATTGGATTTCAAGGATCTAGATCTGATGGTTGACATTGCACCTGACGGCAGGACCGGATTTAACGAGGGAATAAGTTGCGAATTAGAAGGATTTAAGGTCCACTTTGACTGCCATGGTGGCAGAAGACTCATTCCACGATGTAGCCGAAGAATTTAACGGAAGAAGCAGGCTGGCGAAGTACAGGAGGACATGTGGCCACTCCCTGTGAGCCTGATAATGACGCCGAATAGGGAACTCCAAGCGTAGTTGTAGTAGGTGATCCGATGGAGGTGGAAGAGGAGCTGAATAGCCATGAGCTCAAATGGCCTTAAAGCCGTGAACAAAGAACAGAAGACACACTAGAGAGGAAGAACTGAAGACAGAAGACAGAGAAGCAAAGAAGACAGTGAAGCAAAGAAAAGCAGAAAGAAGACAGAGGGTCGAGCTAACCAAAGGTAGCATCGAGCACCCAAGAGCTTGAGAAATTCAAGCCATCCCTGAGAGGATCTGTCAGACTAGAGAGGTCAAAGAGCGGTTAGGAAAAGAGTCTATGCACTCCAGTGGCTTGGGGAATCCAAGAACCACCCTACCAAGCAAATTTGTTCCATGGGACTCATATTGAGCATCTGCATTGTAATTTTCTACTTAAGACACACTAAAATAAGGCCACCACTGAAAACTAGACCAGAGATGTAGCCCTGGAGGATAGGGTGAATTCCTTATTAATTTCTTGTGTTCTTGTATTTGCTTACTGTATTTTTCTGCTATCTTTCCATTTCAAGTGTCTGTGTATTTGCAATCTGATTGATCCGTTGCCTAAATAACATAGACAAACACACCCCAGCACATGAGTCTGTAATACCTTTATTCAATAAATCTTTAACTGAGGTCACTCATAGGGTGATTATTAAATCACCTGGTCTTTCCCTGCCTTTCCTGCATTGGACATTGTCTTTCCCTTTTACGGCCTGGTGCTGCTCCGTCAAATGAACGACAATTGACCAAACCGCATCTTCCACACACAAGGATAGTAAAAAGTCAGTTTCCAGTGCCAGATTTATCTAAATTGTTACCAAGTGCTTTCATCCAACTTTAGTAGTAATTTCCTTTATTTCAGTTCATAAACAGAGATAATTGTGTAAGGATAAATATGAAATAAATCAATTACTGAGGAGAAAATATACCTTTTTCTTGACCCAACAGTTTGCACCATTAGAATTATGTTGACGAACACTTTGATCAAATGCTAAGTTTATCTGAATTCTTGCAATTTGATTTTTGAGCCTTCTATCATGCCACTGCTATTTTTAAAATCTCCACCTGGATCAATCCTCCCCACTAAGAGATTTTGGACTGCCAAAAGCCTTTTCATTCAATTTCCATGTGAGGAAATTGTGCCCTCACTTTTTATTTATCCATCCACCGAGCTTTACTCGGATGAATTATTTTGAATCCCACATGAATGTACTCCACCAAAAGAGTTAACACATCTAGCACATTGCCTATGTCCTTGCCAAATGACACTTTCAACCACCTGTACACAAAGCTGGTACAGTCCTTGCAATCATATACAAACCATACATGACTCAAACAACCCCACACTTTCCAAGAATTTATAACACACACTCTTTGGTCAAGTTTTACATGATAGAAACCAATACCCAAACTACTCATAATAAAAGACGATAAACATCATCGTTGTGTTTTGAAGCGATGGAAAACACATCATCACTTTTTACATTTACTTGCAATGCATGATTTAGAAATCGTCACCATAACAAGATACTATTTAAAAAAACCATCTTTTACTTAATAAAGTAAATGGGTCATCTTCTTATGGCGGATTTTTTTGTGGGATATCCTGACTGGATACTTCATGGGTGATTTTTGGGCTTGGAATTTATGGCATGTAGGTTTGTGATGTTCATCCTTGTTGCAATGATTCTTCTTTTTCCAAAACTTCTGGATCATCTTGGAACGCTTTCTCCCGATGTGCCTCTGATAAGTGTTCATGAATCCCTCATTGTCACTAGAATGTTATGAGGTGTTCTCATCATCTGTCATTGGTGGATCACTGGCTATTTTAGAGCATTCCCCAACTTCCTTCCTGACATACCCAAGTCATGCAAGACAAGGCAATTCCTCCATTTTTATGGGGTTCATGATGCCCTGGCCATTAATGTCGAGGCCCTTCCCCTTATACCCCATTTTCTTCAACGGTTTGGATCCGATACCTGTAGTATTTTTTTCAAAAGAAGTGAAATCATCATCAAGAAAGGTACATGAAACCGAAGAGTCACTTTTTACCTCAAGGTGGTTATGCTGCAACTTTTCTAAGGCCTTGTCCTTAACTTGCAACTGGTGTAGCAACCTTTGTTTCTCCTTTTCTCCTTCCTGTAGGAGTCTCCTTAGCTCAGTTTTCTCTAATTCAATGCTTTGGTTTATCTCCTCAAGTTCCTGGAGAGATGTTGTATTGGATGTCCCTTTCACATTTGGTATAATATATATTGAAACTTTTGTTTCACTGCCCTAATCAGAACCCAAATCGATGGGTCCATCTGATGTGATCCCAAGAGCTACAATCTTCCTTTCGTCACAGAATCTGACACCAATTCAATTGGTCTAGCTCGTGAAAATATTGTAGTTGTGACCTTCTCATCTTCCTCTGATTCAGACTCATGATATTGTCGCATGGTGGCAGTTGTCTTCTACCTCTCCTTTCTATCATTTCTCTTAGGCCTCAGCTTAGGGTGCAGTTTCCATCAATTCTCTTCGTCGTGTTCCTATTTCTCACAATGTGTACAAGATGGCTTTTCCTCTCTTCTCTTGGTGGTTGCAGCTCCTTTTGGGTGGTCATTTTGTTCGTGCGCCCCCCTCCTCTCAAGATTAATGTCCTTCACACTGGCCTCATCGATAGTAGCAGGCTCGAACATTAGTAATGAATTCCTTATGTAACTATGTAAGGAACTGATATACTTAGTTACAATCTCTAGTGAATCTAATGGAATGCTCAAATTCAATGCTTGTTTCCTAAATTGTTAGATGAAGTTTTGCACATTTTTACCAAATCCCTCAATACTTGGGTAGTTCCAAATGATACAACAAGTCAAGCAGGTGGGTGTTTGCCAATAGAAGTTCTCCTTTAACTACTTTGACAGTGACATTACCTTAACCCGACATCTTTATCAACATTGATAAGCCATCGACATTTCCAATTGACAGACATACCAACCCACACATCAAGTGCTTTGCAAGAACCACGGACCTGCTGGGATTATTAAACATAGTCCATAAAATATTAGGTCCGAAGCCCCATCGCAAATCGCAATTGGCAGAAACCGTAGTGGTACTCCATCTCACTACTCCCACTGCGATCTATGATTACGATTTATCACATCAAACCCTAACTTGCTCCAGGGGCCGATTCCTTAGCCTTCTACGGTGTGCAATTGCAATATTGCAAATTGCAACCCGACTCTGCGATTGCGATATATCACATTGCAACTTGGCTTGCTCCAGGGGCCGATTTTTTCACCTTCTCCTTTTGTGATGTGTGATTGCGATCTGATCGCATCGCAACCTTGGGCCAAGTTTCCTTAAGCCGTGGCTTCTTCTTGCTGCGATATGCAATATGCAATATGCGGGACTAATGGAATCCTGCCACTTGCCGCTTCCCCATTCATTGAGAGTGTCTACCACTTCATTCCTCCTACCACCTGGACAAGTTAATCATTAAATTTAACTTGCTCTAACTTCTTCATATGAACTCAAATTTGAGTTTCATTCACATTGTTGGAATTAGGATTATGAACACTTCGATTTGATGCTAAGCTTATCCAAATTTTTCCACTTTGAGTTTCGAGCCTTCTATCATGCCACTGGTAATTTTTGAAGATCAACCTCGACCATACACAATTGAGAGGAAACAAAGAAGATTATCTTTCAAGATGCTAAAAAATCATTTATAAACAGTAAAATCTGATGGTAAGTATAAGTCGTCACTCTTAGAAAATTTAATAGCCCTTGCCACACAAAAAGACAAATTTGTCCACACAAAGTAACAAGTTCATGTAACAGAACTTCAAATGTCCACTAGGTTGGTTTTGGATAACTTTAATGATGTCAGTTGAGCGTAGTTTACTAGTTTTCTTCTAATAATAAAGAAATATGGGTTGGAATCATATAATTAGTCATTGTTTTTCATAATTAATGTTTTCTTTTTAGACGTATTTTTTTCTTATCTAAAACTCCACTAAGGAAAACTCAAATAATGCACACGCAAGAAAACAAAAATCGAGAAAATGAAAGTTGACAACTTAGCTGATGTAGAAAATAATTCCTCCAATACATGATGTGATTGTTCATGTAAAAGAAATTGTGGAATATGATAATGCAACATATACTCTTGCTAAAATAGGCTTGCAATATGCATGCAGGTTAGCTTCCACGTCCAATAAAGATATGGGAAAGAAAGTTGAAAGTGAAAACTTGCATGTATCTAGTTGGCTTCACTTAGAATAATTGATTAACTGTATTACAATTATGATTTTGTTATCTCTACCTGTAGTTTTATATCCACTCTATTGTTTTGTAATATTAACCATCTCTATTAAGATTCTTTTTCTATCCTAAATATGCAAGTTTTCCTTTTAACATGAAGTATTCTAAGAAATATTCTATATAATTTTTACTTGCTTGAATTATCTATAACAAGGTCAAACTATATTTTTTCAATACAAGAATCATTTTATGAAAATTAATGAAATTCACATCTTCATTCAGCAAGGCCTTTGGGAAGCTTCATAAACCTAAACTATTGAATGTGAATTCTGTTTTGAGGATAGTAGAAAGTTTCATGGATAGAGCAAAGAATTTGGAATATGAGTTCTCTAGGTAGTATTTCTCTTTGGATAAGACCACTAGTTCCAATGGATTGTCAATATAGTTTATATTTGTTTATCAAGCTTTAGAAAAAATCTTATCCTTTTTTGATTGATTATTCATTGATGGATTTTTTTATTTCTACTTGTTGCTCTTTCTTGAGGTTTTTGTGCTAACTAGTTTGAACTAATTGAGGATCAAACATGGGTGGTATTGATGTACTATGTTAAATTCTTATTTTTATTGAATCAAGTATTTGTTGTAAAACATCAATTGATATGTTATATATTGGAAATTACAGGTATGGTAAATATGGGAAAACTATTGGTGCTTTGCATGTAAATATGCAAAATAGATCAAAACTGCTCTTATTTTATCTTTTCATTATATTGATCTTTGATGTTTTGAGTTTGAGAGATTGAGGATGGCCACAGGTGTTCCCTCAAATTGGATGTTTGGTGTTCGAATTTAGTGTGGATTTTCCATTCAAGAATCATATAGCAACTAGAATATGAAAGTTACATTCCAAAATAATCCTATTTGGGGGATTACTAGTGATGATTTTTACATATTTTCAATGTTGGAAATTTGCTCCAAATCATAGCTAATATATTGTACCACAGTTCAGGAACATAATGGAAAGGTAATTGTCTTTGCAATTTATCCACTTATACTGTAGTGATCGATAAATATAAGAAAAACATTAATAATTTGATATAGATTAGTTGGCTTATTCATATGTGATAACGGACCCAAATAGTAGTTCTTATCTGAAGAAATGCTCATCAGAATTGGGCATCCTTGACATCATCGACCTCTATCCTTGGAATTATTCACTTAGCCTTCTACACTATCCAATTATATACATGTATACAAGTTTATCCTATTATTTCATCCTTTTTAATTCATTTCATTTTATTCTAGACTTAGCTTTGGCTTTTTCTAGGAGTTTTGTTTTCATTCCCACACTGTATAAGTAATCTACAGCTTGAGTCTTTTAGCACATAACTTAGTTGGCATGATAGTGCCTAGCATTCCTTGAAGGTTGAATATTAAGTTTACTAAGGTGTTATTTTCTATTGTGGTTTTTTATTTTCTTTGTTTATATAGGTCATCTAGCCACATAATGGCCACTATTTCTCAACTGAAGAAAACTTGTTCGAGTTTCTTGATTTTATATGGAAAACTGACATTGACAATATTGTTCATGTTGAAGTATATAACATATAAATCTTTTATATTCTACTTTATTTTATATTCTAGTGTTCATCGTCTTTCATTTCTTATACTCCACATTGTATCTTCTTTATTTTTTAGAAAAGGAACTCAGCATTGACAATAAGAAGCAAGAATTGAAGAAAGAGGACAACAATAACACTGGAGTGAAAAAATGAAAATTAAAGAGAGAGAGACAGAAGAGAACTGGTCTAGTGGTACTTGTAGAGCCAATATCCCACATAAGACACAAATAGAGACTGATGGTTAAGTCCTCATAGTTGGTGAATTCACCTGTAATGCCTTAACAACATAATGATAATGTTTTGAAGTGATGAAACAATAATTGATGTGTAAATTTTCCTCCAACCAATATTAAGTTGAAAAATCATATCGTAACACTTGACATTTTATATAATATAGTTTTGGTGGCTGAAATTATTTATAGTTGCACTTGATATTATTTAGTATTATAATTAACATTTGTAATTTTTCATTTTGATATTAGATGAACATGTACATTGTATTACATTTTTTTTTAATTTAGTTGCAAAATAATACTATTTAATTTATGTTGATTAATAATGAATGCATAAAATCAATCTAAAACTACTAAATTAGTAGCTTATGTTGATTCATGGTGATCACAAATAAAATGAATATACGACTAAATTAGTTGTTTGTAATGGTTGATAATGAAAGTAAATGAAACGAATATAAACTGCTAAAGTAGTCATTTATATAATGAATATGAAAATACCAAGAAAAGATAAATGACTACTACAAATGATAATCTTTTTTATTACAAATGATGACTAAATTTTGCATATATATGACTATTACTAGCTAATTTAAAGTTTCTTATAACGTGACCAAAATCTAGTCATATTTCTTTGGCCATCAATTGGTTTCAAATGATGACTAAAATTTACATATATATGACTATTAGTAGCTAATTTATAGTATCTTATAACATGACCAACATTTAGGTCATATTTCTTTAGTCATTAATTGGTTTTCTCACGCGATTATTTAGTAATATATTTTGTTGTATATTTGGTCATGAATTGTGGCAATTAATGACTAAATCAATGACTAAATTAATGACTAAATATACTACTAGATAATAAAATTAAGACAACCAATTAATGACTAAGCTAAAAACAACTAAAATTTGATCGCGTTATAAGATACTGTAAGTTAGCTGCTATTGGTCACTGACCGAAAAATAGTCGTTTATATGCAAATTTTAGTCATTTTTTTAGTGACTAATTATCCATTTTGTACTAATGGAAGCATAATTTGAACAACAATGAAGAAGGATCCATCTGCGTTTCTTAAATATGTTATTGGCAATGTCAACATGAGTCCTGAAGATATTATTATAAGAATTTGGTTGGATACCACTGGGATAGAGGAGATTGGAAAATGTAGCAAAGTTAGAATTGGGGCCCATAGAATAGGATGGAAGTTGAGCAATAGGATTAGACATTTATTCGAGGGATCTGTGTAGTTTTTTTTTTGTAATTCATACCCATTAAAATATTTTGTATAAATGTAAAATTTGGCATGTGAGAAGAAATGGAACCTAGGTTTTGTTGAACCTGGTTAGGGGGCAAACCAAAACCTTGGTTATTATTCATGTAACCTAGAGTGGAGAAGAAGGTCACATGTTGATGCTGATCCATGGCAGATCCTGTTGATTCACTTTCAAAATATATTGTGCCCCCGACACTGGTGGGGATACAAGGGGACTCCAAGAGTAGAGGAAAATTTGGAGAATCAATATCAATATAACTTGAGCTTCTCCCAAGCCCTAATGCACCTTTTTTAGCTCTAGAACATTTCTAAAATAATCAAATCCCATAATACATTTTTTTCTCTTACGAGTCTAAAATATGAACCAAAAATAAACATATAGAAATCACTACACTATAATAAAATTGAAATAAGAATAAAAATATGACAAAACAGAAATACTTATATTAAAAGTGTATGGAAGGTCTCATTTATAAAACTAAAAATAAATTATATCTTATATAGGAGGTATCAGTGGAATTCTAGCTTATAAACCTCAGATTGACCAAATCAGTGTTCTATTGTCTATTAAAACTCTTTTGAAAGGAATATACTTCCAATAATTGCACATATCAAATAATTGGAACTACATTCCCTAGACTTGGCCGCAAAATTGATCCAAGGTAGATTCTTCTTTCAGTTATAAAACATTGACAGTTGTGGTCCTCCAACTTAACATATCTTATGCAATATTCTGCAATGATTAAATTCATTATGTTTCAGAAAAGATCACATACAAAATTGAAAAAATATATTTATGCTTTCATTTACAAAAGTGAAATTGCATAAAACTAAAAAAAATCACTTACCAAAATGGTTCTTTCAAGTTCTCGATAGAGTAAGGCAATGATGTAATAAATACTGAAACTTACTAGTTCTTTCAATCTATTTTCATAGTGGAAGAAGCTTTCAAGTTTTGATCTCTTTCCATTCATCATAAGTAGCATTCCGATCTATGTCATTTACAACATGAGGTGCACTGAGAGAGATAAATATTAACATATCCAATGTTTCTGAAGTAAGTCTTTATCTATCCTCATTTTTTATCTGATTTAATTTTGAAAATCCTCTTTCACAAACCATTGTACTAACTGGAATAACAATAATTGCTTGCCATCACTGCATTAAGCATGGAAATCCTTCAAACCATTCAATTTCACCTCCACATAGATCCCATGCTCCAAACATATGTTTTTATTGGGTAATATTTATACATAGTACAAATAAATTCATCAATTTCACCCATACATTTAATGTTTCCCACAACAAGCAAGCCTCCAACACTAAATTTTTCACATAAACATGTAAACCATATTCTTGTTTGAGAGTCTCTATCATCCATATCCTCATAATAATTACGAGGACTAAAAGACTTAGATGCATTAAAGATAGGTAAATTTGTGAACCTTGCATTTAGAAAGTCAATCACCTTCATTACAAAACCGTTTCCCAAAATAATGCAGCCATCTAGTTTCCCTAATCTTTGTGACTTTAGAAAACTCTCAAACCTCAATTCATGTACATGTACTATACCTGTGCAATATGCAAACTCAAGTGTTCCTTATTATGTTTTACTTAAAAAAGATGATGTGTGCATTGCACCTCCCACAAATATGCCTCTTAGAAATCGCTTATGAAGCAATCTGATAGTGATATCCAAATTTTTTCCAATAGATGTACTATCAACATAATCCTCTTGAAACTTTTCAATCAGCTCATTTAGCTCAATAAGGACATCTGCAAGTAGGTGGATGAAAAATTGAACTTGAAATATTGTAGGCATCTCATACTTTTTTCTCTCCACTAACTTCCAGTCTCTTAACAAAGTAGGCATGAGCTTAATGATTCTTTCCTTGACTTTGCCTCTAGAAATCCATCTAATATGATGAATTTGTAACACTTCTAGCCTTGTGATTTGAAATGACTCCATTATCTCTTTCAATTCCCCATGTCTTTTAGTAGATTTCCCTAATCATGAATATATCTTGTTTTCAAACTTATCAATAGCTTGCAACTCTTCGAAATAAGATGAAGCATCATTTGTTGCTAATGCTTCTTGATGAGCTATACAGTGGATATCTAATAAATGAGGGGCATGTCAACCAAGCTTAGTAGATAAACCTTCACGAAAACCCCTCATAGATTATTCTACATTATATCCAAATCCAACTAACTTTGTCTTGGATAAATTCATATCTGCTAAAATAGATGTCACAACATCATACATAAACTATGATGTTTGATCCCTTGTTTGTAGCAAGTGTATGAATTTCGTAGCACATGTACCTATTCCTTCATTTGTCAAATACGTAATATAAATAATAAAATGTTGCACCATAGTTCGATCACTACTTCCATCAACTAAAAATGAGTAATATGGGCTTTGGAAAATATCATCTTTTAATTTTTTCCAATACATTACCATAGTAGCTTCTAGAAAGTCTTTTTCAGATGTTTCATTTGTATATGTTGAGTATTCATATGTTAGATGCATGTGAGTAGTGGTTTTATACCTATTCAGGTCACAAATTAATTTATATACTTCCAAAGGTAAATCATGTATTGCAACAAAATGCATGTTCTCAATAACTGATTTAATTCTCTCTTTCTGAGTATTAACCATTATCTCTACATGTTTTTTAACTGGAAGAGTACTCTATTTTCTTTCTCACTCTAAAAGTTGCAAAGAAAATTTATGAGTCTCTAACATTGCATTGATTCTTAAAGCACTAACTTGAAGAGTTGTGCTTCAATATTTAGTAAACGGATTTTCCCTTTTAAATTTTACACACCATGAACATTTTATCCTTTGAACACCATCATAATCTTTTACAACATAAGCCCATGGAAATCTCATCGTCCATTTGGACTTGAATGTTCTTTTGTACCTCTTGGATGTTGGATCTCTTCAAGCATTTTTGCATTATCTTATTCATGGTCCTCATCCACATGATCGTATACTCTATTTTCAAAAATATGCAGTTGATTAGAACATTGAGAGATACCAAAGGCATCGGCAAGTGAATATTTTTTCAGATCCTTTTTGGGGTGACCAAGAGGTGGCATTTTGTACCTATAAATTATAATCAATAAAAAAATAAGAAATATAAAAATATATATTAATATAAATACACAAGATTATTTGAAAATAAGATAGTAGACAACAAAATTCATATGAAAACTAATGAAATGAAAAGCAACAAATGTTTCTCACACACATAGGTCTGTTGATCATTGAAAATTAAAACTAACATTAATATTCATGGAAGGTTATGCACATTTCCATCACCAAAATGGAATTTATTCTATAACAAGGAATATCTCAAATTGTTTTTCAGTAAGTGTAATGTAGAAGTCATCATGATTCACAAGTGAAACAATCACAAAAAGGGGGATGCACAAAGCACACCAACAATTAGAAGTCTGTGTGAATTTGGGGAATAATTTACAATTACACAGGGGTCTTATGTGAACCTTCCTTAGACAAATCATGTGATAGATTTGTTGTTGAGATTGAATTGAATCATGGATTTCTTAAAGGCTTCTTGGTTGAGGAACTCGACATGCTCACTGATATTTCTCTCTTCCATATCAATACCAATCATTTCAGTGGGGTCATTCCTCTTAGCTTCAAGAGTCTCACATTTTTAGCAGAGTTGGATGTGAGTAACAACCAACTCTCAGGGAATTTCCCTACTATGGATTTAGAACTGCAAACTCTGGTGTATTTGGATCTAAGATACAATTTCTTTACAGGTCCTATTCGTGCAGAGCTGTTCAATAAGAAGGAGACGGATGATATATTTGTGAACAACAGCTATTGTGAAGATAAGATTACAAATAATATGAGGAACTATCCATTCTCTATGGTGAGCTCTGTGAATATCAAGCTGATTGGAAGAATTCATACCAGTGTTTGCAACATGGCCTAGAGGTTAAATGAGGTGTTGTTTCTCAATAATGCATTGTTTGGATTCTTTCTAGAGGGAACAAGGATACTAGATCAGCTAAATTTGTTGTATATGAGCTTTAGTCACATATGATTTTAGGTTTGATTATCTCTTGGTTGTCTTGGTAACATTGAGCAGTTGATTCTGGCTCGCAATGAATTATGTGGAGCCATTCCTAATGTGATTTGCTCCATAAAGAGCCTCCATAACCTTATTGTTTCCTACAATTCTTTTGCAATTGAGTGTGCAAGTTTCCCCTCCCTTCCAAGCAGGGTAGTCCCATTTGATGATTCAAAAAATTGCATTCCAGATCGTCCACTTCAGAGATCACGGCAGGAATGTGCTTCATTTCATTCCAAACACAAGACTTGTATTGATATTTTTTTTCTCATCTGCAATGTACTCTACCACCTCCCATTATATCACCACCACCGTCCCCTTCACCACCTCTTCAAGTACCTATTGTTAGATATTCTTCACCCCCAACTATTGCTTCTCTCACAGTACCCACATTCAAATATGCATCTCGATTCCCCACTACCTCTTATTCCTCTTGCAATTCATACAATCAGACATACATCCCCACCACCACCTCCAACCAATCTAGTCCCTCCACCAATCCAAAACCGTAATACTCCTCTTCCTCCACTCTTCCATTAAATATTAAAAAATTCATATAATTTTTTCTGATGTCAACATATAGGAAATAAATGTGTTTTGGGCAGTAGAATTGTTTGAAATATGAACATAAGATTCAATGAAGTATTATTATGGAAGAGTTTGGATATTGCTTTCAGTTAAGGATCTGATGGAAATATATAATGGTGGCAATCTTGAGGAGGGACACGACACGTAGCGGTGACCATTTAATTCTTTTGCATTCGAATTAAAGTTAATGGCAGGGTTTTCGTATATGGCTTTAATGTGGTTTATGGTATGCTGCCCGCCCTCTGTACTAACCTTGGTCTTGCAACCATGGGTTATCACTTTTGCTGAGAGTATTTGGAATTCGTTTCTTATTTTCTATGGTTTGGCTCGATGGGTGCTCGGTGCTTTCGCCTAGTTCTTGTGATGGTTGGTAAGTATCGTGCCTTTCTTGTCCCGTATGGTGGTTTTGATGTGCTTCACTAGTTACCTGTTGTTTTTTGGTGTTGTCCCTATGCTCTCTCTCTGTTGTGATTCACTTCTTTGGTTTTTGGAGGGTTTCAGGTCAATTTCCACCCGCAAGTCTATTTGTCTCTGTCATTTGGCTCTAGCTTCATTTCTACTCTGTTTTGTGGTGATTTGTAAGTTTGATGTTGGGTCTGGTGATGGTTCGGCTCTGCAAACATAGGTTCTTGCCTAGCTGCTGCACAGGATGGCTCGATGAACTCACTCTCAAGTAATATTCTCATTCCAATTGCAATTTCACCCTTATTTTTTAGGATTCTAACGTTCTGGCTCCTTGGTGAGCACGCAGAATGCATTCATGGCACTCATGTTGGTAGAAACCCTCTGTTGTGGGTTTCAGCTCTCGTCCTTCATCATGGAATCGATTCTCCTCCAAGTAAAACCCTCGGTCCTCTTTCAATTTGATGTTCACTGTTGTTTTGGTATCATGGCCCTATCTAACCGCTGCCCTGTTCTGTGGTGGTGTGCAAGCCCTTCCATGGGAACGCTACTCCACGACTTCGTCCTTGGGACTGTTCACGGGCTTAGGGAAAACCCGGGTAGGGTCTTTATATGGATGTAGTGGTTTCTTGCTTGCTTTGTTGCTTCTTCTATCTATAATTGCTCTATTGCTTGTTCTATCTGTAATCAATTATAACCCTTGGGGTTTTAGTTCCTTCGTGTATGTATGTGGTCTTAGAGGTGTTCATGCACTCACTGGTTGATTAGTGTCTAGCCTCTGGATTGTAATGTTTTTAGTTTGCATGGGTTTGGAACCCTCCACGATTTCTAGGGTTATAGATTTTATACAATGAACTTTGTTAAATGGAAAACGAAAATGAAATGTACAAGAAATGCTTGAAGTGTTGAATATAATAGTACCTAGTTTTTTTGTTGAGAAAAAAAAAGGAAAAAAATATATGCTGGTGTACCTCTGTTTGGTTCTTGGTTTGAGAAGCTTACTATTACAAAAGTTTTGTCGATAATATTTAGATTCTTTAATAAATTATTTCACTGTCTTGCTTTCATTTCGATGCCTAAAACATCTATGCATAGGGAATATAAAAAACTATTCTACTTCCTTAATGATAGATTTTAGATTTGTTTGCTTCCATAGAGATTCAAAATAATTGTAAATTACAATTTCTAGGCTCTCTCTCCTCTCTGGATGGTAGCCTCTCCATCCTCTCTGGTTTTTCCTTTTCAATGCATTATGAGCAGTTTCTTTATAGTTGAGGAATTGTTCCTCAGTTACTTTTCAGTTGTTTAACAATTTATTCAAACAAGTCCCTAACTAATCATATCTTGATCTGCTTACCTAATTTTAAAAAATAACAATGGTTGAGTCAGCCTTAATTTTAAATGAAACAAAATGAAAAAGAAACTCAAAGCATTTTCCTCTCTGTCCAGTAAAATAAAATAAAATAAAAACATTTCCTAGCTGTCCCCTTTTCACTCGGATGCTGTTGCATTAGGCTGCTGGGGTAAATTAAACTCATGGCTCCTGTCCATGAGCTCTTCAACAAAGTACCCGACGCTTTGAATTTGGCCAGCATCTAACCAATAACTATCTTCAATAGGATGACCCTTCCACTTGACTAGGTACTGCAAATATTCTTTCCTTTGAGCCCGTCTGGCCACCTGGGTGTCTAGTTTCTGTTTGATCTCTAGAGGCTTTGCTGGGGGCATTTGTTTAATCCATGAATCATTCTCATTTTGGCTGTCCTAGGTTTGTCTTTCTGAACTGTATTCTTCATCTGCCGCAATGTAGGGGTACAGATCTACCACACTGAAAATGGGTGAAATTCCAATACCTGGGGGTAACTACAATTCATAAGCATTCGCAGAAAATTTCCGCAGAATCCTGCAAGGCCCAATTTTTTTCCGTTTCAACTTGTTGTATTTGGCTTTAGGAAACCTCTCCTTGTGTAGGTGTGCTAATACCAGGTCTCCTACATTGAATTATACCTCCTGCCTTTTCAAATCTACTTCGTGCTTGTATCTTTGGTTATTGTCTTGTAATTTTAATTTCACCTATTCATGAACATCGGTGATTGCCTTTGCGAAATCTTTACCATCAACACTCCTGCACTCCAACTGACCCAAATCCCATAACTCATGTACTCTACATGGGTGCATTCCGTATAGGATCTGGAAAGGACTACTACCCGTGCTTTGGTTGGGTGAACCGTTATAAGCAAATCCTTCTTGTGCAAGCGCACGATCCCACTGTCGAGAATTTTCTCCAACCAAACTCCTCAATAAATTTCCTAGACTTTGGTTAACCACTTCAGTTTGACCATCGGTCTGCGGATGATATGCTAAGTTGAAGTTTAGTTTGGTGTCTAATTTTTTCCATAAGGTTAGCCAAAAATGTCCTGTAAACTTAATGTCACAGTTCGAAACAATAGACTTTGGCAAGCTATGTAATCTGACTATCTCTGTGAAGAACAAATGTGATACATGTGTGGCATCATTGGTTTTCCTGCATGGAATGAAATGTACCATTTTGGTGAAATGATCTACCACCACCATGATGGAATCGAATCCCCATTGTGTCTTCAGTAGACCTAAGACAAATTCTAAACTGACTAAGTCCCATGGTCTGTTCGGAATAGGTAAGGGTGTATACAACCCTATGTTTTGGCTGTGTCCCTTTGCAAGCTAACACACTTTGCATCTAGTCACAAACCTCTGTACATCTCTGTGCATCTTCAGCCAATAATAAAAGTGGCTCAACCGATCCAAGGTCTTGTCTATGCCAAAATGCCCGGCTAAACCTCCATTATGCTTTCCTTGGATTAAGTTCTCTCTCATAGAACATTCCGAAATACACAACTTCCTCCTTTGAACAATAACCCTTCTTGCATATTATAGTCCAACAATTAGATGTTATCTACCAACAATGGATTTTGGCAAGCTTCATAGGCTTCCTTAAAATTTGCATCTGCCTCATACAAGTCCTTAAGATGTTTGAATCCTAATACTTGTATCATGCTTTCCTGTAGGATCAAATTCCTCCTACTTAACGCATATGCCACTTTGTTGGCTTGACCGCTGATGTGTTTCAACACAAACATAAAACTCTGTAGGTACTCCACCCACTTCGCATGTTTATGGTTCAGCTTATGCTGCTGCATAATATATTGTAATGCAGAATTGTCTGAAAATAGGACAAATTCATTGGCCAATAGATAATGTCTCCAATGATTTAGCGCTTGAACCACTGCATAAAACTCCTTGTCATAAGACGTGTACTTCTGCTTACTTTCATTTAGTTTCTTGTTGAAATAGGCTACTGGCTTGTCATCCTGGCTGAGTACTACACTAATGGCTATCCCATTGGCATCACAACGAACTTGAAAAAGTTTGTTAAAGTCTGGTAATCTCAAAGTCATTTTTTCAGTAATTTTCTTTTGAGCAGCTGAAAACTCTTCTCTGTCGTTTCTGTCCAATGGAAAGGCTTATTTGCCTTCTTAATTGTGTCCACCATGGGTGCACAAATCCCACTGAAATTTGTAATAAATTTCTGATAAAAACTCGCCAATCCATGAAAACTATGTACCTCAAACAAACTTTTGGGAGACGGCCAGCTAACTATGGCTGCAACCTTTTCTAGATCCATTTTTAGTTCATTCTCGGAAATCACAAATCCAAAATAAATTAACTCTTTCTTGAAAAAAGAACATTTCTTCAAATTTATCAATAATTTATTTTGCTGCAATTTTTCCAATGCATACCTCACGTGTCGAAAATGCTCTTATTTTGCCGTGCTGAATATAAGTATATCATCCAGATATACAATCACAAATTTACCAATGAATTCCTTCAGCATCTCATTCATCAATCGCATGAATGTGTTGGGGGCATTTCTCAATCCAAGTGGCATAACCAGCCATTCGTATAAGCCTTCATTAGTCTTGAAAGTTGTCTTCCACTCGTCACCTTCTCGAATCCTCATTTGGTGGTAGCCGCTTTTCAGGTCTATCTTTGAAAAGTATGCTACTCCACTCAAACAATCCATCATATCATCCATCCGAAGTAAAGGAAACCTGTACCCGATAGTGATCTTGTTAATGGCCCAGGAATCCCTGCACATTCGCCACTCACCTCCTTTCTTAGGAGCTAAAACAATTGGAACTGCACAAGGGCTTAAACTCTCCCGAATCAGTCGTTTATCCAACAACTCTTTCACCTACTTTCAGATTTCTTCATTATCCTTCGGACTCATCTGATAGGCAGCCTTGTTTGGCAAGCTGGATCCTGGAATAGAATCAATATGGTGACTAATGCTCTACTTCGATGGTAATTTTTCCAGTAGATCGTCTACCACAATATCACTAAATTCCTGCAGCATGTCCTGTATCTCTTTAGGTAAGTCAGTGACTTTAGTATGGATCAATATTGGCTTTTTCCTTCACACAACTGCATGCTTCACCTCATCATCCTCCATCTATTGCAGAAACTCTTTTCCACCTAACAGTAATGCTTTCGTCCCACTAGTTTCTGCAGCATCCTCTTCCTTCATGGGCACTGGCATATGCTTTATCCCATCTTTAACAAACTTGTAACAATTTGTTGCCTCGTCATGGACAACCTTCCTATCATACTGCCATGGTCTACCCAACAGAATATGGCACACATCCATAGACATGATATCGCAAGTCACCTTGTCCTTGTACTTGCCATTATGAAACTCTACTTCACACCACTCATCGACCAACAGTTTGTGATCTTTCTGCAACCAAGACACCCTATATGGAGTTGGGTGCTTCAACTTCTTCAAACTCAATTTTCCCACTATTTCAGTAGCTACTATATTATCAATACTTCCATTGTCTATGATTCATTTGCAGCATTTCCCATGCATCTTGCACATAGTATGGAACAATTCTTTCCTCTGTGTCTGATCAACTACTTCCTTAGCTGGTTTCAATAATACCTTGTTCAACACCAAGGCTTTCCCAGTTTCTGGCATATTTTCCACCTCCTGTGGTGGTTCCTTTGCTTCATCGGGATGAGCGACATATGTGATCTAGGTGGATATTGGTGGCCACCCACCAATTCACTTGGACCCCCACCATTGCTTCTTTCAGTTTTTTAGTTTCCTTAATTATACCACAGTTTACTATTTTTAGCAGTTTTCTGGGTCCTAAACTTTTGGAGTCGTTTTGAGAAACTTTCAGACATAGTCCGGAAGTATCCCACTTATGACAAAGAGATGTATTCCATTGTGCAGGCCTGCCGACATTGGAAGTATTACATTTTGGGGAAGGAAACGACCATCCACATAGACCACCGACCTCCGCAATTCATAAAGACCTAAGGAAAATTGCAGAATGATCGTCATCAGAAGTCGTCCACATACCTGCAACAGTTCCATTTGAATATCAAGTATAAGAAGGGCAGCACCAATAATGTTGTAGATTGGCTCAGTCGATCACCGATCATGGCATTAACCACCGTGCCCAACTCTTGTGGGAACGAGACTTCTCATTGGCCACTTCTCTACAAGAGAGACCCAGAATTCGGCCACACATACCAGACACTCTTGGAGGGTCAGCATGTTCCAGATTTTCACCTCTCGGATGCCATGTTATGCCACCTGGGTCACCTTTGCGTTCCTTCAAGCGAGCGTGCCAAGATGATTTGGGAAGAACACTACAGTCGGCTTGCTGGGCATTTTGGGGTCAAAAAAATGGTAACAGTATTGCAAAAGTATTTCTATTGGCCGAATCTTCAACGGGATGTCAGGAAGTACATCAGATCATGTACTTCTTGCACCATTGCGAAACCGACCATCAAGAAGCAAGGGCTCTATACCTTGTTGCCTACCTCTAGTCGACCTTGGGAATCCATCTCCATGGATTACATGTCAGGCCTTCCTTCCACTAAGGATGGAAATAACTGTGTTTTTGTGGTCATCAACAGGTTCTCGAAGTTGGCCATTATGGCGGCCTGCAAGAAGAATATCACAACAGAAGCCACTGCTAAACTATTCTTTGAACAAGTGTGGGTACACTTTGGGATCCCATAGTTTATCATTTTAGATCAGGACAATAGGTTCCTCAGTACATTTTGGTCCAGTCTCTGGTCGATATGGAACACCAAACTCACTAAGTCCACAACCTTCCATCCTCAAACTGATGGTTAGACAGAGGTTGTCAACAGGATGATTGTACACATTCTGCACATGTATAACTCAAAGCATCCATGCACATGGGATGAGAGCCTCCCCTATGTTTAGCACAACTAAAATTAGGCTCTCCACAACTCGACCGGCCACAACCCTTTTTAGGTGGGTTTGGGATTGCAGCCACTATATCCTAGTGATGTGGCCATGCCATTTGCAGCTACTCACGTAGATTTGGCTCATGTCCAGTCAAAAATAGATAAGGAAAACAACTTCATTGAGAACATCCAACATATTCGCCAGTAGGTCCATGACATTATGGAGAAATCAAATGCCAAGTACAAGCAGTGACATGATCAACATCGGGTGCCACAAAAGTTTTAGGTGGGTGACAAATTCTGGTTGCATTTGCAAAAGGAACACCTTACAGGAGCCTATCAGAAACTGAGACCACTCCGATATGGTCCTTACACCATTACCAAGGCTATGGGAGACAATGCATTTGAGCTCAGCATTCCCCCATTCCTTGGCCTGCACCCAATACTCAATGTGGACCGCCTTTGGCCATACTTTCCACCATTACTAGACACATCCGACATTGCAGAACAACTCACACCCATAGAGTTAAATCCCGATTGCATGGAACAAGCTGCAACTAATCGAATCATGGACACACAGATCAAGCACACTTGCCAGAAGAATATCCAACTATATCGAGTTGTCAAAGCAAGCTAACTCCTTCACCAGGGCAAGTGGCTCACCAGGGACCAAGTTCAGCAGAAGTTCTCTCATCTCATGGAGGAACTCAATGCAATGGGGACCATTACTTCCTAAGGGGGGAGGAATGATCCAGGTGGATATTGGTGGCCACCCGCCAATTCCACTTGGACCCCCACCATTGCTTCTTTCAGTTTTTCAATTTCCTTAATTATAGCACGGTTTACTATTTTTAGCAGTTTTTCAGGTCCTAAACTTCCGGAGCATTTTGAGGCCCTAAACGACATTTTTTGGGAAATATACCGCTAGTGATTTTCTTTCTGAAATCGTCTTTTCCATCGTATTGCTCAGAGAGATCTTTCCAATGCACTATCATGCACATCAAATGGAGATAATATGACCAAGTCGCGACCCCAGGAAGTTGGCTGTCCAACTCACCCCAACAGGGCCCATAAACTCTTGGTGTTAGATCTCCTCAGGTTACGGTTTTTGTTGTTTGGGGTTTTCTCTTATTGTTCAATAATAAAAAGGCCGTTGAGCCTAATTGTAAGAGAGTTCAGAGGCATGTAGCTGCCACATCTCTTCTCAGAGATAAGCTACCATCACCCTCCGTAGTTTATTTCCATTCCTATTTGTAAGCATATTTCAGTATTTTACATTAATGAAATGAAGTATTATTTCCGCTACATCTTTGTGTTTACGATTATCTCTATAATTTGTTGCATTCCTATTTAAATCTGGATCAATATGCTCCCCTCTACCCAGTTTGTTCATTTTCAAGACATTCAAAGGACATGTGTCCCCACTTGTGACACTTGTAACATTGATAGGCATTTTCTCTGCCTCTTCCATTACCTCTTCCTCCCTAGTATGACCTTCCTCCTCTGGTGTTACCTTCCCTTTCAGTCTGTCCCAAAGTCTTTGAACTACTACCCTCTTCATTGTTGTTGGCATTCCTACCTCTGCCAAAGGTTTGTCCCTGACCTCTACCAGAACTAGATCCTCTTCTGGAATTTTGTTTCCTAGTAATATTTCCCTCCACCTTAAAGGCACTCTAATAAGCTTCCTCTATGGTCTTAGTGGAAAGAATACTAATTTCGTCTAGGATCTCCATCTGTAGACCATTTAAAACCTCGTTGTTTTCTCAGGGGTATCTTCAACATAACCAGCTCTTAGGTTAACTTTATAAAATTCTTTAGTATATTCCTTTACAGTCATCATTCTCTACCTCAGGTTTTGTACCAGTCTATAAAGGGCAATTTGATAATCTTGAGGCAGAAACTTGCTCTTCATTCTATCAACCATCCTGTCCCATTTTTTAATCAATGGTTTTCTCAATCTCCTCCTTTCTGCCTGTACACTGTCCCAACATAGTGCTACATGTCCCTTCAACTTGGTGACAGCAAACCTGATCCTCTTGTCTTCGTTGATTTCTTCATACTCAAAATATTTATCTAGTTCACTTATCCAATGTAACAATGCCTCTGCGGACAAACTACCATCATAATTAGAGATCTCTAGTCTTGGCTTGCTGCTAGCCAATAAAACTGACCTCAACAGTTTAATCTCTAGTCCTTCATCATCTGACCCATCTGTTGTGGCTATGTTTTCCTCCTCATTGTCATCCCCACCTTCCGGATCTCTATGCCTTCCTGCTTCCACTGCTACCAAACATGTAGTTAAATTCTTAATTTCCTCTCTTAACCCTTCATCTACTAATCTTCTGATGGCTCTTCCTCTACCCCTTCATTCCTACCTCCATCTTTTACTGAGAGAAAGGAACAACCTGCTCTGATACCAAAAATTGGTGGCGATCCCGAGGAGGGACATGTAGCGGTGACCATTTAATTCTTTTGCTTTTGAATTAAATTTAGTGGCAGGGTTTTGGTATATGGCTTTAATGTGGTTTATGGTATGTTGCTCGCCCTCTGTATTGACCTTGGGCTTGCAACCATGGGTTATCACTTTCACCGAGGGTATTTGGAATTCGTTTCTTCTTTGCTATGTTTTGGCTCTATGGATGCTCAGTGCTTTCGCCTGGTTCTTGTGATGGTTGGTAATTATCGTGCCTTGCTTGTCCCGTATGGTGGTTTGCTATGCTTCACTGGTTCCCTGTGGTTTGTTGGTGTTGTGCCTCTGCTCACTCTCTATGGTGATTCACTTCTCTGGTTTTTGGAGGCTTTCAGGTCATTTTCCTCCCGCAAGTCTATTTGTCTCTGTCATTTGGCTCTAGCTTCATTTTTGCTCTGTTTTGTGGTGATTTGTAAGTTTGGTGTTGGGTCTAGTGATGGTTCAGCTCTGCAAACTTTGGTTCTTGCCTAGCCACTGCACAGGACAACTCGACGAACTCACTCTCAGGTAATCTTCTCATTCCAATTGCAATTTCACCCTTTGTTTTTGAGGTTCTAACGTTCTAGCTCCTTGGTGAGTAAGAAGAACACATTCATGGCACTCATGTTGATAGAAACCCTTTGTTGTGTGTCTCGACTCTCATCCTCTGTCATGGAATTGATCCTCCTCTAGGTAAAATATTTCAGTTTATTGTTCACTATTGTTTTGGTATCGTGGCCCTATCTAACCGTTTCCCAGTTCTGTGGTGGTGTGCAGGACCTTCTAGGGGAACGCTGCTCCACGGATTCATCCTTGGGACTATTCGCAGGCTTAGGGAAAACTTGGGTAGGGTCTTTCCGTGGTTGTAGTGGTTTCTTGCTTGCTTTGTTGCTTGTTCTGTCTGTAATTTCTCTGTTGCTTGTTCTGTCTATAATCAGTTATAACCCTTGGGGTTTTAGTTTCTTCATGAATGTATGTGGTCTCAGAGGTGTTCATGCCCTCACTGTTTGATTAGCGTCTAGCCTGTGGACTGTAATGTTTTTGGTTTGCATGGGTTTGGAACCCTCCACAATTTCCAGGGTTATAGATTTTGTACAGTGAACTTTGTTAAATGGAAAATGAAAATGAAATGTACAGGAAATGCTTGAAGTGCTGAATATAATAGTACCTGCTTTTTTTGTTGAGAAAAGAAAAAGGAAAAAAATATATGCTAGTGTACCTCTATTTGGTTCTCGGTTTGAGATGCTTGCTATTACAAAATTTTTGTTGATGCTATTTGGATTCTTTAATAAATTGTTTCATTGTCTTGCTTTCATTTCGATGCCTGAAACATCTATGCACAGGGAATATAAAAAACTATTCTACTTCCTTAATGACAAATTTTAGATTTGTTTGCTTCTATAGAGATTCAAAATAAGTGTAAAATACAATTTCTGGGCTCTCTCTCCTTTTTGGATGGTAGTGTCTCTATCCTCTCTAGTTTCTCCTTTTCAATGCATTATTAGCAGTTTATTTATAGTTGAGGAACTACTCCTCAGTTACTTTTCAGTTGTTTAACAGTTTCTTCAAACAAGTCCCTGACAAATCCTATCTTGATCTGCTTTCCTAATTTTAAAAACTAACAATGGTTGAGTCATCCTTAATTTTAAATGAAACAAAATGAAATAGAAACTCAAAGTGTTTTCCTCTTTGTCCAGAAAAATAAAAGAAAATAAAAACATTTCCCTACTGTCACCTTTTCAGTCGGATGCTCCTGCATCATATAACTATGAGATTCATGCTTTATCCATTACCCATTGTGTGTGTCTAATCAACTAATAGTGATAAAATCCTATTCATTTTACAAAGTTGATAGGTATATTGTTATCTATTAACATATTAGTCTTTTATAAACATCTAATTGAGGGGATGGGAACTTGTACAAGTAAAACTGTAATGGTTTTATGAACATTTTATTATGTTACTAAAGAAAACTAAATCCAGTAATGCCACATTACCACAGATTCATCAATGAAAAAGCAAACAAGTTGGTTAACCCAGTATGACCAATCAGTTAATTGCCCAAAGGTGAACCTCATACATTGTAAGCAGTGATTAGTGATGCATAATTTAAATCATAGTGACTACTACCATGCTCAATAGAGAACAAATAGTACATCATCTAGGAAAAATGACCGTTCTTTAATTTAAGCAACGATAACTAGATAATTCCTGTAGTGAAATGTGTATTTAGGAAATATTTTCATTCTTGAATTCACTAGTAAGAGTTGGCATATCATACACAAATTGATATTGATAGCGGGGAGCTATGCAGGCGGAACAGTGAAGAGCGATCAACATCCAACGCAAATAGGGGCAGTGAGAGGGCTCTATGAAGGGAGGTAGAGGAGGGGGCTCCACTCCCTCCTATAAGGAGGTCGTTGACAGCAGAGGCAAGAAGCCTCTAGAAAATGATAGGGAAACAGGGGGGGAAGGTAAAAGAAGCACGGAAGAGGGAATAGAAAAACCCATAGAACAGGGTCAACATAGCACAAAAGACATAGAGGTAGAAGACAAAAAACAGGAAAATAAAGACAAGAAAAGTAAGGGACCCTGCAAACCCAAAACATACATAACTCCCAGGGTTATTTTAAATAATCCAGAGTTGCAGGTGCACAGGAAGCACATGGGGACATATGCCATCATTTGTAAGTTCATGGGACTATGGCCCACTGAAAAATCTTTACAGTCGTGGACTAAATACCACTGGAAACCTAAAGGGAGCATAGATCTTCATCTTGGGTCAAAGGGTTTCTTCACAGTGGTGTTCACTACTATTGAAGACAAGGATAGAATATTTGAAGGAGGGCCTTACTTCTATGATGCTGCAGGGCTTTACATGAGACCATGGATGATGAACTTTGTTCCAGAGAAGGAAACTTTTACTTCAGTGCCGGTCTGGGTAAGGCTCTACTCTCTACCTCTTGATTATTGGCAAATTGAATCGTTAGCAGGCATAGGCAATAAATTAGGTTGCTATGTTAAAGCCTCTGAAGCCACTAGAAGGGGAAAATATACTTCCTTTGCTAGAATATGTGTAGACATGGATCTATCAGGAGCTCTACCGGAGGAGATAATCTTGGAAGTTTTGGATGAGGAATGGGTGCAAATAGTAGATTATGAGAACATTGCATTCAGATGTCGCAAATTCCATGAACATGGACATCTTTTAGAGACTGTCCGCTCAACAGAGAAATAAAAAAAAGAGGAATCAACACAATGAAAGAATCAGATATCTTCTAGAAAGTGGTTAACCAAGTCAAAGGAAGTAAAAGAGGACCGAAAAATCAGCAGAGCGAAGGACAATAGTTCAGGCAGAACAGTTTTCAGGTGCTCGAGGAAGAGGAAAAGATAACTATAGAAGATCAAATAATGGAAGGGAGTTCTGTAGAAAAGGAGAAGGAAAGAAACCTGGAACAAACACAAAATAATGAGTACCAAAAAGAAGCCACTATGAGCGACGCTGAACAAGAAATGGATCAGGAAATTACCCAGAATGATATGAACCCAGAGGACCATGAACTACTAGAAATTCTTTGATAATGAAAACAGGGCGAGTAGATTCACTACCCCAAGAAGAACTCAGGAGAATACAACAATTGTTTCTATGGAAAACGCAAGCTGGGAAGATAGAGAGAGGGAATAACATAGATAAGTAGGACAACCGAGGGGTGAAAATGATAAAGCTATGCCGGGACTAGCTATAAGAAACCCAGGTAAGAAAAGAGGGAGGAAAAGGCAGAATGAACTCTTGATGGAGTGTGGCAAGCTGATGATTGATTCAGGTAAGATGAAAGAACTAGCCAGTTACTCCTTAACAAATCTTTTATAACGAAGTTGACATCTTGGAATATTAGAGGTCTAGGGAGTAAGAGAAAGCAGAGAATGCTCAACAACAAAATGAAACAAGAAACGTCAGATATAATGTTCATCCAAGAAACGAAATGTTCCATTCAAAAGGTAAGCCAAATCCACAATAAATGGCTCAATAGCTATGAGTTCCTAGAAGTAAAAGCAGAAAGTACAGCAGGGGGCATACTCACTCTATGGAATCCCCACAAAATTGGCATTCTGGAAGCTAAAGCTTCCAGAAATTACTTATCAGTTGTTAGTCAACCGGTAGGAGAAAGGGACACCTTTCTGGTCACAAATGTTTATGATCCTCAAAGAATAGATGACAAACTTAAGTTTCTGGATACCTTGGTGGATCTCAGGAACAGACATGCAGACATACCCTGGATCATGGGAGGGGATTTCAACATGATTAAATCCCTTTCAGAGAAAAAGGGAGGAACAAGATCTCTAAGTAAAGACTCCATGGCTTTCCAAACCTTTTCTGATAACATAAATCTGGTTGATACTAATTGGAATATTGGCCTCTTTACTTGGAATAACAAGAGGGGAGGAGAGGCCCTTGTTGCCTCAAAGCTAGATAGATTCTTCATCTCTGAGAATCTTATGCTAGAAGGTAAAGAGGTAACAACATGAGTTCTTCCCTTTGGAGGCTCAGACCATTGGCCAATTCAATTGGAAATCAAGGGTATAGGCACTCCTAGAAACAAACCTTTCAGATTTGAAAATATCTGGCTGTCACACCCAGACTTCATAAGCAACATTGAGAAATGGTGGACAGAGGACTTGCAGATTCAGGGGACCAGTATGTATCTTCTTCACAAAAGACTAAAACACATCAAATTCCGGCTTAAGGAATGGAACAAGAAGGATTTTGGTAATATTTTTGAAGAAAAGAGAGTAGTTGAAAACAAAATGTTGGTTCTCAACCAAGCTCTAATCAAGGAAGGCTTTGATAAAGATGTCAGTAAGCAAGCGGATAAACATTATCAAGAATGGGAGAATCTATGTAAACAAGAGGAAATATTTTGGAGACAAAAGTCCAGAGTTCAATGGCTAAAAGAAGGAGAGCGCAACACTAATTTTTTCCATAGAACCACCATGGCCAATAGAGCTCACAACAGCATCTCTTCGATCAAGAATGAAGCAGGAGAACTACAGATCTCCCATAAAGCTATTGAAGCGGTGTTAGTCCACCACTTTCAAGGTATAACACAGGAGAACAATTTAGATAGAGAGCAATCCATCAGGGAAATAACTACTAATGTACCAAAACTAGTATCCAGAGAGGACAACTTCAACCTTAATAGACCAGTAATGGAAGGGGAGCTAAGTGATGTCCTCAAAGACATGCAGAATGGCAAAGCACCGCGCCTGGATGGTTTCAATGTGGACTTTTTCAAAGCTTGCTGGAATATTGTTAAGCAGGACATTTTGAAGGTTGTGGAGGATTCCAGGTCAAATAAAACCGTTCTGAAAGCCCTCAATACATCCTTCATCACCCTGATCCCCAAACAGGAAAATGCTCACACACCAGATAAGTACAAACCTATAGCCCTATGCAACATAATCTATAAGATTATATCCAAGGTTGTGGCTAAGAGACTCAAACCTTTGCTTCCGGTCCTGGTTTTAGGAGAGCAATCAGGTTATGTGGAAGGCAGACAAATTCTAGATAACATCATTCAAGCGCAAGAAGTGGTGCACTCTTTAACTAGCAAGAAGCAGGCGGGTATGATCATGCAATTAGATATTGCCAAAGCTTATGACAAGGTAAATTGGGTCTACCTTAAGAAAATGCTGATTGCTTTTGGATTTGATCACAGCTGGGTCAGATGGGTAATGGTGCTGGTGTTGTACTCCTATAGCAATAGGTGTCATATTTCATGATTGACTGATTGAGCTCTATAATATGTTCGTCCTTTCCTTGCTGTAAAGGTTTCCATATTATCAAAAAAAAAAATCAAAAAATTTAAAAAATGTAAAGAGGGTATACCCTAAAAGAAAAATCAAAGGGTGAAAAAAATAAATGGTCAAAAGAAAAGATGAAAAGAGATGAACCCCAAATAAAAAGAAGACCAGGAAAGTGTGCAAGTCCAAATGCCACTACTATTTCATTTTCAGTAAATAAAGCATCATGTACAGCTTGTTGAAACTTTTTGCCACAATTGATGAATGGCCAAACAGCTTAATCTTGGCCAGTTCATGTTTGAATTTCATGTTTTAGAGATAGAGAATAAAATCTGTCCAAACTGTTTAATCTTGGTAGATAAATAGATAGGTGGAGAAGCAAAGGAGCTCAATAGTTTAATTTAAGCCCTTGGAAGTAATAAGTGCAGACTTAGGTAGGCTTACCATGAAAAGAAAAAGAAGATTTATGAGGGTTTGCCAGTCTAAGTGCACCCATAGAAAGAAGAAAAAATGATAGGCAAAGTAGGTTGGGTAGGTAGATTGCTATTGCAGAATGAGACTTGTGATGAATCATGTCTCTCAAATGTGTCTTAATTTACACTTCTGTTACAAGTGCAAGACAGATATTTTGTTGCAGCTCAAGCGAGGCATGACTAACTCCCCTTTTTATTTTTCCCAAATCATTTACTAATTCCCGCTCCCCCCCCTCCCCCAAAAAAAAAGATATTAAGATCTACTTAATATCATTCATTAATCACTTATCTCATTTCATCAAAATTTTCCTAAGTGAATCCACTTTTACTTAGGGAAATGGAAAAATTCTCCATAAACCCCTTTTTCCCCTTCTGGCCTAAGTGTTAATTTCAAACATTGGCTTAGCACTTTTTATTTTTCAAAATTCATATTAACCATTAACTTTATTATGTAAATCCCTATAATTTCTACCCTATCCCGTATTGTATAAATATAATAAAAACCCGCAATATTTAATATCCCCGCTTGTGGTTGAAATATAACCGTATATATGTTTGTTTGTCAGGGATTAACAAGGTTAATTGAAACTTGTTAATAACCTTTCTCCCCGCGCGGATCAAGGGTTAATTAACCTCTGGTTAATTAATAGCCAAGTCACCCCGCAAACTAATAAGAACACGACCGATATGATTTATTAAATGTTAATTATGCCGGTCCTGTGCATTTAACCTCCTGCCATCTCCGCAGAGCGCCCACCATCCAATGAACCTCCGTCCATCCGACGGTCGATATTAATTTCTCGACCCCCCCGTCTACCGAGCTTTACCTCCCAGGGAAACGGTGGTTTTTCCACCGTACCAAGGACATGCGGTACAATCCCGGGGTGTTCGTTGCCCCTCCGCCCAAAACCACCCAAGCCCAAAAGTGGTGTGGGCAAAACAGCTTACCACCCTCCCGCTGACCCTTTGCTGACGTCATCCACTGACATCAGTTGTCCTTTGCTGACATCACCGCCACGTCACCTGCCATGTCATCTGTCCCATACCCCCTGCTAACGTCATGCTTACGTCATCCATCCTTCAAGTCAAATTTTCCGCCGAAAAACATTTTTGTTCAATAAAGGGTAAAAAAGTCGTTTTTGTTATGTTTTCACTGCAAATAGTGCTCCAGGCTTAAAAGCGATTGAGTTAGAAGTTTAGGTGTTTCGACCACCTCTCGACCAGAAAGCTCCTTCAACAAGCTCGTGGCCTCAATCAACCCACCAGTTGCAATGCAGTCTTTCTCTTTAAAATAGTTGAAATCAAACAGAGTAATTCCCAAGCTTGCAGAAGAGAGAAACAAGGATAAACAGGGTTACTTGCTACCCTAAACAGTGGAAGCCTGCAAAGACATGAATTTGCCACAGGAAAGGCGGTGTGAAGGCATTAAAGAGTATCATATCAAGCGTTAAAGAGTATCAATGTAGAATTAAAGGCAAGTCAAGTCAGAAATAAAGAGTATCAGAGCCGACAAAGGAGAGTAGATCAGAGTTAAAGGACAGTTAAGAGAAAAAGTCGGCACAGAGCTACTATAGGACAGCTGCAAGCTGAACCCTAAAAGCCTACCTCTAGCACATCATAAGTTAGTTGTTTCTACTTTGCTTGTAAATTACTTTATATTAAAATCCAGATATTATCTCACAGCTTTGATGAGATACCTATTGTACATATTTTGTTGTATAAATACCCCCTCCATTAGAGTTTTAAAGAGGTTGGGTATGTGTAGACTTCTTAGACTCTGTTGCATACTAAACTTTGGAATAAAAGCGTTGTTGGAAACAAACTGTTGTCTGGCCTACTGGATGAAGAATTGATGCAAATTCTTGAATCAAACTCTAGATCAATAAGTCCCATATATCTTATGTTTTACAGTTTTCTGAGTTTTTATATCATCTGTGTTTCGTGATCTGAATGATAAAGAAAAAGATTAATTCAGAATTTGCTTGATTGCACTATGTTTTCAGTCTTTATTATTCTCCGTGTTTTCTTCAGAATTAGTATAAATAGTGAATTCTTAATTTCTCCTATTTCCTGATTCTCTCATGTTGAATATTTGCTAAGGAATTCTTAATTTCTCCTTATCAGTAATCATCCGTTTTCCCTCTTTCAATATGTTGAAGGATTCTTAACTGCCCTTCACCCATTTGAGCCCATTCCATCTGCTTCCAACCTTTTAATTGTTCCATGTTTGAGTACATTGCTCTGTGATGCCATCCTCTGTTAAAAAACCAAATCCAGGAAACCATCCTTCTTTGACTCCATCATGCCCAATGGACTGAACTACTCAGTTTTACCTCACTGTTCTATTGAATCTCACCACCCAAACTCAAAACAAAACCCTTGTACTTCATAACTAGCCTAATACCTTAAAAAACAAAGCTAAATCATAAAGAGAGAGCCCTCTCTGGATGCAGATTGGCTAGAATCTGTATCTAAAAGATTGGTCTGTGGTTACCTCGGCCATATTCCCTTTCTTACAACTTTTGGGAACAACCTGAGTGATAATATCATTGGCAACTCCATTGAGGACCTGAATAATTGTTTGTTGCTACTGTTTTCTGTATAAGCTACAGATGGAGCCTGAAGTTAGCTAGGTAGCCTTTGAAACTACTTTTTCTTTGCAATTGCAGAAGTAAATGAATGCTGCTTCAGTCTATCTCCGATCTAGTTTATGGATTAAACAATTGGTTGCAAATACTTGATCAGTTCCTCTTTTCAAATAAATCTTCAAGAACGTTCAAAACTCCCACATCCAAAACTTCCTAGAAGAGACTGTTAAATTTGTGTTGTCAAAATCTATTCCAAGTGAAGAACAAAAAACATATCTAGAAATTGGCTTCAGAAAAGATTCGTTACACCAGATCAAATTCTGATCCTAATCCTCCACCTGTGTTTGAAAATCCTAATCTAATTCCCAAGATCCTTAGAAGACAAGAGAGCCAAGAAAATTCTGCTAGTTCACACCGTGACAAACCTTTGCAGAGCTCCATTATATCTGAGCTTACCTCTAGAAGAACACCAAACCTTTCTGTGATTGCAATAGCTTCTCCAACTTCACCATCAGCACCTCAAGCCACCCTTCTACCTCTTCCACCTACAACACACATTCCCATTGTTGTCCCTACTGTTCCAGTTGTCATACTTATTGCAGTAACCATGGCAAACCGATATACTCTCCTAAACTTACTAGCAAATCCAGGGGCTATGCCTCAAGACTATCAAATCAAAATCACTTATTTTGATGGTACTGGCACTTACACAACTCAACAACATACCAAGAAAATGACCGACTATTTTGAAAACTATGAGATTGATGATGATGATATTAGAATGAAAGTATTTGTTCAAAGTTTAACTGGAGATGTTAGAACCTGGTTTAGAACCCTCCCTGAAAATAGTATCAATGACCCACAAGCTCTTTATCAGACCTTCTTGAACAGATGGGAAAAGAAGAAAGATCCTCTCCACATTTTATTAGAGTATGAGAAGCTAAGAAGAGGCACACAAGAAACTGTCCAAGATTACTGTACCAGATTCAATAATATTTACAATGCTATTCCTCAGAATCTCAGACCTCCTCCAGATTTGGCCTTGATTAAATTCCCTGATGCATTTGACTCTGATATGGCATACCAACTTAGGGAAAGAGCTCCTTGAAACTTAGAAGAGATGCAGAGTATAGATGTCAGTGTTGAGGCCAACCTGATATCTAAACGATCTAGAGCCAGAGCTAAAAGGAGGACACCTTTCAAAGAAGAAACTTCTGCTTTTGAATAGAAATTAGATGCTATCATCAAAGGAATGGACAAACTTGGAGATAGAGTAGAAACAATTGAGAGAAAATCCCCTTGGGATGGTCAACCAAGCAATATTGCGAGAAATCCAAATTTCAGGAAGAATCAAAATCCTAGCACTGGAAAGACAGGGTCTGACCAAAATATTAGGCCCCCATTTCAAGAAAATTATTCTGAAGCCTCAATTTCTGATGAACCAACCGAAGACTCTCAAATCAATTTGATGGGACTCAACAATGAACAACAAGTTTTCTTGACCTAAGAGGATCAAGAAGCTCACATTCTTGAACAATTCCAAACTCAGTCAGGTGAATCATTTGACTTTAGGGAGGGATATGATTCAACCATTTATGAAGTCCACAAAAAATACAATCTGAGGAGCAGAAGGATAGATGTCTCTGAAATCAGCAAACAAAAAGACACCAAACAACCCAACAAAGCTAAGATCAATAACACCCTTGTACATATTCTTTCTAAGACAGATCTTAACCTTGATAATCCAATTGTTGAAGATATATCAGACAAACAACCATCTAACAGACAACCTTCCACTGCTATTCCTGCTAAAGGAAAAGAAGAACAGCCTCTAGAACATGATTTGGAAAACATTTCAGCACATAATCCCACGCCCGAAGAAGAGAAAAACGCAGAAAATTCAGCTGTCCGAAATACAAGAACATAGATCGAAAAACCTTTCAATCTTGAGACAGAAGTAGGAAAACTAAAGATAGATGTTCCCTTATCAGAATTAGCTAAACATGATGTCTATAGAAGTCAAATCAGCAGATCACTCAAAATTTCTGTGAACGAAGATTCAATATATGTTTTTGATAACCAACTTGAATTGATGTTTGGCCCTGAAGTAAATGGAAAAACAACAGAAGGACAAATTCCTCCTTTCTATGTAGGTCTAAACATTCATGATAAAATACTCCATAATGCCATGTTTGATTATGGTGCTTCCCATAACTTAATGCCTATATCTGTAATGGAAAAACTTGACTTTGACATCACCAGGCCATATAAAGACCTTTTCTCTTTTGATTCAAGTCAGGTCAAATGTTTGGGTTTAATCAAAGACTTATGTGTGTCACTAGTCCAATATCCTTCCAAAACCATCTTAATGGACATAGTAGTAGCTGATATTCCAATAAAGTATGGTATGTTATTGTCTAGATCTTGGGGTGCAAAGCTTCAAGGATCTCTTCAGTTAGACATGTCTTACGCTACTATTTCAGTATTTGGTCAACCCAAGAGACTATACAGAGAAACCTTAATGAAGTATGTAGTAAGTAGTCAAGAGAAACCTCAAAATTTCCCTATCTACTCAGTACATTCAGATATGGATTATTTTATTCTTTACAATGCTAAAATTGGTCCCCTACATGAAATAAAAGTCCTGGCAGATGAAATAGAAGAAACAAAAAATGAAAACTCTAGTGCCCGAATCCAAGAGATCTTTGAAAATCATGAAACGTTGGATAAACCAAAACAAGCTGAAAAACCAGATCTCCCTACTGAAAATATCCCTGCAAATCTAGATACTAACTATAAACATGAAATCCTTTGGTACTTAGAATTTGATGGTTCTGTGAACAAATTAGGAGCAGGAACAGGAGTCTGGGTGCACAATTTTGAAAACAATCATGCTGAAGGTCATGCCTACAGGTTAAACTTTAGATGCACTAATAATATGGCTGAATATGAAGCTCTGCTGCTAGGTCTTAAAATGCTGAAGAAATTGGGAGCAACTAGAGTGTCAGTCCTAGGAGATTCTGATTTAATCATCCAACAGATAAAAGCGAAGTTCTTGACAAATGATCACAAGCTAAGAGAGTACAGAGCAATAGCTATTGAGATCCTCAATACATTCCTGGAAACTCAGCTTGCCAAAATCCTGAGAAAACATAACTTGCAAACTCATAGCCTAGCATTATTTGCCAGCACCTGTAAATTACCATTTGAACCAAATCATCAATTCACAACAGAAATCAGACACAGGGCAGCCATACATGATAATTTGAAGAACTGGAAAGTGTTTGAAAGTGATAAACGGATCAACAATTTTTTGACCCTAGAAGAGGAATTTTCAGCACTAACATAGATGGAGATACACTCAGTGAGTTCGATCCAACAAATCAGATACAAACAGAAATTTCGGCAGAAAACGCAAGTCAAATGCTTCGTCCAACAAAATTCACCAAAGAGGAAATACAAGAGCTTAAACAAACAGATGTTGATGAGATTATTGAAGGAGAATCTGAAATTATCACTTTGAAAGACAATCATTTGCCTAAAGGATTGACTCCTTTGGAAGATCTCTTTGATTTCAACAATATTCCAAAGAAACCTCAGATGGAACCTCCAAAAGCAGACATTGAAGACTACAACATAGGAACTAAAAAGAACCCAAAAATGATAAAATTTTCCAAATCTTTGGCCCTGAAACAAAAGCTTAAGTATGTTGAACTGGTCAAAGAATTCCAAGGTGTTTTTGCCTGGAGCTATGAAGGCATGAAATCTTATGACACCTCTGTAATTCAACATACAATACCCCTCAGGGAAAATCAAAAACCGTTTAAAAAAAAGCTCAGAAGAATCAACCATGTACTGCTTCCTTTAATTGAAAAAGAAATCAGACAAATGCATGATGCAGGGATAATTGTTCCAATCAGATTTTCAGAATGGGTGTCTAATTTAGTGCCTACTAGGAAGAAAATAGGAGAAATCAGATTATGTGTAGACTTCTTAGACTCTGTTGTAATACTGAACCTTGGAATAAAAGAGCTGTTGGAAACAAATTATTGTCTGGCCTACTGGATGAAGAATTGATGAAGAGGACTTGTCACAGAATTCTTGAATCAAACTCCGGATCAATAAGTCCCCTATATCTTATGTTTTACAGTTTTTTGAGTTTTTGTATCATCTATGTTTCATGATCTAAATGATAAAGAAAAAGATTAATTCAGAATTTGCGTGACTGCACTCTATTTTCAGTCTTTATTATTCTCTGTGTTTTCTTCAGAATTAGTATAAACAGTGAATTCTTAATTGCTCCTGTTTCCTGATTCTCTCATGTTGAATATTTGGTAAGGAATTCTTAATTTCTCCTTATCAATAATCTTCCGTTTTCCCTCTTTCAATATGTTGAAGGATTCTTAATTGCCTTTCACCCATTTGAGTCCATTCCATCTGATTCCAGCCTATAATTGTTCCATGTTTGACTACCTTGCTCTGTGATGCCATCCTCTGTTAAAAAACCAAATCCAGAAAACCATCTTCTTTGACTCCATCATGCCCAATGGACTAAACTGTTCTGTTTTACCTCTCTGTTCTATTGAACCTCACCACCCAAACTCAAAACAAAACCCTTGAACTTCATAACTAGCCTAACACCTTTAAAAACAAAGCTAAATCATAAAGAGACAGCCCTCTTTGGATACAGATTGGCTAGATTCTGTACCTAAAATATTGGTTTATGGTTACCTCGGCTGTATTCCCTTTCTTACAACTTTTGGGAACAACCTAAGTGATAACGGCTGGTAACCTCCTCCAGTTTTTCTATATTGGTCAATGGCTCTCCCTCAAATATTTTCAGTCCCTTAAGAGGCCTCAGACAGGGTGACCCGCTCTCCCCCTTTCTTTTTATCATCATGATGGAAGAATTGGGGAGAGCTATAAAGAAGGCGAAATCATCAAGAAAGATCAAAGGTCTGCAGCTTACTGACAATGGGTAGGCCCTGACTCACCAACAATTTGTAGATGATACCATGCTATAGGGACTCCCCACAGTCCAAGAAGCTTCAAACTACAAAAAAATCTGAATCTTTTTGCCTCGGCTTCAGGTATGGAAGTTAATCTCTCCAAATCTAAAATCTTCTTCTTCAATACCAATATTGCTATTCAGAAAAAGATCTCCAAAATTCTTGGCTTTCAAATGGATTTCCTTCCTTCAAAATATTTAGGAGTCCCTCTAACTACAAAACCAATGCTCAAAAGTATATGAGAACCTTTTATCAACAGGTTGTAGCACAAAGTCAGTAAATGGACCATCAGATCTTTAAACCTTGCTGGCAAGTTAGTTCTTAGAAAAGCAGTGCTTCAAGCAATCCCTATTTTCATGTTATCAGCCCTCCCAGCTCCAAAAGGGGTACTTCAACAATTTAGAAATATTCAAAGAAACTTCTGTTGGGGCAAGGAGGATACTAAGAGGAAATGGGCCTTGGTGTCTTGGGATAAAATTTGTAAGCCAAAGAACCATGGAGGACTTGGATTGGATGATCAGGAGATTCTCAATAAGGCTCTAGGGGCCAAACTTTGGTGGTGCTAGGTCCAACATCTAGAGACTCAATGGGAAAATATCTGGAAAGAAAAATAGGTCAGTTCCTTTATATTTGGAACAAAACCTGGGAGAATAGAAGACTAGTACAAGAGAATAGCTTCTGGGAAATCAGAGAAGGAAATCTTGCTCTTTTCTAGGAAGACAAGTGGCAACAAGAATCAATTCTGGTAAAAGAAGACTTCCTCGATCTTAAACAGGAGTCAGATTCCCAAGGTTTAATAAAGGTTAAGGATTTCTGGATACATTCTCATCCTATGGATAAGTGGAGAATCTGGAGAAACATAGAGTGCAGAAATAACAATCTCCTGAAAACTAAAGCAGAGGAGCTCAGGAAAATAGTAGGAAAAAGAAAGATCTTAGTGGCAGAGGGACAAGACCAATTGAGATGGGGAAATAACAAAGAGGGCACCTTTATTCTTAAGGAAGCAAAAAGCATTCTCCTTGAGCTGGATCCCTGAGTTCTGGACAAAATTTGGCAAAATCTTTGGAGGCATCAAGGGTGGATGAAAATCAAACTCTTCATGTGGGTTGTGTATCACAAAAAAATCTTGACTTGGGATAACATAAGGAAGAGAGGTGTACAGGGGCCTTCAAGATGCCTGCTCTGTGAAGCACAAGAAGAAACCTTGGAACATTTACTCAACAACTGCATTTTCACATCCTGGTTTTGGGACTTATTTGCTACAATTTTTCAACAATCTGATAGAGATAGAGGTAGCATCATTAGTACCCTCATCAACTGGAGGAAAATTTTTTCGGATAATGAAATTCTTAACTCAGCATGGGCTCTTACACCAAGCTTCATCATATGGAATGTGTGGAAGGAGAGGAACAAAAGAATTTTTAAGGAGGAAAAAAAGCCCCTCAACACCTGCTGGAGATAACCTTGAAACAACTCAAGGAGACTGTGAGAACCACTATTTGCAACTTTCCTAAAAACCCCCCCTCAGAAACATAGTTAAATATTCTCAGGTAGCTGGGGATAAATGGGCTCACCCTTCTTGGCCTTGACAGGAAGATCACTTCGTCAGATACGGAGAAGGATTTTTGGCATCCTCCTCCGGAGGGCTATTTAAAATACAACATTGATGGGGTTTCAAAAGTCAACCCGGTAACTGCAGGGTATGGAGGTGTCCTCAGAAATACATAGGGAAGTATTGCTTTCATTTTCCATTGCCACCTAGGCACAACCACAAATAACATGGCTGAACTAATGGCTATGGAACAATGCCTAGATTCACTGAAGTAGAACAACTGTCTAAACGTCATGATAGAGGCAAATTCAAAGTTAATTATCAACTCAGTGCAAAAACTTCATAACAGAACTGTGCCAAATAAAGTCTCTAAGCATTGGAATCTAATTAGGGTCTTCCAAAGAATTCAAAGCCATCTTCAGGGCCTGGGCACTATTAGTTTCCACCATGTTCGCAGAAAGGCAAATAAGATGGCGGATTTCCTGGCCAACCAGGGAGTTAGCTGCATAGAGATTAATGTGTGAATGAAGTCGCAGGAGTTAAGTCCAAGTAGACTGAGAGCTCTATGCTACGAATAGGCAGAAGAAGACAGGGACGTGTTTAGATTCAAAACTATGGAGACTAGTTTGATTTGAATTTCCCCTGGATGTATCTTCATTTTGGGCATATTTTGCTGAAGAGAAGAGAACCATGTCTGGTAGCCCAGACTCAAGGTGCAAGTGTGATGAAGATCTTAGATATTTCCCATAAGTCTTTTCTCGACAGTACACTATTACCCGTACATTATCCCAACCAGGGCAAGGAAATTTTTTTTTTGCAAGTGGATTCAAATCATTTGGTAATGGGAGGTTTTAGATTTTGGGGTCCAGATTGCAAAACCACCTCCCAGGTGGTTTTCAACCGATTGCACTACCCTCAGAGTGGTAATCGTTTTGGCCTTCTCACCACAATCCCATACATCTTGCGACATGTGGCAGGTGAGGGTTATGAAAACCGCCCTCCATCACAGTTTAACATTCCTCCTTCTTGTCCTACGTGAAATCTGTCTCAGCCGTTGGATTCTGGCACTGTGAATCAACGGTTGTCCGGGACAGAGCAAACTGGTGGGGCAGGGAGGTTAAACTTCAGGCTCTTTAGCTAGGCGGCTTCCTCCTCTGTCGTCAATCTTATCGTTTTGATGGGTCGATTCTTTAGTTGGGGGTTTACCAGAGGGAGGCCACATAAAAGTTTGCTGGCTTTCCGAGGGTTAGTCTGGAGTCTTGATAGTTTTTTCTTAGGTTTGAATTTAAAGAGGTAAAGCTATACAGTGTAGCCCTTGGAGGCTAGAGCCTTTATTCCTTTTCTGTTTCTTTGACATCGGGTGGATGTTTGTTTATACTGTACACTATTCTTTGACTCAATTATATAGAAGGATCCATACTTGCTTCAGCGAAAAAAAAAAAAAGAGTTGGCATATCATATTTTTGAATTTCAATACACTTATGCCTAAGAGTGCCATGTAATATGTCAGGCCTAATTATAGTTTAATATGATCTCAATAACTCTATGGTGCATGTTTCATGTTCCTAGCCAATAAAATGAAACAGGTAAATAATTGTTTAATCATGAATAATAATTTCCTTACGCCACTGAAGTACAAATTTAGTAGTAATTTATTCTTGAAACTTAGGAGTATATTTTTCCAACCAAAACCTATTCTATATTGGAGATCTGTATTTCGTGCTATATGACACATTCGAATTCCACTTTATAGAACAGAAAAACTCTTTGATAACCATAAATACTTGTTTAGGGAATAGGCAAACTTGGGAAACAGAGCCTATTTGACATCAGCTTCACTGTATAAACAAATTCATACAGAAAAATGAGAATCAGAAGTCAAGTTAATGTTGGGAACCCAATTTGGGGATATCATGAAACCCTTGAATCTTTTATCTGATGTCAGCCTCCTAAGCTGATTGTAAAAATTCTTGAATCCGTACAAAATTAGACGAAGGTCTCCTATCTTTTACATATTTTTCAAACTAGAGGAGTTTTGTAAAGAATGAACAATTCGAAGCAAATAGAAAGGCACCAGGGAATGTTTTTATGGTTTCATTTTCTAAACTTATGGTTTATGAAGGCACCTTTAATCAAAGGCATAAAACTGGCTATATCATCACCTTGTAAAAACTCTTGAATGCTAAGGTCTCCTATTTTTTTCAACCACTGAAGTATTTTGAAGCTAGATCAATATCTAAAATCCCTACCTCTATTTTCATTAATCAATTAATTTGAAGGAAGCCTCACGCTCTTACCAGTTTTGTCATTTAGTTGAAGCCAGATTACTATACACAAAAGAATTTCGTCTAAGGGCTTGTCTCTACGACCTTTCAAGAACGAAGAAGAAGGACAACTTTGACGTAGATATCATGATTCATAAGCCAAATAACTTCTTCTCAAGCGACTTTTTCCTCAGTTGGTGGAAACCTTGAAGAAAGGACTTGTTAGTTGAGAAATGTTGATAGAATGAACAATTTGAAGAAAACAACGAGGCACCAGGGCATGTTTTTATGGTTGCATTTTATGAAATTATGGTATATGAAGGCACCTTTGATCGAAGGCAAGAAACTTGCGATATCATCACCTTGTATAAAAATCCCAACACATCCAAATACACGAGTCAAAAATTCTAAGTAAAATATTTATATTGCATAGGTTGGATGTCTCCATACCCATTGAAGAGGACACTTATATTTATAATATCTTTTATAGCTAGGTGTTTGTTACTAGGACCATTGACAATAGAGTTTGAATTCTCCCCAAACTATACCTCTCCTCTCTAATAATGGAACCAAGTTACCAACATCCTAGAATAAACTTGCTTGCCAATAAAGACAGATGAACAAATGGTACAAAAATGAGCCTAATCGCCGATTCATATGAGGCCCACTTTCATTCGATGTCCACATATAGGTCGAAGGATGAAGTAAGGTAGGCACAGTAAGGCCTTATAGACTACTAGCTTAAGATTCTATGCACAGTAAGTACCGGTGCATAATTACTAGCAGCAAAGTAACTAGCTAAGGTGGTCACAACACGTTAAAATGTATAGCCCATTTTAAAGCCAACATTTTGCCCAACAATATCCATGTTACTAACAATGAAATTCGTGCCATTTATTTAGTTCCTATTGGACCTATCCAATTTCGTCATTAGTCTAATGGGTTCACTTCGTAAAAATGATTGAGGTTGAGGTTGCAACATACCCGGTTGTTGGTTTTCGATGTTCGATTGAAGAAGACGATGACTCCTGACCTGAGTATGAATTTGCAATAGAGGATTCAGGAATGGATCTTTGGCTGCAAATATGGCTCTTTGGCAAACTACAGTTCTTCTACAGCTAGATGAAAAAAGGAAATCCTTCACACTTGCAAGGAAAAATATGAGTCACTAAGTCTGCGAATGCCATTATGATTGTTGGCTCAAACTCAACAACCTCCACACTCTAGCTCCCTTATAATCAATATTCTTCAATGCTACAACAACCTCTAATTATGAAAACATCGTTACCTAGAATCCCTATCCAGTCACCAGTACCACTCACCAGAGTCACCACTGAGTCCTGGGTTATATTAAAGTTTAGGAAGTTGAGATGAATCTAAGTAGTAACGAGTCACCAGTACCACCTCTACACTAACCAGTGGCATTATTGCTCTGCTAAAAGTGTAATTTTAATAATAATATTTACCGCTCCCCGCACTAATGAGAGCAGTAATTATTTTTAATATATGAACGTGTAACTTGATGACTCGTGAGTGAGAAACAAGTTGGACTTCATTAAAACTAGAATTTTAAAAAATTGTTCCATGAGTTGACAACCCTTAAAACATTTCATAATGTTATTCCAATTTTTTTTAAAACTTGTAAAACTCAAATTTTAATTTTTTTTAACTATGAAATTTTGTTGCCTACTTCTGTGACGTGTGACGTAGGCCTTTTGAAGGGCTCTAACCTGTTCAATTTTTAACACTGATCTCCATAACCTAAAAAAGGGAAGCCAGATTTCCATTTTGTAGTGTAGTTGGCATGGCATTAGGTACTGATACTGTCTTAGAGGCATTAAATAGCGAATAAGCTAGGAAAACTGCACGTTTCCGTGTTAGTGACTCTAAATGACATTCCAGAAAAATTGCATCTGTACATGAATGAGATTTATTACATCTACCATTTCCATATTCAAAATTATCAATTTTCCCACTCAATCTAGGTTAGTGCTGGCAAACTGCTAAGAAAATATCGTTCCTCAATGTCAAAATCTAGATATCATTTCACTGCACCAACTCATGAAAACGTTTGAACCCTCCTAAGATAAAAATTATGAATTAGTCTCATTTTATATGGCTTAAAATAAACATAACATGCACATATCGATCAAATGTCATGTTTTAGGGTTTCCTTTAAAAAAATACCTCCGCTGCATTCAATTGAACATCATACTAATTAGGCACTATTCTTCTTTGCAATCAATCAATCACTCTAATTCCTATTCAGTCAATTAAATTGGATAGAAGAAAATGGCTATCATCATTCGAATATGTTTCCTATCTATCTAGCCTAGTCATATTGTTCGAACCCAACCCAAAGTTGGAAATAATTTATCCACCTACTTGACCTCCTCCACAAAATATTGATATCAATCTACTATGTATTCTACATAGCCTTAGCCCTCGTCTACCCTTAGTGTAAATGAAGTAGGGTCAAATATATCCTCATATAGTTTTTTTGTGTATATGAAGTATGCTCAGCTAAATCTGCAAGATTGGCAACCATCCTCATTCACTTTTTTCTGGTTTCGAGAGGTTTCCAAGTCAAGCCAGAGTGCTCGTAGTTTGGCTCAAATTTGCTACCTTGAGTTCTGTGTCCTGGTCATCCCAATATGAAATTGAATCAAAATCAAGAGTTCTATAGCAAGGTGCTTCGGTCGTCCCAATATGACATTGAATCAAAATCAAACAACATGTACAACAATGACAAAAACTGGTCATTTTTCATTGATCAATTCCCCAAAAAGTTAGACCAAAGAAATTATGAAACTCAAACCTCTAAGAAATTATGAACCTCAAACCTCTATGTGAAAAATATTTGTAACATTTGCAACATAATAAAATTCTCTAAAAACATCTACAACATTGATGACATGATGAAATTCAATGACCACAAGTAGATGACCCCTCCTCTATCTTGTTTCCTCATAAATTGAGTGGGCCTATAACTACTACTGAATCGCCAAACAAATTTGAACCGGTATCAAGTAAACAATGTATAAGTTTTACAAAACTTTTTTTTTCTACATAAAATGGAAATAAATAGCACTCAAAGTTTAAACCATTTTTTTCTCTTTTGCTAAAAGGAAAATTTATTGGAATGTTATATAAATTACATAAAATTCATTAAGATGTTCGAATCCTAATACTTGTATCGTGCTTTCCTGTAGGATCAGATTCCTCCTGCTTAACACATCTGCCACTTTGTTGGCTTGACCGCTGATGTGCTTCAACACAAACATAAAACTCTACAGGTACTCCACCCACTTCACATGTTTATGGTTCAGCTTATGCTGCTGCATAATATATTGTAATGCAGAATTGTCTGAAAATAGGACAAATTCATTGGCCAATAGATAATGTCTCCAATGATTTAGCGCTTGAACCACTGCATAAAATTCCTTGTCATAAGACGTGTACTTCTGCCTACTTTCATTTAGTTTCTTGCTGAAATAGGCTACTGGCTTGTCATCCTGGCTGAGTATTGCACCAATGGCTGTCCCACTGGCATCACAACGAACTTGAAAAAGTTTGTTAAAGTCTGGTAATCTCAAAATCATTTTTTTAGTAATTTTCTTTTAAGCAGCTGAAAACTCTTCTCTGCCATTTCTGTCCAATGGAAAGGCTTATTTTCCTTCTCAATTGTGTCCACCATGCATGCACAAATCCCACTGAAATTTGTAATAAATTTCTGATAAAAACTCGCCAATCCATGAAAACTCCGTACCTCAAACAAACTTTTGGGAGATGACCAACTAACTATGGCTACAACCTTTTCCGGATCCATTTTTAGTTCATTCTCAGAAATCACAAATTCCAAATAAATCAACTCTTTCCTGAAAAAAGAACATTTCTTCAAATTTATCAGTAATTTATTTTGCTGCAATTTTTCCAATACATACCTCACGTGTTGGAAATGCTCTTCCTTCGCCTTGCTGAATATAAGTATATCATCTAGAAATACAATCACAAATTTACCAATGAATTCCTTCAGCATCTCATTCATCAACCACATGAACGTGTTGGGGGCATTTCTCAATCCAAATGGCATAACCAACCACTCGTATAATCCTTCACTAGTCTTGAAAGCTGTCTTCCACTCGTCACCTTTTCGAATCCTCATTTGGTGGTAGCCGCTTTTCAAGTCTATCTTTGAAAAGTATGCTACTCCACTCAAACAATCCATCATATCATCCATCTGAGGTAAAGGAAACATGTACCTGATAGCGATCTTGTTAACGACCTGGGAATCCCTGCACATTCACCACTCACCTCCTTTCTTGGGAGCTAAAATAGTTGGAACTGCACAAGTGCTTAAACTCTCCCGAATCAGTCATTTATCCAACAACTCTTACACCTGCTTCCGGATTTCTTCATTATCCTTTGGACTCATTCGATAGGTAGCCTTGTTTGGCAAGCTGGCTCTTAGAATAAAATCAATATGGTGACTAATGCTCCGCTTCAGTGGTAATTTTCTAGTAGATCGTCTACCACAATATCACTAAATTCCTGTAGCATGTCCTGTATCTCTTTATGTAAGTCAGTGACTTCAGTATGGATCAATACTGGCTTTGGCCTTCACACAACTGCATACTTCACTTCATCATCCTCCATCTATCACAAAAAATCTTTTCCGCCTAACAGTAATGCTCTTGTCCCACTAGTTTCTGCAGCATCCTCTTCCTTCATGGGCACTGGCGTATGCTTTATCCCATCTTTAACAAACTTGTAACAATTTGTTGCCCCGTCATGGACAACCTTCCTATCATACTACCATGGTCTGCCCAACAGAATATGGCACACATCCATAGACATGATATCTTAAGTCACCTTGTCCTTATACTTGCTATTATGAAACTCTACTTCACACTACTCATCGAACAGCAGTTGGTGACCTTTCTGCAACCAAGACACCCTATATGTAGTTGGGTGCTTCAACTTCTTCAAATTCAATTTCCCCACCATTTCAGTAGCTACTAGATTATCAGTACTTCCACTCTCTATGATTAATTTGTAGCATTTCCCATGTAGCTTTCACATAGTCCGGAACAATGCTTTCCTCTGTGTTTGATCAACTACTTCCTTAGCTGGTTTCAATAATACCTTGTTCAACACCAAGGCTTCCCCAGTTTCTAGCATATTTTCCACCTCCTGTGGTGGTTCCTCCGCTTCATCAGGATGAGTGATATATGTGATCCAGGTGGATACTAGCGGCCACCCACAAATTCCACTTGGACCCCCACCATTGCTTCTTTCAGTTTTTTAGTTTCCTTAATTATAGCGCAGTTTACTATTTTTAGCAGTTTTTCGGGTCCTAAACTTTTGTAGCCGTTTTGAGACACTTTCAAACATAGTCCAAAAGTATCCCACTTATGACAAAGAGATATATTCCATTGTGCAGGCCTGCTAACAATGGAAGCATTACATTTTGGGGAAGGAAATGGTCATCCACACAGACCACTGACCTCTGCAGTTCATACAGACCCAAGGGAAATTGCAGAATGATCGCCATCAGAAGTGGTCCACATACCTGCAACAGTTCCATTTGAATATAAAGTATAAAAAGGGCAGCACCAATAATGTTGCAGATTGCCTCAGTCGACCACCGATCATGGCGATAACCACCATGCTCAACTCTTATGGGAACGAGACTTCTGATTGGCCACTTCTCTAGAAAGCGACCCGAAATTCGGCCACACATACCAGATACTCTTGGAGGGTTAGCATGTTCCAGATTTTCACCTCTAGGATGCCCTATTATGCCACCTGGGTCACCTTTGTGTTCCTTCAAGCGAGCGTGCCAAGATGATTTGCGAAGCACACTATAGTCAGGCTGCTTGGCATTTCAGGGTCGAAAAAATGGTGGCAGTACTATAGAAGTATTTCTATTGGCCAAATATTCGACAGGATGTCAGGAAGTACATCAGATCATGCACTGCTGTGCCATTTCCAAACCAACCATCAAGAAGCAAGGCCTCTATACCCTGCTACCTACCTCTAGTCGACCTTGGGAATCCATCTCCATGGATTAGATGTCAGGCCTTCCTTCCACTAAGCATAGAAATGACTGTATTTTTGTCGTCATCGACAAGTTCTTGAAGATGGCCATTATGGCGGCCTGCAAGAAGAATACCACAGCAGAAGCCACTACTAAACTATTCTTTGAACAAGTTTGGGTACACTTTGGGATCCCACAGTCTATCATCTAAGATCGGGACAATAGGTTCCTCAGTACATTTTGGTCCAGTCACTGGTTGATGCTGGACACGAAACTCACTAAGTCCACAGCCTTCCATCCTCAAACTGATGGTTAGACAGAGGTTGTCAACAGGATTATCGTACACATTCTACGCATGTACAACTCAAAGCATCCATGCACATGGGACGAGAGCCTCCCCTATGTTTAGCACAACTACAACTAGGCTCTCCACAGCTCAACTGGCCACAACCATTTTCAGGTGGGCTTGTGATTCTAGCCACTATTACCCATGGATGTGGCCATGCCATTTGCAGCTACTCACACAGATTCGACTCATGTCTAGTCTGAAACAGATAAGGCAAACAACTTCATTGAGCGCATCCAACATATTCACCATCAGTTCCATGACATTCTAGAGAAATCAAATGCCAAGTACAAGCAGTGACATGATCAACATCGGGTGCCACACAAGTTTCAGGTGGGCGACAAAATTTGGTTGCATTTGCAAAAGGAATGCCTTACCAGAGCCTAACGGAAACTCAGACCACTCTGATATGGTCCTTACACCATTATCAAGGCTATGGGAGATAATGCATTTGAGCTCATCATTCCCCCATTCCTTGGCCTACACCTCGTTATGCTCCTATACCAATAGGTGTCATATTTCATGATTGACTTAATGAGCTCTGTAATATGTTTATCCCTTTCCTTGTTTCAAAGGTTTTCCATATTATCGAAAAAATAAAAAAAATAAAAAAATGTAAAAAATGTAAAGAGGGTATACCCTAAAAGAAAAATCAAAGGGTAAAAAGAATAAAATGCTCAAAAAAGTGAAAGAAATGAACCCCAAACAAAGAAAGATGAGGAAAGTGTGCAAGTCCAAAATGCCACTACTTTTTCATTTTCTGTAAATAAAGCATTGTGTGCAGGTTGTTAATTTATGCCACAATTGATGAATGGCCAAACAACTTAATCTTGGCTGGTTCATGTTTGAATTTCCTGTTTTAGAGATAGAGAATAAAAATCTGACTAAACTGTTTAATCTTGGCAGATAAGTAGATAGGTAGAGAAGCAAAGGAGCTCAACAGTTTAATTTGAGCCCTTGGAACTAATAAGTGCAAACTTAGGTAGGCTTACCATACAAAGAAAAGAAAAGTTGATGAGGGTTTGCTAGTCCAAGTGCACCCAAGTAAAAAGAAGAAAAAATGCTAGGTAAAGTAGGCAGGGTAGGTAGATTGGTGTTGCAGAATGATACCCATGATGGATTATGTTTCTAAAAATGTGTTAACTTTCACTTCTATCACAAGTGGAATGGCGGACATTAGACTTGGAGTAGCTCAAGCGAGGCAAGGTTGAAATAACTAACTTCCCTTCATATTTTTCCCTAATCATTTACTAATTTCCACCCTAAAATATTAAGAATCTGTTCTTAATATCATTCATAAACCACTCATTCCATTTCGTAATGATTGCCTAAGTAAATTCCTATTTTTCTTACAAAAATGGCCATATTTCTTGTATAAACCCCTTTTTCTTTTAGCCTAAGTTTTAATGTAAAATTCCTAACATTATACTTAGCACTTTCATTTTTTCATATTAATGATTAACACTTATTATATAAATCCTTTATTATATACCCTTCCCCGTAATATGTAAAAACATTAACAAACCCTGATATAATATATATCCCGCCCTTGCTTAATTATAACCATAGCACCGTTTTAAAAATTGAATTGATAAACTTATTTGAAGTTTATTAAGAACCATAGCCTTCACTGCGCGCTCAAATGGTTAATTGACCACCTGGGTTAATTAATAACCACCCCGCAGACCAATAGAAACACGCCCAAAACTATTAAAATCATTTGAAAAGCACATCGGCCCGGCAGGTTAACCTCCTGCCAAGGTCAAAGCTCGTCCACTGTTAGATTTTTGCCTATGCATCCGACAATCGATAATCAATATCGTAACCGCTTTTCCACCGAATGTTAACGCGCGATCGGCTGACGGTTTTCCACCTGTACTCTGCCATGCGTCGTGCTCTCAGCCTGATCACTCGCCTCCAGCCCAAAACCACCTAGCCCCAAAAGCGATGCGGGCAAAACCGTTTACTACCCCCCCCGGCTGACATCATCTGCTGACATCACCTGCCACATCCTCTACCACGTCATCTACCCCCGTACTTCTGTTGACGTCATCCATCCTTCAAATCAAAAAATCCCGCCAAAAATTCATTTTGTCAATTAAAAGGGTAAAAAAGAGTCATTTTTGTTGTATTTCTCTGCGTATCGCACTCCAGGCATAAAATCGACTGAGGTCGCATTTCCAGATTTCTGACCAGAAAGGCTACATCGACGAGCTCGCAAACTCTGCCGACCTGCCATTTTACAGTTTCTTCCTCTTCAAACACAGTTTAAACCAAACAGAGGGACTTCCGGGCTTGCAGAAGAAAGAAGTGAAGATATACAGGGATATTTGTTACCCTAACCAGTGGACCTTCAGAGACATGAATTGCCAGAGGAAAGATGATCAGAAGACATGTTAGCAACTTTGTTTTACTAGAACACGATGGACAAGGATGAGCAGAAGTCAAAACACGGTTAAAGAGTATCGGTTCAACTTTAAAGTGTATCAAATCATTGATAAAGAGTGTCAGAGAAAAATTTAAGAGTAGCAAATTAGAATTAAAGTGTATCACATCAGAATTAATGCATAGTTAAGAAAGGTAGTCGGTGCAGAGCTACTATAGAAGACAGCTTCCAGCTGAATTACAGAGCCAGCCTCCAGCACAACATCAGTTATCTTTCTCTAGCTATTTCTATTTTCACTTGTAAAACTATTTCGAGTTAAACCTAGATATTATCTCACATCTGTTATGAGATATTTTGTTGTATAAATACCCCCTCCATTGGAGTATTGAGGGTGGATTGTGGATTTCCTAAACTCTGCTGTAATATTGAAATTTTGGAATAAAGAGCTATTGGAATCAACTATTGTATGGCCTACTGGATGAAGAATTGAAGTAGAGGACTTGTCACAGACTTGTTGAATCAATCACTGGATCAATAAGTCCTCTATATCCTGTGTTTTACAGTTTTCTTATTTAATATATCATCTGTGTTTCATAATTTGAATGATAAAGAAAAGGTTAACTTCAGAATATGCTTGACTGCACCTTGTTTCAGTCTTTATTGTTCTCCGTGTTTTCTTCAGAATTTGGATAAGCACTGAACTCTTAATTGCTCATGTTTCTTGATTCTTTCATGTTGATTATTTGTTAAAGAATACTTCACTGCTCCTTATCAGTAATCATCGTTTTTCCCTCTTTCAATAGGTTGAAGGATTCTTAACTACCCTTCACCCCATTTGATCCCATTCCATCTGTTTCAAGTCTCCATTTGTCCCCTGTTTGACTACCTTGCTTTGTGAAGCCATCCTCTGTTTAGAAACCAAATCCAGAAAGACATCTTCTTTGACTCCATCATGCCCAATGGACTAAACTATTCTGTCTTACCTCTCTATTCTATTGAATCTCACCACCCAAACTGAAACAAAACCCTTGAACTTCATAACTAGCCTAATACCTTTGAAAACAAAGCTAAATCATAAAGAGAGAGCCCTCTCTGGATACAGATTGGCTAGATTCTATATCTAAAAGATTGGTCTATGCTTACCTCGACATCCTTCCCTTTCTTACAACTTTTGGGAAAACCTGAGTGATAACACACACAGTATTCAATGTGGACTGCCTTCGGCCACACTTTCCACTATTACTAGACACATCCGACATTGCAGAACAACTCACACCCACAGAGTTAAATCCAGATTGCATGGAACAAGCTGCAACTGATCAGATCATGGAAACACAGATCAAGCACACTTTCCAGCAGAATATCCAACTGTATCGAGTTGTCAAAGCAGGCCAACTCCTTCACTAGGGCAAGTGGCTCACTAGGTACCAAGTTCAGCAGAAGTTCCCTCATCTCATGCAGGAACTCAACGCAATGGCGACCATTGCTTCCTAAGGGGGGAGGAATGATCCAGGTGGATATTGGTGGCCACCTACCAATTCCACTTGGACCCCCACCATTGCTTCTTTCATTTTTTCAATTTCCTTAATTATATCATAGTTTACTATTTTTAGCAGTTTTTTGTGTCCTAAACTTTCAGAGCGTTTTCAGGCCCTAAATGACGTTTTTTGGGAAATCTACCGCTAGTGATTTTCTGTCTAAAATCATCTTTTCCATCGTAGTCCTCAGTGAGATCTCTCCAACAGGCTATCATGCGTGTCAAATAGAGATAATATGACCAAGTCGCGACCCCGGGAAGTTGGTTGTCCAACTCACCCCAACAGGGCCCATAAACTCTTGGTGTTACATCTCCTCGGGTTGGGATTTTTGTTGTTTAGGGTTTGCTCTTATTTTTCAATAATAAAAAGGCCCTTGAGCCTCATTGTAAGAGAGTTCAGAGGCATGTAGCCACCACATCTCTTCTCAGAGATAAGCTACCACCGCCCTTGCTAGTTTATTTCCATTCCTGTTTGTAAGCATATTTCAGTATTTTACATTAATGAAATGAAGTATTATTTCTGTTGCATCTTTGTGTTTACGATTATCTCTATAATTTGTTGCATTCCTGTTTAAATACGAATCAATATGCTCCCCTCTACCCAGTTTGTTCATTTTCAGAACATTCAAAGGACCTGTGTCCCCACTTGTGACACTTGTAACACTGACAGGCATTTCCTCTACCTCTGCCATTACCTCTTCCTCCCTGGTATGACCTTCCTCCTCTGGTGTTACCTTCCCTTTCAGTTTGTCCCGAAGTCTTCGAACTACTGCCCTCTTCATTGCTGTTGGTAGTCCTACCTCTACCAAAGGTCTGTCCCTGACCTCTACCAGAACCACATCCTCTTCTGGCATTTTGTTTCCTAGAAATATTTTCCTCCGCCTTCAAGGCACTCTGATAAGCTTCCTCTATGGTCTTAGTGGAAAGAATATTAATTTCGTCTAGGATCTCCATCTGTAGACCATTTTCAAACCTCATTGTTTTCTCAGGGGTATCTTCAACATAAGCAGCTCCTAGGTTAACTTTATAAAATTCTTCAGTATATTCCTTTACGGTCATCATTCTCTACCTTAGGTTTTGTACTTGTATATAAAGGGAAATTTGATAATCTTGAGGCAGAAACTTTCTCTTCATTCTAGCAACCATCCTGTCCCATTTTTTAACCAATGGTTTATTCAATCTCCTCCTTTCTACCTATACACTGTCCCACCATAGTGCTACATGTCCCTTCAACTTGGTGATTGCAAACTCGATCCTCTTGTCTTCGTTGATTTCCTCATACTCAAAATATTTATCTAGTTCACTTATCCAGTCTAACAATGCCTCTGCGGACAAACTGCCATCATAATTAGAGATCTCTAGTCTTGGCTTGCTGCTAGCCATTAAAACTAACCTCAACAGTTTAATCTCTGGTCCTTCGTCATCTGACTCATCCATCGTGGCTATATTTTCCTCCTCACTGTCATCCCCAACTTCCAGATCTCTATGCCTTCCTACTTCCACTGCTACCAAATGTGCAGTTAAATTCCTAATTTCCTCTCTTAACCCTTCATCTACTAATCCTCTGATGGCTCTTCCTCAACCGCTCCATTCCTACCTCCATATTTTACTGAGAGAAAGGAACAACCTGCTCTGATACCAAAAATTCGTGGCGATCCCGAGGAGGGACACATAGCGGTGACCGTTTAATTTTTCTCACACCTGGATTTTGTGGTTCTTCATCTTCTGATTCCTCCTCTATTATAGAGTTTGATTATTCATCCTTAAGCTCAAACTCTATCTTCTCAGGTTCCTTTGGTTGGACTTCATGTTTAATAACATATTTTGCCTCTCTGAACACCACGTCTTGGTTGTACATAAACTTCCTTATTACTGGGTTCCAAATCTTATAACCCTTTAAACCATCCTTATACCCAATAAAGATACACTTTTCAAATTTACTATCCAACTTGGTTCATTTCTCATTTAGAACATGTACATATGCATCAAATCCAAATACCCTCAGATGTGAAAGAGAGGGTTTCTTACCAGTCCATACTTCTTGTGGAGTCTTATCCTCCGATGCTGATGAAGGTGATCTGTTGACCAGGTAACATGCTATCTCCACCTCCTCTACCTAGAATTCTTGTCCTAACCCGGCACCACTGAGCATGCTTCTTGCCCTTTCTATCAAAGTCTTGTTCATTCTTTCTGCAACTTCATTTTTCTCAAGTGTGTATGGAGTAGTCTTCTGTCGTGCTATACCACACTTCTTACAAAATTCTTCAAATTCCTTACTGTAAAACTCTCCACCGTTATCTGTCCTCAGCACCTTTATCTTCCTCTTTGTCTTTTTTTCCACCAAACCCTTAAATTCTTTAAACCTGTCAAAGACTTTAGATTTCTTCTGAAGGAAATATATCCATGTATTCATTGAGAAGTCATCTATAAATGATACATAGTACACAGAATTACCCAGTGATGGAACCTTCACAAGTCCAAACACATCACTGTGCACAAGCTCTAATATCTATTTTTCCCTCTTACCACCAGAGGGGAAACTCACCTGATTCTGCTTCCCATATACACAATTTTCATAGAAATCAAAATCCAGAGAGTTATTACTCATACCTTCTACCGTACCTTTACCATGAAGTATTCGAAGGCCCTTCTCTCCAATATGTCCAAGCCTTTGATGCCACAACATGGTCTTCTCTCCAGAGACCACTAGATTTTTTGCTCCACTTTCAGGAACCACAAAACTATTACACCCATCAACAATAGTGCCACCTTGCAACTTGTACAGAGTTCCAATTTGAACTCCCCGCATCAATACCAGTGACCCCTAAACCATCTTGAAGGTATCCTTCTCAAACACTGTTTTTACACCTGCATCATCCAGCTTGCTTATTGAAATTAGATTTCTAGCTAATGCAGGAATATGAAAAACACCCAAAAGTGTTCTAACCCTTCCACCTTGTAACTTCAGCTTTACTTTTCTGCGACCAATGATCCTAGCCTTCCTATCATCCCCAAGAAGACATCACCACCATCATATTTCTCATACTCGCAGAACCACTCTCTATGGGGAGTGAAGTGAAAGGATGCACCTGAGTCAATCAACCATGCCTCGTGATCTACATGTGTACTTGAAGAAGCAAAGTACACATCCCCACCTTCATCTGAGGTGGTTTTCGCCTCTGTAGAAGGGGCTTCATCAAATCCCTTTCCTTTATCAGCAACTTTAGATTTACAGTCCCTTTTGTAGTTCCCTTCCTTTTCGCATTTCCAACACACCACCTTTATAGGTTTTCCTGGAGATTTAGATCTCCCTCTAGATTTAGACCTCCCACTTGATGACTTATTTTTGTTTCTGTTCTAGGACCTTCCTCATACAAACAAGGCATCACCATTCTGGCTCTCCGTATTTTTCCATCTCATTTCCTCCGTCAGCAAGGATGAGACAATTTCATCAAACTGCAAGGTAGATGCATTGCTACCTATTGCAATAACCAGACTATCCCATGAATCTAGTAAAGAACACAATAAGCTGATGCACTTATCTTCATCTGAAATTTTAATATCAATAGATGATAATTGAATTACCACAATATTAAATACTTTCAGAGGCTCTGTCACCGAGTCTCCATCTTTCATCCTCAAGTTATACAGCTTTTTCCGTAGGAACAGTTTATTCACCAGAGACTTAGATTGGTCTAATGTCCCTAACTTTTCCCACAAAGCCTTCAATGTAGCTTCCCCTGATACATTCAACAATACTGAATCTAAGACACACAATCATATTGTGCTCTTTACCTTTCGATCTAACTTCTTTCATTCTTCATCAGACACTCCCGTTGGTTTAGTACCCAGATCTACCACGATCCACTGATCTTTATCTACCAACAGATCCTCCATCTTGAGTTTCCACAACTCAAAACTCTGACCATTAAATTTCTTGATCTCTATCTTTCCACTGTTCGTCATCTTCTTTCACCACCAGAATTGATCCCATAGATCTCCCACTAGACAGGTTCTACCACAGGCCTGAGCGAAAGCCCTTAGCAACAAAGGCATCCCCTTGAAGACAAAATGGCTCTGATACCAAATGTAGGTTTTAACCCCGTACATAAATTACTTGCATACGAATTCTAAAACGCAGAAAATAAACAATGCGAGAGCATAACACATAAAACACATATACACAGAGATTTTCCCCTGGATCCCAAAACCAATACTACCAGCTTGATTTTTCATTATGTTCCTTTCAATGTTACAATACATATTTATACATGCCAAAGCATCCAATACCATGGACCGAAAACCATCGCATCCAAATCCATGGACCAAAAACCATTGCGTCCAAAACCATGTGCGAAAACATGCACAAAACCATAGGTAGGTCCACGGAACCTAATATAGGGTCCAAAACCAAAATTTAGTGGGGTTACTTGCACCCCTCAAACCCCCTGTGACCCCCCTGGTACGCAATCAACGCAACGAAGGGGGGCTCCGCCCACTTCTAACCCCTCGGTTAACTACGTGGGCTAGTCATGGAAAGAATATAACACAACCCAACACTCTTTGCGGAGGCACATATGCCGGAAGCATAGCGATTGGTTCAGTGTCCTCGACATCCAAATCCTCAATCCTCTTGCAGATTTCCTCTTTTTCTAGATCTAGGGGAACAAGAGGTTTCTTTTTCTTGTCCATTTTTTCCTTCTGCCACACCTCCTGCCAGGGAAAATTTTAAGAACCCCCCCTAAATTTATAAATATAATAAATGGGCGAATCTCCATGGTATATAGGAAAAATGGAAGGCGATTTTATCAATAATATAATATGTATATATAATTTTTTGGCGAATCTCTCACCAGGCATGGCGAATATTTTACTCAATTATAAAATCTTGTAAGATCTTGGCGAGTCTTTCACTAAATAATAAAACTTTGTAAAATCCTAGTGAATCTTAGCATAGGCTACATGCTGGTTTAATTCCCCCATTTAAATAGGCTACATTCCAGGTGAATACCATGGGTCAATACCATGTGCCATTTTGGTGAATACCATGGGTCAATACCATGTACCATTTTTATTTTTATTAATTCTAATATTAGGGTTAATAATGGTTTTTTGCATGGTATTAATAACGATCTAGTCCATGGTATTTGTCCCATAGTATTTTGGCCATAGGTTTCACCTAAATATAACTCATTTTTTGAGTGTTCGTAAATATAAGGTGACTTATGGAGTAAATATAAAAAAATGTTTTATTTGTTTACCATACCTCTCCTTTATTTATATTTTTATTAATTTACCACACCTCTTTTACAAATATGGTATTTGGCCCATATGATTCACTTAAATAAAACCTATTTCTTGAGCCTTCATAAATAGAACGAGGGTTATGGACTAAATATAAAAAGAGGTTTTATTTATTTACGATACGTCTAGTTTATTTATATTTATATTTATTTACCATACCTTTTGAGTAAGTATAGAAAGACGTTTTATTTATTTACCATACCTCCACTTTACTTATATTTTTACTTGTTTACACCTTTACATGTATATAAGGTGACTTATGGAGTAAATATAAAAAATGTTTTATTTATTTACCATACCTCTCATTTATTTATATTTTTATTAATTTACCATACCTCTTTTATAAATATGGTATTTGGCCCATAGGATTCACTTAAATAAAACCTATTCTTGAAAATGGGCGAATAGATTCACTTAAATAAAACCTATTCTTGAAAATGGGCGAATGGAAGGTTGTAAGTCCTAATTTCAAGGGCTAAATTTATCTTTTTTACCCTCTCCCTTAAAATAAGGTGGGCTATTTGAGGTGATTTGTAAGAATGTACTATGATACAAAATATTCGCCCACTAAAAATTTAAAACCCCTTAATTTCGCCAAAGGGCGAACATTCGCCCCTAAAATTATCCTTGCCTCCTGCAGATTACTTTTGGGTGATTGGCACACTAGTTCTATGACTGGCTTATTTTTCTTTTGCTTAGAAGGAGACAGATTTGGGCTAGGTGAGCTTGGCACTGTAGCTACTACTTTTGTAGATTCTATGGCCCCAAATTCTGGAGTTGGAGCATCAAACACCACGACCTCAGAACTGATAGGCTCAGAGATCCTCTCCAAGAAAACTTGGAGAAATGTATTAGAATAATGAGCTAGCCTTGGGTGCTTGAACAAATCCTCCCAATCTTCTCGGTGCATGCAAGAAATTCATAGAAAATAAAGTGTTTCTTTGCAAACCAACAAGACATACTTATAACAATTTTCAGATTCAAATCCAACAGTTCCCTCCATAACTTTGTCATAAATGCACCTTTGGCAGCAGATTTTCAAAGATTTTTTCCTTAATTTCTGCATACCCGCTCCTCCTAATAGGACTTTCTCAGTCCAATTAGCTACAGTGACTCTAACAACTATTTTTGGGATAGGATGCATGACACCTTCCTCCATGGTGCAACATCCCGAGTGTAGCTTCAGTTGTTGCACCCTTGTCAATCTTCGCATAGCTTTCTTGCTGCCTTCTCCCCCTAGTCAGCCAGTGTAGTTTATAGTCCCGCGCTCCCTTGCAATTGCCTAGAATACTAATAATGCCATGCATTCATATAGTCATTGCGTAGGGGCCAGATCCCCCGTATAAAGCTTCAGTTGAATCCCATTCACTTTTCCTAGAAAAGGTTCACCATTTAGCTTCGCGAGCCAAACTACACCACCCTCTATAATTTCCTTGACAATATACAGTCCTAGCTAATGCATCTGGAGTTTACCCAGAAATTTGGTGAACTTGCTATCATATAACAACACAAGATCATTTATCTTCAAAGTGCACAACTTGATATGTTGATCATACCATAACTTTTCATGTTCCTTCTCCACTTGTTGGTGGAATCCCATTAGAAATTGGTCCTCCTCTAACTCCATTAGCTGCGTGAGTCATTCTTCCAAGGCCCCACAACCCTCCATGTCTTTCAAAGCTAATATGTGTACACTAGGTACAATGTACTCCATACGCATCACCACTTCGACCACATAAACCATTCTGAATAGCGTTTCCCATGTTGGCTTCTTACAGGTTGTCGTATAGGCCAATAGTACAACATGTACACGCACATCCCAGTCATTCTGCTACGTGTTACATACCTTTGTCAACGTGTTCTCCAAAATTTTGTTAAAAGCTTCGACTGTCCCATTTGCTTGCGGGTGATATGGTGTGCTATTCTGATGGTAGACCTGAAATTCATCCATCATCGCGCTAATCATTTAATTCATAAAGTGTGTTCCCCTATCACTCATTAACACTTTCGAGCATCCAAATCGTGTTAAAACATATTTAAATAAGAACTTTGATGCAGTACCCACTGTAAAATCCTTCAATGGTTTTTCTTTTGCCCATCTAGTTAAATATTCCGTGGCAGTGATAATGTAGCGTGCACACGTTTTCTTTCCAGGTGGCTCAACTAGCCTAATAAAATCAATCAACCACTTCTCAAATGTCTACAAAGATACCTGAGGATGTAGCGGGAGTTTTTCCCTTCGCGAAGGTCTTCCAGACCTTTGACATGCATCGAACGCCTTATAGTATGCTTTGGAATCCTTGTGCAATGTTGGCCACCATAAGCCTGCGTGCAAAATCTTCTCAGCAATTTCTTTCCCTACATAATGGCCTCCCATAGCTCCCCCATGAGCTTCAACAAGAATACTATCACACTCAAATTCGGGCACATATCTCCGCAATATTTCGTGTGCCCCCATCGTGTACAAATATCTCACAATGACCGAAAAATATGTTGTGCGAACTACTAGTTCTTTCTTCTGTTGAGTTGTACATCCTTTAGGCATCATCCCTATACTTAAGAATTGGATAAGGTCAATAAAATGATCATCTAATACACATACCGTAAAGAGTTTCATATCCAGCAACCCTTCCTCTAAATTACTGGGTTCTTCACCTGTTTCAATCCTTGACAAATGGTCTAGACCGACGTTCAACCGACCAGGCTTCACAATAACTTCAAAATCATATTCCTGAAATAATAACAACCACCTGCAAATCTTTCCCCCAACACAGGCTTGTTGACTAGGTACTTTAAGGCAGAATGATCTGTATACATCTTGAAATGTCCCCCTAACAGATAATGCCTGAATTTCTGCAATGTGTAAGTCATGGCCAACCCCTCATGCTCTATCATTGAATAAATTTTTTTAGCCTTTGATAACTTCCTACTTCCGAAGGCAATAGGATGGTCCAGTTCACCTTTGCCTACTTGCATTAGTACTGTACCTAGCACAATGCAAGAAGCATCCACATGTACATGAAACTCCTTCTTCCAATTGGGAAATACCAAGATTGGCGCAGTCACCATATTTCATTTAAACACATCTAAGCTACGCTAACATTCCTCTTCCCAATAGAATGTCACCTCCTTCTTCAGTAGTTTTTCCATTGCATGGTAATTTGAGCATAGGATTTAATGAATTTTCTATAGTATCTAGTGTGTCCCAGAATCACGCGCAACTACTTGATGTTCCTAGTGGCCTCCAAGTTCACAATTACAACAATCTTTTCAAGGTCCACCATTAATCCTTGCTTACACACGACATGACCCAGCAAGATCCCAAAAGGAACACAAAATATACATTTTTTCAAATTCAATGTCATCTAGTATCTTCGACATGTATTCGACATAAGGCACCGACTTGCTACATGATGTTTTACCACTCCAAACACAGTCCAATCATCAAATTATACTTCCAGAAACTTATGAATGAATTCTTTGAACGCTGATATGACTATGCGGGAAAATATTGCAAGCACGTACTTCAATCCAAAAAGCATAATAATGTACTGAAAGCAACCCAAATCTGTTGCGAAGGTGGTTTTGCTAGGATCCTCTGGCGCAATCTTAGTTTTATGCTAACCGAGAAAAACCCATCAACAAAGGAATAGTCATCCTGCCCACAAACATTGTCAAACACTTCATCTGTAAATGCCGTTGGAAATGGATCATGGACACATGCATCATTCAGTTTCTGCAGATCTACGCAGATCCTTATTTTTCCTGTTTGTTTCTTCTCTTGGACTACTGTTGGGCTCACCCAATTAGACTCTTCAACAGGTTCTATAATGCTAGCATCCATCATTTTATCCAACTATTGGTGAACCTTCTCCTTGTACTTAGGATTAAGGTGATAAGGCCTATGTTTAATAGGCCTCACATCTGGCTTCAATGTGATCCGCCTAACAACCAAATGGCCAAGTATGCCTTTAAATCTGAAAACTTAGTGGGGAAGAGATCCTAGTACTAGTGAAGTATTTTAACAAATTTTTCTACTGTAGCATCATCCCAGTAATCTCCAAGCTTCACAAACTTCAGTTCTTCCTCATTGGCAATGTTTACTTGTCTTGTTTTCAAAGGTTCAGAGATGTTTGGGTTCTCTGCTTGTGGTCCTTCTATTATGCGATGTCCTTCTACTTCCAGAATATTGATATTCCTCGAGTCTTCTTCCTCCTCTTCAACGGTCACATTATAGCATTCCAATGTGTGGTGCAGTTGGGTGCTCCAATCAAGCTAGGTCCATTCCATAGGTTCCTTTGGTGTCCTGAAGATAGCATCGTTAATCTCTTGAAGTGCTTCATTGATGATTTCAAACCCATCCTCAAAGCTAAAATTCAATAAGGAACTTTCTCTCAATACATCCCATTCCATAGTGTCGTGGCAGAGCTCTGTCTTGAGCTACCAGTTCATAGGGATTGTATCCAAGGCATGAAAGAATATATGTACCCATTTTGGCTATGGTTCCTTCCCCCACACCTTAGCCCACTTCGCTAGTTGATCGCACATATCATCCTTACCACTATACTTCTCAGTCATTCTTGTAATAGCAAGCCCAAAGCATAACTTCATCATTCGCCTGTAATCCCTCCATCGAGAAAAACTCTCCTTATGCGTACCCCACCATCATGTAGGTGTAGTTCGTATTGTCATCCCCAATGCTTGAAAATGGTGCTATTCAAGGACTTCATGCTCAAATTCATATAAAAACATATCTACGTCATTCAGTCCATCATAATAGGGTAGCTTTCTTACCTCTAAGGAAACATAGCGCAGTGACTTCATCATCATATTGCACCGCAATGTAGATAATTCATGTAAGCAGTTTTGCCAACACTCTAATTCCTCATTTGAGTTAGAAGTGCATGAACTCTCCCGGTCCCATGTGATCCATCCATCCGCCATTGGATTGACCCAATCCTAATATCACATTGTTATCTTATATATTTGATCCAGCTCGTTGTCACATTCTCCATAATCGCGAACAGGTTCAGTATAGCGCACTCCTTTTGTAGGATCCAGTGGCACTACGACCCTAAGAGACTTATTTTCAAAGGTCATTTTCCTCCTTTTCAAATTAATGACCCCATTCATATCAATAGCCCAGTTGATTCCCAAGAGCGGGGGGTAGGGATTACTGTCATCGAAAATTTCTATAACTTCAAAGTCTGCTAATGCACTCGCACCTTCAATATCAATATTCACTCCATACAATCATCCCATGGGGATGATTTTATACTGATTTTCCATTCAGAGCTGAATCGGAGACCACTGCAGCGCAAGTCTCCCCATCCTTTCCCATGTTTTTTGCGAAAGAACATTCGCATCGGACCCTAGATCCAAAATTACCTGGTCCATTTCATATTCACCTATCTCCACGGTTAGCCTCATTTTGTGCCATGTTCGTGCCTTATGCTTGTCAATCTTCCTTACTGTGCGCTACTCCGTAGGACTCTTTTACTTATTGGGGCACTTGTCAATTAAGTCTTGTAATCCTTCAACTACTTTATGATCATGCAGAAGCTTCATACAAGTCTTTAAAAAGGTAGCTAAGGTTGAAGGATCTACTTCTTGAGTTGCATTAGTCTCAAGCATTCTCTCCTAACTTCCTAAGGTGGAGTCCTCAACGAAGTTCTTCTTTGCTTCCAAGAACGTTTCTTTAGCGCGATTCAAATCAAAGTCGGCTTCCTTCTTAGTAGCCTTGTGTACCCATCCCTCTTCCTCACACTTCTTATCTTTATCTGTACCAGTTGTTGTGCCACTTCTTAACACAATGTTTATGTCTGGATCCTCTTCACGGGGCTTAGCCCTCATAATCTGAATTTTTTTTGTAGGCTACTAGGGATGTGCCTTCTTCTCTTGCATCTTTGCCATAAGGAGAGGACATTCCTCTATGCAATGATCAAATTGTTGACAATACTAACATGATGGATGTGTGGGATTTGGACAATCACGTGCGAAGTGCCCTGCTTTGCCACAGTTATAGAAAATTGCCTTCCCATGCCCTTGCCCTGGTCCAATGCCTCTTCCTTGTCATCGGCCTTGGAAGCCCCCGTGCACTGCTCCTATGCCTTGATCCTGAGGTCGGCTCTTTGCCTGCATTCTGTAGGTAGGGGTTCTATCCATCATCAAATCATAACTTCTACAATGGCGCTAATCATGCCCTACAGACTTACAGAAATTGCAAAATCACTGTTGAGGGGTCTGTACAAACCTCTGTAGTAAGTGGTAGTTATTGGTAGAATGTTGTCCTTTAACCTGACAAATAGTGCACCACAATGCAAATCCTGCGCTCGTCATCATATATGGTTTCAGGGGTACAGCCCCCCCCCCCATAATATAATTCTTAAAGACCAAGAAATGATCCTTATCATTTCCATGGCTTTTACGTTTTAGACACCATATTTTGGCATGCACGTTTGGCTGAGCTTCTCGTCCTTTATTCAGGCTCTGCAACTCCAAGTGCAGGCTGTCCAGCTACGAATGAATCTGTTGCACCCCAAGATTTGTATATGCAATAGGTGATGTGTGCAACCTCATCACGATCTCCAAGGCTTCTACTTTCATTTCTATCTTCTGCTATGATAGAGGTATTCTTAAGTGTGGAAAAAGCGATGCTATAAACCAGTCGTGTTGTTGGGTATCTGGGATTTGCATATCAGCCTACCTAATCTAGCACTTCAATATTTGATCAAAGTCCCAAGGTGTCTCATCAACTCCCATTTATACCTCCTTGAATTCAATTACTGACTGTGCCTCTGAATTAGGCCTACAAAACTCCTTATTCAAAACTAGATATGTATCTCCCAACAACACGTTGGGGTTATCAGTGCAATACTTGATATACCATGTTAATGTGTGGTCTTGTAAGGCTGTAACAAATTATGCTTTCTTAATATTATCATTAGCAATCTGTTGCACTGTCCACACAGCTCCTGCAACAAACCAAAATTGTTCTAGGTCTTCACTGCCCTTTCCTTTAAAATCGTCATCTTCATTGCATTTTCCATGACAAATGGTGGAGGCGTAGGTGAAGGTGTATGCAGTGGAGATGGAGGTGGAGGTCAAGTTGATGGATGATGTGTCTTCGAGAAGCCATTCTTAATCAATTGTATTGTGTTGTGCAGCGTACCTTGGTTGTTTTCTTCATTGTCACTTGATGGGGGTTCAATCAATGGACTATACTCTGGACTTGATCTGTCACTTATTCTAAAGAATATTGCACTTCACATAGCTTCGAATATTAAGGTAATGGCATTACACACTTTTCACATAATAGTATGTTAATCCAAGTATTTAATGACCTTAAGTACTTACCTCGCAGTCCTTTGAAGAATATTCGCTATAGGTAACTGATGTGTCAACTGCAAATTTAGTAACAAATCCTCCCATAATTCGATCAAGCAAATGATCAACAGCCTGTACGATATTATTTTCAGATGCCTCTAGTCATCGTAGCAATTCTGGAGTCCACACTATAGGACCATCGAGCTTCCACCTCCCTTGAACGTCTGCCAATTTAGCTAACCACTCATAATTCACATTGAAATATGCAAAATAAAATTTCATGTACCTCTGTATATAGATATCTATTCAACCAATCTACCTTCAACAGGCAGGCATCCCTGTTTTCTTGAGCTGCAAACTCTTGAATCTTCTGATCTAACCACTTTTCATTCTCTTTCTTAGTCATATTCCAATGATGCGACATCATACATCTCTTAAGCAGATCCAAGTCCCGGTAACGGAACCATTTGTTGGCTTAAGGGGTCCTGACCCAAGTTCAAAGTTAGTTGCACCAACTAACAAAATCCTACACTTCTCACCCTTTTGGTAATGGCCTACGTAGCGTAGGTCGCAATCTCACCCGAAGCAGAATTGGGGGATGCAAGAACCAATTTTCTACATCGAGAGACTAGTGCCATAGATATGCTTATGTGTAGGTCTAACCGTCTGATAGAGTTAATACTCCTAATTTGGCTCTAAATACCTTCAATTCTTTGTGGGACCAGCCAATTGCGTTAATCAAGCCCTAGCAGGATATGTCTGCTACTTCCGTGCAACTAATAGGTATTTTATGGCTTCTAGGATCTAGATCTGTCGTCCCGCAGACCTATCTTCCTTATCCGAAACTAACCCAAGAGAGATTTATATCTTCACAAATATCATTCAATCATCTTGTTAAGCATAAACAGGTTCCCGACTTGCCTGGAGAAAACACTTTGAATTACAGAAACAACAGTGAAAGTGACAGAACAATTAAACATATAAATGCAAGTATTTCCAACCAAAAATCAGTGTTTATTAATTAGATACTTTCCAATACAAACTTCAACTACCCTACGCACTCAAATGCAGGGGTCCATGCACTCAGTTGTGGACTACTCCAAGCCTCTGTGCACTGAGATGTAGAGCCTTTCCTTTACTTACTGATAGGACCAGACCTTCTTGTCTGTCTGACCCTTACAACATCATTAATTCATTAATTCATAATTCTATATTATCATTCACTAAGACTCATCTATTTATAGTCTTTATAATATAATACTATGGCCCCAGGCTTATGGGTGAGTCTTCAAAACCACCTATCACTAACCCAAACAACGGGCTAAGGCCCCCTGTGACTCTTGACTAGATATGTGCTCCGCATCCATATTTTGTGGAGACTTTACATTTTTTACAAAATTATTTACAAAAAATGACTAAATTGATTCAATTCCACCCCTGGGGACCCCAACCCAACATATCTCCTATTGGAATGGGTCAATTTCAAGTGTTTTTCTTAATGTATTAGCAATTGGTGATGAAACTCGCGATAGATCTGGTGATGAAACTGTAGGTGAAATAATTGTTGATGGAGCCTTTAACCCTTCTTCCTCCTCCAGATTGAAAAACTTTGTGGATTTTTGAGATGATGCCTTCATTGTTTTGTTGAGATTTACACTCCTCCTGACAGTGGATGAGGTTTTAGCTAGAACAATTTGTTTTTCAACTTTTCTTTGTTTTGTCTTTTCTTGCTCTATTTCCTCCGTTTTTCTTCTAGATATGATTTCTTCCTTATCACTTCTTTTTCTTCTTCTAAAATTCTTCTTTTTAAGATTTTATAATATATCAGCAAGGGGAGTTTCATCTTCTAAGGGTTTCTCCTATTGTAGAGGTAGGTCATATTTAGGGTTTAGAGATAACTTTCTTCTACTTCTCTTCATTTTGTTGTTGGGTTCCTCATGTTCTACCTCTTTAAAGTAGTTTCTAACTAAGAAAATTTCCCAATCATCTCCTATATTTTTTAGGTGAGCTTCAATCAACAATTTTATCAAACTCTGATGATACATAGCATTCTCAATAGACTATATTTTTCTCTAAGTATTACCTGCCATTTTCTTCGAACTATTGAGTAAGAAATAAGGAAAATTAATTTCATTACCCTCAAGGAAATGCATCTTCAAACGTATATGATAGAAAAACATATTGTTGAATCTACCTTCACAAGTAATAAATTTTTGAATCACCAAGAATAAATTTCTCCATTTTCTTTTAAGAATTGTACTTGGGATTCCTTTCTTATAAGCTGAAGTGTCCATACCTAGGTTTTTGAGAAATGTCCTCCATTCATTTCCTTCAATTCCTCTATTTTTGAACCATATTTCACCAACCCTAGGTAGCCCAGTTACTTCTGCCATGAAATATTTTGTCACTACTATTTTCACGTCTCCCATTTCTTCCTTAACACCATCAAATGCTTGGGCAAAGGACTTTGTTACTTCTTTTTCATAGCCATTAAATTTTTCTACAAATTCCAACCATTTTATTTGCTGTAACATTTGTCTAACTTGTGGATAACCCTCCATGAATTTCTTCCCATCCAACTATGTCCTCACAATAAATCCCATGTTGGCAAAGTCTCAATCTGCAATTACTTCTTTTGACAAGGTTTTGGAGCAAAAATGACTTTGGAAAACTGAGTATGGATGAGAGTGAAATCGTCAATGGAAATGAGTGAAAAGTCTTTTGGGAAAAACCCGAGTATGAATGAGGGCGGAATTATCAAGGTTTATCAAGTGGAGTATATGCGCAATGATGAATGATGAATAGGCTTACGGCCAACTTCGTTGATAGGACATAGTATTTATAGTTAAATCTAAAGTTGCAATAGTAATGAGTACTTCAAATCATTGTAGCAATGTCTATTTTATTTCATAATCTAATGTTTCTTACCTTTATTATTTAATCTAATATTTACATGCCTTTGGATTTATGATTCTAATGCTTAGATTGACCTTTGTAGATTGTCCTTGGATGACTTCCATTGAAAGCTTGATCATTTTATATATTCAATTGTCCCAGTTGGTCATTATCAGTGTCAGCTGCAAAATTTTGTTAAAGCTGCAAACTCTCAACAATTCTATAGTTGCTTATTTTGAAGAGAAAAAAAGGGTTACAAATAAAATGGGATTAGAATAGGGTTTAAAAATAAAATCTAGGGTGCCAAGAGTACTTAATTTTCATCCTATTTTTTTTATAAACATGCCAATAATGTTGGTTTCCATGTTTAGACCATTTTATTATTTTTAATTATTTTTTTAATTTTTTATATATTTTTATTATTATTTTGTTTTAGAGAACGAAAGTATTTGCAAGTCAAGTTGGAGAGGAAGGGAAATCCCTCCTAACCACTTTCAAATCAATATTGTCTTGCAAATTTTTAGAAAATTCTTCCCTTGTCAATGGTTTATGAGAAATTCTCAATCAATGACCATTTATAAGGAAGGTCACTTTTTCTTCATCAATGGTTCTAATCATGACTACACCATTATCAAAGACAGTTTCAATCTCATAAGTTGCAAGACAATGACTTTGAAATTTTCCTTGAAAATCTTTAAATTTTGAGTCAAAAAGTAATGCCCAATCTCCTAGCTAAAATTTCCTTTCTTTTATGAATTTGTCATGCCACCTATATATTTGTTTTTTTTTTCCAAGGAAAAAATCAATAACTTTCTATTAATAAAATGAAACGTTATATTGAGTAGATGCATAATGCATTTAGGATTTTTCCTGTAGGACCATTGTGAAAGACACACACATAGTAGTGAAGCTACGAAAAATAGAAATAGAAATAAAATTACAAATTGCTAAATAAACTGTAATTTTCTTTTTTTCCTTTTTTCTTTTGGACTATTTTCCAGACTCCAAGTGATGGAGAGGGAGTAACAATTGCTAGCTCATTATTTCATGTAAGGTTTGGGGCATCTTTGTCTGAATCAAAGCTTTCAGATACATGAGATCGCTTGGTTCCACTTATGCCTTGATTGTTGTTATTCCCGTCTACTTGGGTTTCAAGGATCGGAACAACCACTGAGTTGATTGGATTCTCTGATTGTTTGTTCTGTTCTTCCTCCTTTTCTTCTCCCACCTCTTGAGATCCTTGTTGTTTTTCTGTCTCCTGATGTTTCTAGGTTTCATCCATTTCTTCATCCTCATCATCTAATGATGCAGGTTCTGGAAATTTCCATCCTTTTTTCTTTTGCGTTCTCTTCTTTGTTCTTTTCTTTGCTTGTTTGCATGTGTTTTGCAAATGCCCTGTTTGATGGCAAACCTTGCATCGAAAAGAAGTATTTTCAAAATCTAACCACTCTATCCACTTAAAATCTTTGTGTTTCAGGTTAATATAATCCGGGAGACCTTTACTTAGATCCATATCCACACAAATACGAGCAAATGTGAAGATCCCTTGTCCATTCTTTCTCGGCCCGTCTTTAGGAACCTTCCCAAAGAGTTTCCAATGCCTTCTAAGACCTGGTGGTGCCAAAAAGGAAGCGAGAGATTATGTAGCCTTACCCATACCAACATCTTTGTAACTACCATTGATTTTTCATAAAAACCAGGAAACCATGGGGTTACAAATAGACTCACCCTTCCCCAAAACCATGGTTCGTCATTTATGACAAAATTGTAATATTTTTGGGTATCAAACTGAAACACAAAAAACCCTTTTGCACAGAGATAAATATCACAATATCTGGTCCAATTGAGGTAGATCCACTCACTTAGCTCTTCTGATTTTGGATAGAAACCATTAAATCGACAAATGATGGCGTTTGCTTGTAAAGTGTTGAAGAGACCACTTACTTCTGGTAATTCGATTAAGAGATCTGGAGCTTTTTCCATTTTTTATACAATGTACGAACCTAGGATTGTCATACTTGGGGCTTGTTTGTATAGTGTGGCATCTTTATCTCTTAATTCATGCTTGAAAGAAGCCTGGCCCGTGTCTGTCAATGATGATCTAGCTGGTGTGCTCACTCCTAGGGCACTACCTTGTAATCTTAAATTATGGATAATGGTAGAGTTTCTTTGAATCCCATACTCTTTCAAATGAATCTCTTCGTACAACACTTTCCCAGAATAAATCAAACTTTGTGATGAGGCAGAAATACCTGTGGCATTTTGAACCTTTTGCTTCAGATCTATTACAAGATCCGTACCCTATACCCATATCATTATCGTTTCCCAGAAATAGTTTTGATAATAACCTGATATAAGTTCTCCAAATCTGAGATCGACTCTCTACCCTCTGTGCTTGATAGTTGGGGCCATAACCTCAGGTTGCAAAAAAGGTTGCTCTTCTCATCATTTGCTTGTTCCATTGGGTTGTGCCCATCACTATTGAATGTGTATTTTTTCTTTGCATGCAACGCATGTCCATTGCTTATACATGGAAATGCCATTACAGAGTCATAGAAAATCCTAGAAGGGGAAGATGCATTGTCTACGTCCCCTCTTTCCTCCCATCCATGGATCTAGGTGATTTTAAGTTTTCCGATTTCCATGAATGCATGCAAAGATGGTTGAAGGAAACAGTCAGATTTACTAAGTAGAGGCCCATTGAAAAAGCCAACTCAAGACAGAACACTGAGATCCACCACATACTCGCTGATGGCCACACCAAGTTGTGTTGCGGACTCTCTATTAGGCTTAAATACTAAATCACGAACGGTAGAAAAAACTACATAACTACGATTCAACAACAACTTCACCAACCATGAGGCAATGAATCCCAAGGCTCTTGTAACGCAGACTAGTCTCTCCCTCCTCGTTAATGCATCCATCTCTCTCTCCATTTTCAAACTTGTCAAACTCACCTGGATCTTTGTTGTTGAACTATGTTGGTTCTTTGAATAGAATCATGCCTCATCTAGTTCATTCAATTTCTCTATTCTTTGTTTTTGTACTTCAGATAAATCAAGACCCAATTTGATTGTTGTCTTGAAGGTCTTTACTCGAAACTCATTGGTAAATAAGACTTGCTTCTCATAAACAAGTTCATGGGGAGTATTTCCTATGGTATTTCTCCATGTGGTATGGTATGCCCATAAGTATTATACAAGCTTTTCTACCCAGTCTCTTCTATGCAAGTGCACAGTCTTCACAAGAATTGCTCCAATTACTTGGTGGATTCCACCTATCCATTTTCCTGTGGATGATATGTAGTGGACTTTCGATGTTTTATTTTTTATTCATCCATTATCTTCTATACCAACTTAGATTTAAATTGAGTACGTTGATCTGTCAAAATTTCCCTTGGGACACCAAAACGAGTAAAGATATCCTAAAAAAGAAATGAAACTACAACATTTTCAGTACAAAAATAAAGTCCTTTAGCTTTGATCCAGGTGGATATTTGTGGCCACATGCCAATTCCACTTGGACCCCCACCATTTCTTCTTTCATTTTTTTAGTTTCCTTAATTGTAGCACAGTTGACTATTTTTAGCATTTTTCAGGTCCTAAACTTCCGGAGCTTTTTTGAGGCCCTGAATGACATTTTTTTTGGAAATCTACTGCCAGCAATTCATTGTCTAAATTCACCTTTTCTGTCATATTCCTCAGAGAGATATTTCCAACGGGTTATCATGCACGTCAAACGGAGATAATATGACCAAGTCGCGACTCCAGGATGTTGCCTGCCCAACTCAACCCAACGGGGCCCATAAACTCTTGGTGTTACATGTCCTCGAGTTAGGGTTTTTATTGTTTAGGGCTTGCTCTTATTGTTCAATAATAAAAAGGCCCTTGAACCTCATTGTAAGGTAGTTCAAAGGCATGGATCCACCACATCTCTTCTCAAAGATAAGCTACCATCGCCCGAGCTAGTTTATTTCCATTTCTGTTTGTAAGCATATTTAAGTATTCTCCATTAATGAAATGAAGTATTATTTCTATTGTATCTCTATATTTGTGTTGATTTCTGTACTTTATTGCATTCCTGCTTAAATTTGGATCAGTGGTATCAGAGCGGTCTGCTCTTTCTCTGTTTTTCCTTGCATGTCCCCAACGAGGTTGGGATATAAGGAGTTAGGGCTTGAACTAGTCGAACCTTTGCATGACCAACCTCACAAATCCTGATGGCTTCCCATGGAGGATGAAAAGAAAGATGAAGGGGTAGGATATCTTATCAAAATATTGCTTGAAGAGCCCCTCGAGTGACAAAGGAACACGATGATGGACAACTTTGCCCAGATCCGTTAGCAGCTACCCAGGGGTGACACATCTACTTCCAACAACTACTCTAGAAGCGCCACACCCTTTAAGGTACAAGTGAACTTTGAAATTCCCATATTTGATGGTCAGATAGATGCAGACCCTATAGATAAATGGTTAATTCTGCTAGAAGGATATTTTTATGTTCATGATTTTTCCGACTGGGAAAAGATTACTTTTGTTATTCTCAAAGTTGCCCCCCATGTCAAGGACTGGTGTGAAACTTACTGCGAGCAGAAGGATGAAAGTACAACCTCACTATTTTCAGCCACACCCACTTGGAATTCATTCTAGGCTACCATAAAGGAGTAGTACTACCTAGTCAGAAGCTATGAGGATCAATACATAAATTGGACCACACTGCGGCAGGGAAGCGACCAAGACATTCTGAAGTTTACCAATATTTTTCATACCCTTCGCATAAGGTTGGGTATCAAGGATTCAGAGCAGCATTTGGTACTCAAATATCATGGCTGCCTACATAAGTACATCCAGGATGAAATAGAATTCCTGAACATCTCCTCGCTCGCCACGGCATATCGATATGCCATCAAGATCGAGCAAAATTCTAAACAGAAGAAGCAAGGATTTGAATCTACGAATCTAAAGCAGGGGAAAGGTGCCCACAAACGACTAAACAAAGGACGAAGCCAAGGCGAGGAGGCCCAGGACAACCCGCCAAAGCTGCAAGAAAAGAACAGCACCGCGAAGCCGAAAAGGGACACGAGAAAGTGTTGAGAGTTCCATAAGAGCTCCACTCACAACACAAGTGAGTGTCGGGCTAAGCATTCACTGGTGGTTGAGCTAAAGGCTTCAAAATCAGATGCATGTTCTGAATCTAAGTCAGAACCCAACAAGGGGAATGACAAAGGGAAGCAGATTATTGATGCGGAGCCCAATGCCACCGCTTCCACCACGAAGATCTAGAAGGAGGAACCCGAAGATCCAGAAGAGGAGGAGCGGCTCTTCCACTCTTAGATGTGGGTAAAGGGCTCCCCGCTACAGTTCATTATCAATAAAGGGAGCCAAAAGAACCTCATTTTGGTAGAGGTCGTGAAGCAGCTAGGCTTACCGACCACAACACATCCACAACCCTACACCATCGGGTGGCTTCACCAAGGAAGGGATCTTCGCGTGAGTCAGCAGTGTCGCCTTCCATACAACATCAAGCACTTCATGGATGAGGTATTGTGTGACGTTGCTCCCCTTGATGTTTGTGATGTATTATTAGGCCAACCATGCTTGTGGAAGCGACATGTTGTGTATGAGTCAAGGCCTCGTGTTGTTATTGTTACTTTGGGAAATAAGTTGTACAAGATACCGGAGGTAGCACCACCTACCACCATCTCTTTGGTTACTACAAAACAATGCAGTCTTTTCCTGATGATATGCCCTCAAGGAAGAAAGAATATGGTGGCCACAACCTCTAGACAGGGCCCCTCCACATGACAACTATAGATGGACAAGGTCATGGGGGAGTACGATGACATCTTCACCTCCCTCACAGGGGTTCTTTTACACTATCAAGTCAAGCACTCCATCGACCTAACCCCAGGTGCGCCGCTACCCAATGGAAAATATATCAGTGCTCTATTCTGGAGAACAGTGAAATAAAGAGGTAGATTCAGGGGTTGTTGTAGAAAGGTCACATCCGACCAAGTTCATCACCCTGTGGGAGCTCGATCGTGTTGGTACAAAATAAGGAGAGGACTTGGATACTCTGTATTGACTATCGGGTGCTAAACAAGATCATTTCACGGAATAGGTACCTGATCCCACATATTGATGACCTTCTAAACCAACTGAAGGGGAAAAAATATTTCAACAATTTCGATTTGAATTTAGAATATCACCAGATACCAATCGAACCCTCTCATGTGTGGAATACTACCTTCAAAGCCAAGGAGGGCCTTATCAAATGGTTGGTTATGCCTTTCGAGTTGACGAATGCTCCTACAACCTTCATGAGGCTAATGGATGACATCTTGCGGCCATTCACCAACTCATTTGTAGTGGTATACTTGGATTACATCCTGATCTTCAGCCAGAGTTGGGAAGAGCACCTCCACCACATTTGACAGGTTCTCCAAACACTGCGACAACATAAGTTATGGGCCAATTTGGAGAAATGCACTTTTTTCATGACCCAGGTTTAGTATCTGGGATACATTATTGATGAAAGGGGGGTGGATGTGGATCTAGCCAAGATCCAAGTCATTAGTGATTGGCCATTTCCAACCACTATGACAGAGCTCTGCAGCTTTCAGGGTCTCGTCAACTTCTACCGCAGGTTCGTGTTGGTATTTTCTCATATCACTTGGCCCTTGAGTCAAGTCACCAAGCGAGGAGTGAAAGAAAAATTCTTTTGGCTTGAACCTCAACAAAAGGCATTCAAAGATTTGAAACATCACCTTTGCTCGGCACGAGTGCTTGCACTACTAGACTTGCAACAACCATTTGAGATCGAGACAGATGCCTCTGACTATGCTATTGGGGCAGTCCTTACTCAACACAGGCATCTAGTGGCATATCACAGTGAAACACTTTCAGACACAATCCGAAATCATCCCACTTATGACAAAGAGATTTATTCCATTGTGCAGGCCTCCCGACAATGGAAGCATTACATTTTGGGGAAGGAAACGGTCATCCACACAGACCACTGGCCCTTGTAGTTCATACAGACCCAAGGGAAGTTGCAAATTGATCACCATCAAAAGTGGTCAACATACCTGCAACAGTTCCATTTCAATATCAAGTATAAGAAGGGTAGCACCATTAATGTGCAGATTGCTTGAGTCGACCACCAATCATGGCGTTAACCACTGTGCTCAAATTTTGTGGGCATGAGAATTCTGGTTGGCCATGTCTCTATGAAAGTGACCCAGAATTCGGCCACACATACCAGACACTCTTGGAGGGTCAACATGTTCAAGATTTTCACCTCAAGGATAACCTGTTATGCCACCTAGGTCACCTTTGTATTCATTCAAGCGAGCATGCCAAGATGATTTGGGAAGCACACTATAGTCAGGTTGTTGGGCATTTCGGGGTTGAGAAAAGGGTGGTAGTAATGTAGAAGTATTTCTACTGGTCGAATCTTTGACAAGATGTTGGGAAGTACATCATATCCTGCACTACCTGTGCCATTGCCAAACTGACCATCAAGAAGCAAGGCCTATATACCCCGATTCCTACCCCTAGTCGACCTTCGGAATCCATCTCCATGGATTACATTTCAAGCCTTCCTTCTACTAAGCATGGAAACAACTATGTTTTTGTGGTCGTCGACAGGTTCTCGAAGATGGCCATTATGGCGGCCTACAAGAAGAATATCATAGCAGAAGCCACAGCTAAACTCTTCTTTGAACGAGTGTGGGTAGACTTTAGGATCCCACAGTCTATCATCTCAGATCGGTATAGTAGGTTCCTGAGTACATTTTGGTCTAATCTCTGGTCGATGGTCGACACCAAACTCACTAAGTCCACAGCCTTCCATCCCCAAATCGATGGCGAGATAGAGGTTATCAACAAGATGATTGTACATATTCTGCGCATGTACAAATCAAAGTATCCATGCACATGGGATGAGAGCCTCCCCTATATTCAGCATAGTTATAACTGGGCTCTCAACAACCCGATTGGCCACAAGCCTTTTCAGGTGGGCTTGGGATTCCAGCCACTATGTCCCATTGATGTGGCCATGCCATTTGCAGCTACTCAGTCAGATTCAACTCATGTATGGTCCGAAACAGATAAGGCAAACAAATTCATTGAGCACATCCAACATATCCACCAGGAGGTCCATGACATTCTGGAGAAATCAAATGCCAAGGACAAGAAATGACATGATCAACATTGTCTGCCACACAAGTTTCAGGTGGGAGACAAAGTTTGGTTGAATTTGCAAAAGGAATGCCTTATCAGAGCCTATCAGAAACTTAGACCACTCTGATATGGTCCTTACACCATTACCAAGGTTGTGGGGGACAATGCATTTGAGCTCAGCATTCCCCCATTCCTTGGCCTACACCCAGTGTTCAATGTGGACCGCCTTCAGCCACACTTTCCACCATTACTAGACACATCTGACATTGTTTTACAACTCACACCAAGAGAGTTAAATCCATATTGCATGGAACAAGCTGCAACTGATCGGATCATGGACACACAGGTCAAGCACACTCACTAGCAGAAAGCAACTGTATCGAGTTGTCAAAGCAGGCCAACTCCTTTACAAGGGCAAGTGGCTTACCAGGGACCAAGATCAGCAGAAGTTTCCTCATCTCATGGAGGAACTCAATGCAATAGGGACTATTACTTCCTAAGGGGGGAGGAATGATCCAGGTGGATATTGGTGGCCACCCACCAATTCCACTTGGACCCCCATCGTTGTTTCTTTCACTTTCTCAGTTTCCTTAATTGTAGCACAATTTACTATTTTTAGCAGTTTTTCAGGTCCTAAACTTCCGGAGCCGTTTCGAGGCCCTAAACGACGTTTTTTTGGAAATCTACCGCCAGTGATTTTCCAACAAAAGTATCATTTTTGTCATAGTCCTGAGAGAGATCTTTCTAACGGGTTATCATGTGCGTCAACAGGAGATAATATGACCAACTCACAACCCAGGGAATTTGGCTGTCCAACTCACGCCAACGGGGTCCATAAACTCTTGGTGTTACATCTCCTTGGGTTAGGGTTTTGGTTGTTTAGGGTTTGCTCTTATTGTTCAATAATAAAAAGGCCCTTGAGCCTAATTGTAAGGTAGTTCAGAGGCAAGTAGCCCCATCTCTTCTTAGAGATAAGCTACCATCGCCCGAGCTAGTTTATTTCCATTTCTGTTTGTAAGCATATTTCAGTATACTCCATTAATGAATTGAAGTATTATTTCTATTGTACCTCTGTATTTGTGTTTATTTATGTACTTTATTGCATTCTTGTTTAAATTTGGATCAATGGTATTAGAGTGGTATGATCTTTTTCTGTTTTTCCTTGCATGTCCCTAATGAGGTCAGGATATAAGGAGTTAGGGCTTGAATTGGTTGAACCTTTGCAAGACTAGACTCGCAAATCCCGACGGCCTCCCATGGCAGATGAAAAGAAAGACGAGGGGGTAGGAGATCCTATCAAAATATTGCTCAAAGAGGCCCTCGAGCAACAAAGGAATGTGATGATGGACAAATTTTCCCAAATCCTTCAGCGACTACCCAGGGGCGACACATCTACTTTCAGTAGCTACTCTAGAAGTGCCACACCCTTTAAGGTACAAGTGAACTTTGAAATTCCCATATTTGAGGGTCAAATAGATGTAGACGCTATAGATAAATGGTTAAATCTGCTAGAAGGGTATTTTTTTGTTCATGATTTTTTCAGCAGGGAAAAGATTACTTTTGCTCTTCTCAAATTTTCCCTCCACATCAAGGACTAGTGGGAAACCTACTGCAAGCAGAAGGATGAAAGTACGGCCTCACTATTTTCAATCGCACCCACTTGGAATTCATTCCCAGAAGCCATAAAGGAGTAGTACTACCCAGTTAGAAGCTATGAGGATCAATACATAAAGTGGACCATGCTACGGTAGGGAAGATACCAAGATGTTCCAGAGCTTACCAATATTTTTCATACCCTTCGTACAAAGTTGGGTATCAAGGATTCGGAGCAGCATTTGGTGCTTAAATATCGTGGCTACCTACACAGGTACATCCAGGATGAAATAGAATTCCTGAACATCTCCTCGCTCGGCACAGCATACTGATATGTCATCAAGATCAAGCAAAAGTTTAAATAGGAGAAGCAAGACTTTGGATCTACGAATCTAAAGCAGGGGAAAGGTGCCCCCAAACCTTAGAATAAAGGACAAAGCCAAGGCGGGTCAGCCCAGGATAACCCGCCAAAGCTGCAAGCAAAGAATAGTGCCGAAAAGCCGAAAAAGGATACAGGATAGTGTGAGTTCCACAAGAACTCCACTCACAACACAAGTGAGTGTCAGACCAAGAAGTCACTGGCGATCGAGCTAAAGGCTTCAGAATCAGATGCATGTCCTGACTCTGAGTCAGAACCCAACAAGGGGAATGAAAAAGGGAAGCAGATTATTGATGCGGAGCCCAATGCTACCATTTCCACCATGAAAATCTAGAAGGAGGAACCCGAAGACCCAGAGGAGGAGGAGCGCCTCTTCCACTCCCAAATGTGGGTAAAGGGCTCGCTGCTACAGTTCATTGTCGACGGCGAGAGCCAAAAGAACCTCATTTTGGCAGAGGTCATGAAGCGGATAGGTTTACCAACCATAGCACATCCACAACCCTACACCATCGGGTGACTTCACCAAGGATGAGATCTTCGCGTGAGCCAGTAGTGTCGCCTTCCATACAACATCAGGCCCTTCACGGATGAGGTATTGTGTGACGTTTCTCCCATTGATGTTTGTGACGTATTATTAGGCCAACCAAAATTGTGGAAGTGACATGCTATGTATGAATCAAGGCCTCATGATGTTATTGTTACTTTGGGAAATAAGTTGTACAGGATACCGAAGGTAGCACCGCCTACCGCCATCTCTTTGGTTACTGCAAAACAATGCAGCAAGTGTTGTGGTCCAGGTATGAACAATCTATTCACCCTTTTTCCTACATTAATTTATCAATGTGGGTGCATATCCTTTTCTAGGCAACATGCAAATTATATGCAGGGGCAAGGTTACCATCCGTCACTGACCAAGGGTTCATGATTAATACTCAAAGCATTTCCGTAAAACCAAAATTAACTGCAATAATCAAGAAAAGCAATTACAAGAAATAACAATCTGCAACAGAAACCATGAAATTATAAATGACATGCAACAGGAACTATGCAGCACCTGATCAGAAGAGCAGACCAAGCTCTCTGATTAGAGCTGCGTTAATCACAGCAAAGAGTGGAGCAGCAAAAGGAGTGGTTTATTATTGACTGAAAGAAAACTATTACAATATCGATGGGGAGTCCCCCTCTACAGGAATAACCTGTCTTTTATACAAATCAAAGGAGAACAACATCACCAGCGCCAGATGAGCAAGATCAAAGAATGGTCCAAGAATGGTTTAGGGACATCTGCGACTCCAACTACATGATTTCCTTATGGCTGGTCGTTGTTGTGAATTGTGGATCTGTTGCGGGACGCTGAAAGATCGGTACCTATTCTCTGGAAGCTACAGTCAAACATGCATTTTAGTGCTGTGAATAGGAAAAACCCCATGACTTTACTTCATTAATAAAATATTCCAATAGATAGGAAAGGGGTAATTACCTTGCGGATTTAGCATAGTAAATACAGATGAATAAGTGAAAAAAGGACAAAAAGAGGGATGGGAATGCAACAGAAAGATAGCCCGATTTGGTGCCCAACATCTCCCCCCAACTAGCCTTCTACATGTCCTCATGCAGCTCGCCACCTCCACAGGTTAGGGTTATGGAAACTGTTGGCTTCCTGGAGCTAAGAGAGATCATACTCTTCGGCCATCTCTGTCCCTGGAACCTTAAAACCTCCTGAGAGGAGGATTTCCTTCCACCAATCACCCGGAACATCATATGATGGGGTGTAATTTTCCACTAGCAACCAGATGGTGGGGAACTAGAACCGAATCCCCATCCACCAGACCCCGCATGTTTGGATGCACACCACATACCTTAACACTCTACTGAGCTCTCATGCAAAATTCGGTGCTCCAAATGGTTCCCTATTCCGGACAACTGTAGGTGGCATCATCCATCTTTTTGACAACAATCAAGGGCTTCATCTTGAAATGTGACTAATTGTTTGACACAAATATGAAGGCACCATTTTTGTGTTCTTAGCATTCTTTCCTTGCTTCCCACAATTCCCAAAAATGTGTTGTGTTTATTGAACATGGTTATTGAACTTTCATGTTCTCCTCTTCCTATAAAGGGCTTTGTAACCTTATTCGACTCAAATGTATTAAAATCCTTCTACCAACTGATCTGATTAAAAGCGTAAGAGGTGAGAGCCCTTAGATGAATGTATCCCACATATGGGACTGGGTTGAATCCTCTATCCATGCGCAATAGATACCCATGCATGTAAAACTCACACATCAAATGTTGAGTTGGAAAATCATGGCTCCTTAATATGCAGAGGAATTGTACACCGTCCTCTATTTCATAACTGATTTCGTTCTTAATGCTCTCCATGCAGAAGAAAAGAAAACGTTCATGCAAGAATAAAGAATAACAAGAAGTAGGGGAATGACATGCCATCACCTCTTGTGCTAAGTTAAACATCTGCTCCTTATCAGCTTTCAATTCTGCCACTTTCCCTTCCAGCTGCTCCATCTTGAGCTGTTGCTTCGCATGCCTCAACCTCATGACATCTATACGCTCCACATATTCAAAAATGGTTGTGGAGGCTCGTTCCTAAGTTATTTTTACCTCGCTTTGATACCGTGCTACAGTGGATTTCCAAGTCTGCACTTCGGCTGTTAGGGAATATTCACGGTCTTCAAACAATTGCTTAACTGGGTCTATTTGAGTGGCAACAGAAGTTGTGGCTATCTGGTCAACCTAAGTCCATGCTTCAACTACTGTGGCTTGGGAATTTTTGGCCCACTTCTTATATTTCTTCACCTGCTTCTACAATTTATGTACCTGTTTTCTCAACTTCCTAAACTCTATCTTCAGCTGCATTGTTTCTCTGAATTGCAGCTGGTATTTTTGTCTGACAGATAGCCTTTGTTGTTCGCACAACTCCACCCATTCTTGCTTAACCAAAACCTCTTTAGTTTCTGCAACTGGTTCAGTTGGAGGTAAATCCCCCGGGAAAGCTTCTGCTACACCGATTGTCGGGTTTCCTTCCATTGCTCGTTCTTCCACAATTATTTCTTGTTTTATGGCCTTCTCTCCCGGCCTTACCATTGGCTCATTCATCGGGACCACTTCACTTCGTACCTCCTCTTTTCCAACAATTGCTTCCTTTTGTTGTGTGATCACTATGACCGGTGGTGCCCTTGTGAGATGATCATCCATTAATATTTCTACTGGAACCCCTTCAGGTTCCCTTGCCTCAGGAATATCTGCCTCTTCTTCTCTTTCAGGCTCTGAGATGCTTGTCATCTGGGCAACATCTATCCCACCCAGTTGTGTTCTTTGTGATGTTTTGGACTCCTTTTCTCTGAGTTGTCCTTCAAAAGGGTCCTGTTGGGAGTCCGCAGTTAACAATCCTTCGGCACCTCTTCTTCTAGTCAACTCGTCAAATTTCAAAGTAGGAAGAATGACGATATCTTCTTCTATGCACCGGGGGAATGAGATACCCTTGCTCCTCTTGGGATATAAGAGAAAAAGGAAAATTAGCAGGGATCTTCATTCTGGCCTTCCACAATTCTATTCTGGGTCACATTCTTCGCTTGTACAGTGTTTGGTCCTGAGGTTGACACTGGTTCTTATGGAGCAGCCCGAGCCTCATGCCCTAGTTCTCCTAGAACTTCCTCTGTAGTTTCCATGGTTCTTCCAGCTCCAAGCTCTTCTCATCCTGGTTCATCCTCCTCCATTGGTTCTATGGTCAGGGCAACCACAACCTCTTCTTCATTCGGGTTGTCTTCCTCCATTGGTTCCATGGTGGCAGGAAGTTCTTGTGGGGTACCTTTAGTTGCAATATCAACCAATTCTCCCGTCCTTGCCTATTGTGGTACCTCTTCTGTTGTTGTTGTGTTGTCGATTTGCTCTACTAGCTCCACAGTCGAGGCTAGTTCTTGTGGAACAACCTCGGTCATGGTACTAGTGGGCCTTTCTATGTCAACTCCTCCATCATCCATGGGTTCCACAGTTGCGGCTTGCTCTTGAGGAGTAGCCTCTTCTTCAAGTTCTTCGGATCCCATTTCCATCTCCCCTGGCTCCTCTTGGTCAACATAGTAATCTCCTTCTCCATATTCTTCCTCCATTGCTTCTCATTCATATTCTCTGGTGGCCACAATGCCTGCTATCTCTTCCTCCGTGGAATCCCGAAATAGCTCCCACTAAATTGGAATCCATCTAATTGCATTCATCACCAATAGTTGGACCAACCCATGGTGGGTAATGACTGCCATCACCTATCACGACCATTGAGCAGACTGAGCCATTAGCTGAAGACTCCTTAGTAGGAAATAAGGCACATTTAATGAGAAGGCTTCTACTTGGGGGAATTTGACCTGAATTGGATCCTTAAACTCTCTTAAAGTTACCCAAACTCTATAAATAAACTCATGCCAAAGTTCAAAGTCTTGTGGATATCGAGCTTATCAGAAATAACCTCTGAATAATGGTAATTTGCAACCAGCACGGAGCAACGAGGACCTTCGGTCAAAGCGCTTGACCGTTGGCCCATGGAGACTGTGCATGGTGCAAAAAATGGTAGTTGGGAAGCTCAAACCCAGAAACAGAGGTTGTTTCTGATACGTGATTAGCGCAATTGCGCATTGCTAGGAAAAACCCCTTGAGAAGGAAAGTCCCTGAGCGCTCGATCACAAGGGGAACCAGAAAACCGTGGGAAAAGCGCTGAAACTGATAGGCGGGTCCCGCACTCCAAAACCGGTGGAATATTGGAGGCGTTTTGGGCGGTAAGCGGGTTTTTCAGAGGACTAAGTGATGCCATACATTGAATGATGTGTGTCTGGTGGATGAGAGAGAAAATTGTTCTCATCGCGAGCTAATGATCAAGCAAGTCAATCACACAATAAGAGCGATGACCGTAGGATCTGGAGGCCCAAATCTAATGGCAGAGATTGTGCTCGATGGGAGACCAGATTTGGAGGGAGAAATAAGCTACAACGCATAAAGATTTGAAGTCCGACATGGATGATGAGTTGGCAGAGATTCGTGTTTCGCAGGCATTCTTGGAGTAAACAGAAATAATGACCGTTTCAAATGATCGAGTGTTTCTGGTGAACTTGACACTTATCCGTTATGGAATAGGTGGCTGCTTCCCTATGAGATGCAATGCAGTGATAGTAATAGCTGAAAGAAGGGATTCAAATGGACAGAGGTAGGGAACGAGAGAGCTGAAAGTAGAAACGGACAGTCAGGAACCAGATGGCTTAAAGCCATAGACTGATAGAGATAGAAAAAAAGGGGGGAACAGAAGAAGAGTGGAGAGCGAACATAAAAAAAAGGGCTGAATGCACAGAGAGTATTTGTAGTCACTCGGAGGTTGATTGAAAAGCCAGAGAACTCAATTGGCAACAACATATTGCTGTTGAAGTTGCTTGGAGGTCGAGCAACTCACAGGGGCATGCAAAGGCCGAGAGAAATAGCTTAGAGAAGCCAGAGCAAAGAGCCATGAGCCACAACTAGGGCCAAGAGCCAGAGCGAGTGTTAGAAGTGAGCGCTGAGAGCCAAAGAGCTTGAGCTAGAGTCAGAGCCAAGATCCATTGCAAGAGCCAGAGCCAGAGCCAAGAGCCATAGCTAGAAAGCCGAAGAGCTCCAAGAGCCAAGGGATAAGAGGGTGTTTTGAGCCCAATGTTCCTGTGTAAAACAATGGAGTTGAGTGTGGAACTTGTAAAAGAACTGTTGCCATAATCCAGGAGAGCCTAATTGAGTTTATTAGAGCTCAAGGAGACGTAGCCCAAGATATCAGGGTGAACTCCATATTATATTGTTGTCTTATGTGTTTGTTTTTACTGCTGCTTTAACTACTGTTATATGCATTTATATATCAGTTTAAGCACATTCCCATATCAACACAAACAATAGATTTTAAAGTAAATAATCAGCTGAAAACAAATACAATAATACACCTTATTTTCAAGCATTTCTTAATTCCACATTGGTTAATCATTGAGACTTGGGAAAATTTAAAGCTTTGGAAGTGTGAGAGGTTCTTGTAAGTTAGACAAGAATCCTGAGAGCCCCATTTTCAGATTAGGTGGTATCAGAGCTTAAGATTGATTAACCCCACCTTCAAAGAAGGTTGTATCAGAATTCTTGATTGACAAGGCAAAGATTGCTTGTCTAAAAGGTGTTTGGACAGTCAAGGATTTATTGCCTCATCGATTGTATGTTTGGTTGCAGACTGACTATTGTTTGAGTTTGTAGAGGTGAAGGGAAAGCTATTGATAGCTCAGTCCGGGAAGGGCAAGAAGGAAGAAATGCTAAATGCATTCTCCTTATCCCCAAAATACCTCAAAGAAACCCTTAAAGCGCAAGAGGTTTGTTGTAAAAGGTTGCTTGAGTAAGCTTTTTAATAATCTTGTTTGAAGTTCTTTTGTGCATTTTGAAAATGACAACTTCTACAAGTGAGTCCTCAAATTCTTCTTTCTTCACAAGTTCCTTTGATGGACACATGAAGCAAGACTTGTCCACCATCATGGATATGGTGAGAGAAATGTATGAGGATGGTAGGAAGAGGAGCATACTTAGAGAGCAGTTGAATTCTATGGAGGAATAGAAGCGGTTGCTTTTCGACAAATTGCAGGAAATGGAGAGGCGACTTCATATTGTAGATATGAACCTGAAAAGGATGCATGAGTTGGAATCACATCTCTTTGTTTCCAAAGAAGCCTTGGCCAAGTATCAACTTGAAGAAGAGGTAAACCATTCCTGTTTGTCTTCAAATTCTTCTAAGAATGCTTATATTGGTTCTTTTCAAAAACATACCAAAGGCATAGGTTCCAAGCTAATGTCCAAGATGGGCTATGAAGGAAAGGGATTGGGCAAACATGTACAAGTTATTGTTGAGCCAATAATGGTTGAGGAAAGGCCTAAGTATTTGGGTGTTGGCTATGGACAGTCTTATGGAGAGAGTTCCAAAGCTGCCATGAAGCCCATTGAAACAGTTCCCAAAAGGAGTTTCATTGTAGGTCCTCTACTTTAGAAGTGCGAGGATTGTATTTAGGAGGAATGCAATATCTTGAGACATCATTCGCATGATGCACGTGTTCAAAAGCACATACTTGAACTAAAGGGTTGTGGAAACTCTGACAGCCTTGAAGAAAGTGATAGTGTTCCAAAGGGAGCTACTTCTTCATTTGCTTCACCTCCTCATGAAGGCAATAAAGGTGAAAGAGGCAGGTATAAATCTGGTTCTAAACACATTCCTTTTGATTTTGTAAAGCATGGAAAAGGAATTGAATGTTCCTTTTGTGGTTTGGATAACCATTATGTTTATAGATGCTGGAAGAGGATGGCCACATACAGGAAACTTTTGAAGGAAAAGAAGCAAGCAGCCAAAGGTCCACAGGACAAGGCAAATCATGTTGTCAAAAGGATGCACATGTGTTTCACTTACTGCCATAAGCAAGGGCATCTTACTGAAAGGTGTTGGACTTTGAATCCAGCACTACTTCCACCAAAGCTGAGGGAGAAGGTGGAAAAGGAAAATGGCGGGGATGGAAATAAAATTCCATGGTTGATGTGGTTCTAGATGATTCACATATTGATGCCGATGTGCAAACAAAGGATGGACCTTTGAAATGGATTGGTAAGAAATGGTTAGAATTCTTATCCAATTAAGACTGCATGTCCTTTGATGCATCAGTTTTCATTTCTTTGTCGAATAAATGCAAGTTGCAGGATCTTACCAAAATGGTAAATGGAAAGAGGTTGAGTAGGAAAATCACTTTATTGCTGCAACAATATGTTCATTTCAGCTTTGAAAGTACAGTGTACTTAAGCGAAAGTTGATAGATGGAATGCATGCATGAGCATGAGATGCATGTAATGTTGGCTTGGGAGAAGTTAACTCGGTCTCCAAAATAGAGATAATGATGAAGTGTTTCATCTTTTGGAAAAGAGTCTTAAAGGTATTTTTCCTACATGCTTGACTTGAAGGGTCATTTGTTTTAAAGGCATGTTTTATTGGCTTGTTAGATAGTCAATCATTTGTATGCAGATATAAGACATGGAAGGGTTCACAAGATGTGAAATCTGTTTCTTTGTTGAAGTAGGAGTTAGCCCATGCAGTTGTTGTCTGTATGCCTGCTGTTGTTAACAGATGTTCTTGGCAACTTTTCAAACAGGTACAAATGAAAGTTTTGCGGAGCAGATGTACTTCAGATTTGTTTGAGCCACCTTGGATCAAGGATCAAGGTAAAGAAGTTCAAACTACCTTCTGTAAACTTCACAGCAGAAGTTCTGTATGAAGTCAAGGAGGAAAACAGTTCTTCCCAAGACGACCAACCCATCCAAGAAAGGAAGTGGTTAGAGGTTGTGGTTTAGAGGCACTATGCAAAGGCAAGTGTAGGGAGGTTGAAAGAAGAGGGTGTTGCTACTCTCATTATTTCTCATATCAATATATTAGTCTTTTGGTGGACCAAAAATTCTTTTAGGGGGAAGGTGTGATCCGAATTGGATCCTTAAACTATCTTAAAGTTACCCAAACTATATAAAGAAATTCATGCTAAAGTTCAAAGTCTTATGGATATCGAGCTTATAAGAAATAACCTCTGAATAATGGTAATTTGCAGCCAAAACGGAGCAACGAGGACCTTCGGTCAAAGCGCTTGACTGTTGGCCCATGAAGACTGTGCATGGCACAAAAAATGGCAGATGGGCAGTTCAAACCTAGAAACAGAGGCTGTTTCTGATGTGTGCGCATTATTGGGCAAAACCCCTCAAGAAGGAAAAGCCCCAAGCACTTGGTCACAAGGGGAACGAAAAAACTGTTAGAAAAGCACTGAAACTGACAGGCAAGTCTCGCACTCCAAAACCAATGGAATATCAAAGGCATTTTCAGTGGTAAGTGGGTTTGTTAGAGGACCAAGCGATGCCATACGTTGAATGACGCGTGTCCGACAGATGAGAGAGAAAACCACTCTCATCGTGGGCTAACGATCGAGCAAGTCAACCATGCGATAAGAGCGATGACCGTAGGACCTAGAGGCCCAGATCTAACGACGGATATTGCACCCAATGGGAGGCCAAATTTGGAGGGAGAAATAAGCTATGACGCATAAAAATTTGAAGTCCGACGTGGACGATGAGTTGGCAGATATTCGTGTTTCACAGGCATTCTTGGAGTAAATGGAAATAACGGCCATTTCAAATGATCGAGTGTTTCCGGTGAACCTGACACTTATCCGTTACGGAATAGGTGGTCGCTTCCCTGTTAGGTGTGATGCAGTGATAGTAACAGCTGAAAGAATGGATTCAAATGGATAGAGGCAGGGAACAAGAGAGCTGAAAGTGGAAATGAACAGTCAGGAAGTAGATGGCTTAAAGCCATAGACTGACAGAGATAGAAAAAGAAAAGGTGCGAACAGAAGAAGAGAGGAGAGTGAACAGCAAAAAAAAATTTGAATGTGCAGAGAGTCTTTGGAGTCACTCGGAGGTCGAGTGAAAAGCCAGAGAACTCAATTGAAAGTAGCATATTATTGTTGAAGTTGCTTGGAGGTCGAGCGACTCGCAGAGGCATGCAAAGGCTGAGGGAAAGAGCTTAGAGAAGCCAGAGTAGAGAGCCACGAGCCACAGCCAGAGCAAGGAGGCAGAGCGAGCACCAGAAGCAAGAGCAAAGAGCCAGAACTAGAGCCCAAGCCAAAGAGCCAGAGCTAGAGTCAGAGCCAAGAGCTAGAGCTAGAAAGCCAAAGAGCTCCAAGAACCGAGGGATAAGATGGTGTTCTGAGCCCAATGTTCCTATGTAAAACATTGGAGTTCAATGTGGAACTTATAAAATAATTGTTGCCATAGTCCCAGATAGCCTAGTCGAGTTGATTAGAGCTCAAGGAGACGTAGCCCACGATATCAGGGTGAACTCCATATTATATTGTTTTCTTATGTGTTTGTTTTTACTGCTGCTTTAACTACTGTTATATGCATTTATATATCAGTGTAAGCACATTTCCATATCAGCACAAACAACAGCTTTTAAAGTAAATAAGCAGCTGAAAACAAATACAAGCATACATCTTATTTTCAAGCATTTCTTAATTCCGCATTGGTTAATCATTAAGATTTGGGAAAATTTAAAGCTTCGGAAGTGGGAGAGGTTCTTGCAAGTTAGACAAGAATCCTGAGAGCCCCATCTTTAGATCAGAATTGGAGGTGAGCTAATATCCGAAGATGATATTTAAACACAATGGAGTACCTCCCCTCGCAAGTTATATACTTTATTACAAACTCTGCTACCTCTCCCCATGGATGTGGTAACGCATTTCAGTCATATCCTCTCCCCTTCTGAGCAATGCTTTCTCCTGCCTACAAAAAGGCTTCAAGAATCTTCGAGGGGGAAGTTCTCCTTGAAAACCATCTCTGTCCATATTGAGGGAGCTCGCTAACTTCTGCAATGGCTTCCTCCACAACAGGGACTTCTATCCCGCGGACCCGAGAACTTTCTTCTTCCAGATTGAGTGCGAATTCCATCACAATTGCCTCGTTGGACCCCCTTAACCTGTAAAAGTAGACATCGCAACCTGCATTTTCAAACACTTTCCATACTTCCTGACTGTTTCGAACACTTTTTGTGTTTTCTAGCTCATGCTGCACAGACCATCTACCCATCACTATAGAGGTGGGATCAGCACGACGAATACAGTTAGCTGGTAGGGGAAATGATAGGGACCCAAACCATTGGTAACAGTAATAACGTCATGGTCGCCTCGGGAAAAAGGATGGTAATAGTACTGGTACGTCTGAAGAAATCTCTGAGAATGATGGCGAGTTATGGCAGTACGTTTGGATGTTTTCAATGGTTCAATGCGGCTTGTTGGGGAAGTGACTGGTTATAACTTTTTGCATATGAATACAAATTCCAATGCGTAGGGGTTGTGATTACGAAATCGTCATAATCATTAGATTTAGTTTGGTGTGAATCGTGTGATATGAATGCATTTTTGTTGGTACACCATCGTTTATTATGACGGGACCCCCCCCAACTTAAATACGGCCGTTTGTGGCACATATTGGTGTCTTTTAGAATATTTTAATTAAATCCGTAAAATTCAATGGAGACATACCTAGGGACCTACCTTGTGGTGGAGTAATAGAAAAATGGTGGTGGAGTAACAATAACATGGAGTAATAGTAGTGACGAAGTAACGGCACTGGCAGAGTAACATCACCGTCGGTGTAACGAAATCGCCGGAGTAACAGCACCAGTGGAGTAACAACACCGGCTGAGTAACAGCAACAATGGAGTAATAGCAGTGGCAGAGTAACAACAGTGGCGAAGTAATAGCAACGGTAGAGTAACAGCAGTGGCGGAGTAACAACAACGGCTGAGTAACAGCACCGGTGGAGTAATAGTAGCGGCAGAGTAACAACAATGGCAGAGTAGCAGCACCGGTGGAGTAACAGCACCGACGAAGTAACAGCACCAGTGAAGTAATAGCAACAGCTGAGTAACAGCGTCGAGTGTTACATTTCTCCTGGCTATATTCCTTTGTTATTCCTGTAAAATACAAACAAGTAAGTAATAACAGTGTTTTTTTTTTAGAGAAGAGTGAGAGTGTCCTTTATACCAACAACCATTAAACCAAATGAATCAGAAAGATGTTTAACAAAGGCATCTCTAGAGGCGAGATGGTGGTATAGCTTTAGACGATGTCCATTTACTAAGAACGAAGTATGATTCCCATCTATTGTAATTATTCTAACTATTCCATTGTCAAACACTACGTCCACTTCATATGGTCCCATCCAATGAGTGCAAAGCTTGCCTTTGAAATCTTTAAACTGGGAGTCGTAAAGTAATGCCCAATCCCCTACATGAAACAACTTACTCTTGATAAATTTATCATGCCATTTCATTCTCTGCTATTGAACAACAGTGGTTTTTTGGATAGCTACCGATCGAATCTTGTCCAACTCATTGAGTTGTTCCAGTCGGTGTTTCTATGCTTCTGATAAGTCTAAGCCTACTTCTAAAGCTCTTCTAAGCATGCTAATCTCGAATTCTACTAGAAACAAGGGTGATTTCCCATAGACTAACTCAAACGAAGAAAACTCGGTTGTGTTCCACCATGTTGTTCTATACGCCCATAAAGCTTCTGGGAGTTTTTGGGACCAATCCCGACGATGACTTGCTACTATTTTTGTCAAGATATTTTCCAACATTTTGTTTGTACTTTCTACCTGTCCATTCACCTAGGGATGATAAGGGGTTGTCACTCTGTGTTTAACCCCGTATTTCTGCATCAGCCTCCCTATCATGTGAGATGTGAACTGCGCCCCTCCATATGACACAATTTCCCTTGGAGTACCATATCCAGCAAATATTTCTTCAAAAAGAAAGTCTGCCACTACTTGCTCTGTTGCTCTTGCAACTACTTTGGCTTCCACCCATTTAGTCACATAATCAGTGTAGACCAAGATGTGAGATTTCTGATGAGAAAGTGGATTGAAAGGTCCAACAAAATCGATGGCCCATTTCTCGGAAGGTTCAAGGACTATCTAGGGCTATAGAGGAATTTAATCTGCTTTCCTAGGTTGTCCCATCTATTGGCAACTATTACATCTATGGACATAATCCTAAGCATAAAAAAAGATGGAAGGCTAGTAGTATCCCATTTGCAGCACTTTGTGGCCTGTTCTCTTATCTGCAAAATGTCCTCCACAGGGTCTGTCATGGGCAGCCTTTAATATCTCATAGATGGCATCCCCTGCCACACAACGCTAAATATGTTGATCAACCCCTGTATGAAAGAGGTACCCTGCCATCCATGAATATCAGATACTATGATGAATAATCTTCCTCTAATCCTTATATAACAAATGACGAGGCACATTCCCTATAGCAAGATAGTTAGCAATATCTGCATACCACGGAGTGTTAGCACAAACTGAAAAAAGATGTTCATCTAGAAAATTATCTTCAATGGGTGTATTCTTACCATCATTTTCTATCCTAGATAGGAAATCAAAAACCACATTGTCCTTCCCTAGTTTATCTACTATAGTAATATCAAATTCTTGTAGTAGCAAAAGCCATCTTGTAATGCGACTAGGGGTAACAGGTTTATTCGTTAAATACCTAATACCTGCATGATCAGTATGTACAAAGGTAGGATACGTGGTAATGTAATGCTAGAATTTGTTGATGGCATAGATGGTGGCAAGGAACTGTTTTTCAATCAGTGTGTAATTTAATTCAGCAGGGGCCAAATTCTTACTAACATAGTAAACTACATATGGTACCCTGTCCTCTTGCTGTCCCAATACTACACCAACCACTGTCTAGGAAGAATCTGTGTGAATACGGAATGGTAATGCCCAGTCTGGCCCTCTATGGATCGGAGCGCTACATACCAATTCCTTGATTTTCATGAAGGCTACATCATAGTCATCTGTCCACACAAAATCTGCATCTTTTGTCAGCACTTGAAAAATTCGATGTCCTACTTTAACAAAATTTTCTATAAAGCGCCTGTAATAACCAGCACAACCAATAAAGTTGTGTACTTGTGTGGGTGTTTTGGGTAGCGGGAAGTGCAGAATTACCTTTATTTTAGCTGGGTACATTCGAATTCCTTCAACCGAGAGCAAATGTCCCAAAACAATTCTTTCCTTCATCATCATATGGCACTTTAACATACTTAAGGAGGCATGTGCCTGTATGCAACTTTGAAGAACTTTCTCTAAATTTCTCAACCCTTCTACGAATGAATCCCCATATGGAGTAAAGTCGTCCATGTAAATTTCAACACTATCGTCCACCAAATTAGAGAAGGTCCCCAAAATTTCCCTCTGGAACATTGCAAGTGCATTACACAGGCCAAAAGGAAGGACTCAGTATGTGAATGTTCCCCGGGGACCTGTGAAAGTAGTTTTGTCCTGATCTTTAGGAGCTATCTGGATGTGTTTATACCCACTAAATCTGTCTAGGAAGGAGAAAAACGTTTTGCCAGCCAATGTGTCCAGAACCTAGTCAATAAATGGTAAAGGAAAATGGTCTTTGTGCGTTGCCTTATTTAATTCTCTATAATCCACGCATATCTGCCATTTACCATTTTTCTTAGGGACCATTACTAATGGAGAAACCCATTGGCTGTCTGAAATGGGGTAAATAAAACCTACGTCCAGTAATTTTTGAAGTTCTTCTTTAACAACATTTTTCAATGCAGGGTTCATCCTTCTCTGAGGCTATCTCATAGGACAACAATCTTCCTTAATATATATATGGTGGGTACATAAATTAGTAGGAATCCACTTCATATCTGAGGAATCCCAGGTGAAGGCTTCTTTATGTTTCTGAAGGACATCTAAAAGTTGTTTCTTCTGGGACTCTGATAGGTCTGGGTTAATGTTCACGGTCTTTCCAGGTTCTAATTCCATTGGGTTACTTCCATGGGATGCAACTACAGGTAGCTCCCTAGATCCCTCTGCTGTTTCAATAGTTTCCTGTGTTTCACAACTTAAGATGGATTCTAGGATTTGTTGATTTGGTTCTGAAACAGAGCAAGGATCATTCATAAAGGAGGTGATTGCATCATCCTCTGATTCCATTTTTAACTGGAGGGTCTGTCCAATAGTAAGGATTGGTCTTAATTCCTCATTTTCCAATTCAGGTTCCTTCCTGGATAAGATTTTCTTGCTACCTGCTGGTTTTGTGGATGGGTTTGGTTCTGCAGGTGGGTATAACACTAAATTCTTAGTGTTGTTCCCATTTGAAATGACCATGTGCCCTGAATGACACCCAATGTAAGCATCTGTAGTAGCCAACCACGACCTACCTAAAATCAGGGGATGGCCGCTGACTGAAGATTGCGTGTGTAATACTAGGAAATCTATGGGATAGTGCCATGAATCCACTGAAATTGTTACATCTTCTAACTTTCCTACTGGTTTTACTGTAGATCGATCTGCCAGTTCTAACACTGTAGGTGTGTGCTTCAAGTTACGAAGACCTAATGTATGCATGGTTTCAGTGGTGATAACGTTGATGGTAGCACCCAAATCTACCAGCACATTCGTAATTTCTATCCCATTAATTTGCACTGTCAGAATTGGGTTCCGTAGATCTCCATAATTTATAGGCATTGACTTTCCCATCATAAAATCTAATAATTTTCCCCTGACGTGAATAGTAAGGGGGTCTTTGGATTTCTTTGTTGGCTTATTTGAACAGTATTCCCTAAGAGTCTTTGCATATATCGGTACATCCTTCATAGCTTGTAGCAGGGGAATTTTGACAAATAAGTTTTGTAATTCACCTAATAAGTCGAATTCAGCCTGAGGGCTTGATTTACTCAAAGTCAGTGTTTCTAGATAGGGTGGTTCAGCTTGATGTTGCTTTACAGGAAGCGCCTGATTTCTACCAATTTTTTTTAGTTCCTTCTTAATTAATTCTGATTCTTTACCCTCATTATCAAGTTGTTCAATGATAACTGGTGGAGGTTGAGCATCGACTGTCTGCCCTAATCATAAATTCATTTCATACAATTCTACGGTGGAAATGCTATACGAAGGTAGGTTGAGAGTGTTAGTTTGATGAACTCCTTTATTATTAGGATTCGGGTTAGGTTGGATGGGAAGTTGGGGATGAATAGGTTGACTACTAGGAGGCACATTAGAGGGTAGTTGGAGTTTTTGTTGTGGCATTGGATGAGGAAACTACCCAAGAGAAGATCCTCGCCAAGTTGGAGCCCATGGGGAGCTTGAACTAGCTTGAGGGCTCCACTCCTGCCAAGGTGAAAACTGGTATTGTGGCCACATGGGTGGATAGGGCATGGACTGAGGATTCATATTGAAATTACTGAAATATTGAGAAGGGTCTGAGTACATACCTTGATTTCCCATTGGTGGTTGAGGTTGCCATGGCTTTTTAGACCCCATGAGGTACAACTACTCCATGTCTTCTCCTGTCCCTTGAAACACTGCTTTCAGGCCTGGCAACGAGGGGCATGAGCTTGCTGCATGATTTAATTCACAAATTGTGCATTCCTCTATGGATTTCAATGGACATTCCCTCTCTGGATGCTTCTTTCTACACCTTGGGTAGAACATAGCCATGGTTTTGTCCAATTCCAGCTACTTCTGTTTCACTTGTAGCGTGTCCATATGTGTCAACAGAGTACTCAGGATAGCAGTTCTCAAGTTGTCCAGTAGGTTTCCAATTTCTACCTTCATATCACCCTCGCCAGATACCCTTGCTGAGGGAATCCCTTATCTGTTTCTTGCGAGTCCCCTCGAGCACTGGATGCATAGTTCACAGATAACGTTGAAGCTTTCCTTCGATATATCTCCCTTTCCTACGATGTTCAAAAATTCCAAAGAGTCCTCATGAAAAGTCCAGAGGAGGATGATTTTCAAAAATATCCCTATCGAGGTCAGAGTGACCTGACCTCTGTAATGTGTACTTAAATTGTTCCACACAGTCTTTCAAGCTCTCGTCTTCTTTTTGTGTGAACTTAAAAAGTTCCTCTCTGATGTTTTGGGATTTGCAGTAATCCTAGTATTTTTCCAGGAGAGTTGTTCGCATATCATCCCATGTGGAAATAGGACTTCCTCCAAGGCCCATAAACCATCCCAGAACTGTCCCTTTTAGTGTGGCAAGGAAAATTTTTAACTTCTGGGCCTCCGTCATGTAGTCATATACCCAACACACTATGTCAAACTCGAACAAAACCATGTCAGGGTCTTCTGAAATAAGCCCATGAAAGCTTGGTAAGGCTGCTAATGGAATGCGCTTCATGGGCATGCCAGCTCCCAGATCCCCGATCGGAAATTCGATAGTGGAGGTTGTAGTTGCCATAAATATCCTCCAATAACCACTGGGTATTTCGACAGGATCTGTAGAAGATGGTTGAGGGTTCCTTACCACTCAGGTTGGAGTCGCTTTGACGGCACTTCCCCGGTCCCTTGGTGATGCGAGTGCCCCTACAGTTCTTTCTCCTGCATTTTGATGACTTGATCCCTCGGCTACGAAATCCTTTCCCTTGCTAGAGTGGCCTGACCCTATCGATGTTCTGCTTGCAACCTATTCCCTTTCTATTACCAGCGTAGGGTTCCCCTAGTCAGGTATACTGCTGGATGTCTCCTCAATTGTTGGAAGGGGCTGCTGTTTCGAATCGCCCAAGAATTTTGTAGACGACACTGGTTGATCTACCGATTGTCCCTCGGATTTTATTCTCCACACACTTGGTCTCACGGCTGCATGAGATGATGCTTCTGATTCAGCCTTTCCTATAATTTATTGGATGTAAGTCTTTCTTCCCAACTCTGGTCCTCCCCTCTTTGGGCTCTTCCTCTGCCCCTCTTATTTGGTTCTCTATTCATACAAATAATTATATGACAGAAGGTCTTGGTGTCGACTTACAATGCTCTAGACTTGAATTAAGGTCTCAAAAGACCATTCCTTCCCCAAGACAAAAGATCTTATGAAAAGAGAGACAACTAACAGAAAATAAATAGGAATCTAAGGTTCAAGGCTTGGAGCAGGGTGTCAAAGGACTCCTCCCTCCCCAGGACAAGAAACAGAAACAAAAACACACCTCTGAGAAGACCTAATACTTCCAGATCTGAAGTATGGCATCAAAAGACTCCTCCCTCCCTAGGGTAAAAGCTAGCGTTCCCTGAAATTAAAACACAAAATGGTTTGAAAAACTAAATCTAACTCAGGGCCTAGAGCAGGGCGTCAAAAGACTCCTCCCTCCCCAAGATAATAGGTCGGCCCTATGAAAACAGGAAAGCAAATAAAAACAATCAAAAAGGAACACCTACACTCAGGACCTGGAGTAGAGTGAGAAAACTCGTTCTCTCCCCAAGATGAGAGATTGACCCTCTGGTTGGTCTCGATCGTGTCTTGCACCTTGTTAGCCTCCCCGGCAACAGCGCCAAAATGTTGGGGCCCAGGTATGAACAATCTATTCACCCTTTTTATTACATTAATTTATCAATCTAGGTGTGTATCCTTTTCAAGGAAACACTCAAAGTATATGCAGGGGTAAGGTTACCATCCATCACTAACCAAGGGTTCATGATTAATACTCAAAGCATTGCTGTAAAACCGAAATTAACTACAAGACTCAAGAAAAGCAATTACAAGAAATAACAATCTACAACAGCAACCATGAAATGATAAATGGCACGCAATAGGAACTATGCAGCACTTGATCAGAAAAGCGGGCCCAGCTCTCTGATCAGGGTTGCGTTAATCATAGCGAAGAGTGGAGAAGAAAAAGGAGTGGTATATTATTAACTAGAGGAAAATTATTACAATATTGATGGGGAGTCACCCTCTACAGGAATAACTTGTCTTTTATACAAAGTGAAGAAGAACAACATCCTTCCCCAAAACCTAGTAACCGTATAACCAGAAATATACATCGGTTTAGAATGGCACCAGCGCTGGATGAACAAGATCATAGAATGTTCCAAGAATGGTTTAAGGACATTTGCGACTCCAGCTACACAGCTTCCTTATGGCTGGTTGTTGCTGTGAATTGCGGCTCTACTGCGGGACGCTGAAAGATTGGTACCTATTCTCTGAAAGTTGTTGTCAAACATGCGTTTTAGTGCTGTGAATAGGCAAAAACCTACGACTTTACTTCACTAATAAAATATTCCAATAGACAGGAAAGGGGTAATTACCTTGCGGATTTAGCATATTAAATACATATGAATAAGTGCAAAAAGGACAAAAATAGGGATGGAAATGCAACACAAAGATAGCCTGATTTGGTGCCCAACAATAAGCTCATTTCCAAAACAAGGAAATTTGTTTTCTTGATGATACGCCCTCAAGGAAAGAAGAAGGTGGTGGCCATGACCTCCAGACAAGGCCCCTCCACACGACAACTACAGATGGACAAGGTCATGAATGAGTATGAGGACATCTTCGCCTCCCCCATAGGGGTTCCTCTGCACTGTTAGGTCAAGCACTCCATAGACCTGACCCCAGGTGCGCCACTGACCAATGGACCAATCTATCGTGTTGGTACAAAAGAAGGATGGGACTTGGAGACTCTGTATTGACTATCGGGCATTGAACAAGATCATTGTCTAGAATAGGTAGCCGATCCCATAGATTGATGATCTTCTGAACCAATTGAAGGGGGAAAAATATTTCAACAAGATCGATTTGAATTCAACATATCACCAGGTACCAATCGAACCCTCCAATGTGTGGAAGCCTGCCTTCAAAGCTAAGGAGGGCCTTTCTGAATGGTTGGTTATGCCTTTCGAGTTGACGAATGCTCCTGCAACCTTAATGAGGTTAATGGATGACATCTTGTGGCCATTTACCAACTCATTTGTAGTGGTATACTTCGATGACATCCTGATCTTCAGACAGAGTTGGGAAGAGCACCTCCACCACATCTGACAAGTTCTCCAAACAGTGCGGCAACACAAGTTATGTGCCAATTTGGAGAAATGCACTTTTGGCATGACCCAAGTTTAGTATCTGGGATACATTATTGATGAACAAGGGGTGCATGTGGATCCAGCCAAGCTCAAAGTCATTCAAGATTGGCCATCTCCAACCACTATGATAGAGCTCCGCAGCTTTCTGGGTCTCACCAACTTCTACAACAGGTTTGTGTTGGGATTTTCTCATATCACTTGGCCCTTGAGTCAAGTCACCAAGGGAGGAGCGAAAGAAAAATTATTTTGGTCTAAACCTCAACATAAGTCATTCACAGAGTTGAAACATCACCTCTTCTCATCACCAGTGCTTGCATTACCAGACTTGCAAAAACCATTTGAGATTGAGACAGATGCCTCTAACTACACTATTAGGGGAGTCCTTACTCAACATGGGCATCCAATGGCATATCACAGTGAGACACTTTCAGACACATTTTGGAAGTATCCCACTTATGACAAAGAGATGCATTCCATTATGCAGGCCTGCTGACAATGGAAGCATTACATTTTGGCGACAGAAACGGTCATCCACACAGACCACCGACCCCTGCAGTTCATACAGACCCAAGAGAAGTTGCAAAATGATCGCCATCAAAAGTGGTCAACATACTTGTAATGATTCCATTTGAATATCAAGTGTAAGAAGGGAAGAACCAATAATGTTGCAGATTGCCTCAGTCGACCACCGATCATGGCGTTATCCACCATGCTCAACTCTTGTGGGCACGAGACTTTTGGCTGGCCACATCTCTATGAAAGTGACCCAGAATTCCGCCACACATACCAGACACCCTTGGAGGGTCAACATGTTCGAGATTTTCACCTTTAGGATACCTTGTTATGCCACCTGGGTCACCTTTGTGTTCCTTCAAGTGAGCGTGTCAAGATGATTTGGGAAGCACACTATAGTTTGGCTTCTGTGCATTTTGGGGTTGAGAAAATGGTGGCACTACTATAGAAGTATTTCTACTGGTCGAATCTTCGACAAGATGTCGGGAAGTACATCAGATCCTGCACTTCCTATGCCATTTCCAAACCAACCATCAAGAATCAAGGACTATATACCCCGCTGCCTACCTCTAGTTGACCTTGGGAATCCATCTCCATGGATTACATGTCGAGCCTTCCTTCTACTAATCATGGAAAAGACTTTTTCTTTGTGGTCATTGGCAGGTTCTCAAAGATGGCCATTATGGCGGTCTACAAGAAGAATATCACATCAGAAGCCACTGCTAAAATCTTATTTGAACGAGTGTGGGTACATTTTTGGATCCCACAGTCTATCATCTTAGATTGGGATAGCAGGTTCCTTAGTACATTTTGGTCTAGTCTCTGGTCGACGCTGGACACCAAACTCACTAAGTCCACAGCCTTCCATCCCCAAACCGATGGCCAAAGAGAGGTTGTCAATAGGATGATCGTACATATTCTATGCATGTACAACTCAAAGCACACATGCACATGGGATGAGATCCTCCCCTATGTTCAGTACAGCTATAACTGGGCTCTCCACAACTCGAATGGCCACAACCCTTTTTAGGTGGGCTTGGGATTCCAGCCACTATGTACCATTGATGTGGCCATGCCATTTGCACCTACTCAAGCAGATTCGGCTCATGTCCATTCCAAAACAGATAAGGAAAACAACTTCATTGAGCACATCCAACATATCCTCCAGCAAGTCCATGAGATTCTGGAGAAATCAAATGCCAAGTAAAATCAGTGACATGATCAACATCGGGTGCCACACAAGTTTTAGGTGGGCGACAAAGACTAGTTGCATTTGCAAAAGGAACGCCTTACCAGAGCCTATCGGAAACTAAGACCACTTCGATATGGTACTTACACCATTACTAAGGTTGTGGGGGACAATTCATTTGAGCTCAGCATTCCCCCATTCCTTGGCCTGCACCTAGTGTTCAAAGTGGACTACCTTTGGCCATACTTTCCACCATTACTAGATAGATCTTACATTGCAGAACAACTCACACCAATAGAGTTAAATCCAGATTTCATGGAATAAGCTGCAACTGATCGGATCATGGACATGCATGTCAAGCACACTTTCCAGCAGAAGATCCAACTATATCAAGTTGTCAAAGCAGGTCAACTCATTCACGAGGGCAAGTGGCTCACAAGGGACCCAGATCAGCAAAAGTTTCGTCATCTCATGGAGGAACTCAATGTAATGGGGACCATTTCTTCCTAAGGGGGGAGGAATGATCTAGTTGGATATTGGTCACCACCCACCAATTCCACTTGGACCCCCACCATTTCTTCTTTCAATTTCTCAGTTTCCTTAATTGTAGCACAATTTACTATTTTTAGCATTTTTTCGGGTCCTAAATTTCCAGAGCCGCTTTTGAAGCCCTAAACAAAGTTTTTTTTGGAAATCTACTGCCAGCATTATGTATATGAAAATCGCCCTTTCCGTCGTAGTCCTCAGAGAGATCTTTCCAATGGGTTATCATGCACGTCAAACGGAGATAATATGACCAAGTCGTGACCCTAGGAAGTTGCTTATCCAGCTCACCCTAACGGGGCGCATAAATGCTTGGTGTTACATCTTCTCGGGTTAGGGTTTTGGTTGTTTAGTGTTTTCTCTTATTTTTCAATAATAAAAAGGCCCGCCTCATTGTAAGGCAGTTCAGAGGCATGTAGTCGCCACATCTCTTCTCAAAGATAAGCTACCATTTCCCGAGCTAGTTTATTTCCATTTCTATTTGTAAGCATATTTCAGTATTCGCCATTAATGAAATGAAGTATTATTTCTGCTATATCTCTGTATTTGTGTTTATTTCTGTACTTTATTGCATTCCTATTTAAATCTGGATCAATGGTATCAGAGCAGTCTGCTCTTTATTTATTTTTCCTTGCATGTCGCCAACGAGGTCGGTATATAAGGAGTTAGGGCTTGAACTAGTCGAACCTTTGCAAGACCAGCCTCGCAAATCCCAATGGCCTCCCATGGAGGATGAAAAGAAAGGCAAGGGGCATGAGATCCTATCAAAATATTGCTCGAAGAGGCCCTCGAGCGACAAATTAATGCGATTATGGACAAGTTTTCCAAGATCCTTCAGCGACTACCAAGGGGCGACACATCTAGTTCCAGCAGTTACTCTGGAAGCACCACACCCTTTAAGGTAAACGTGAACTTTGACATTCCCATATTTGAGGGTCAGATAGATGTAGACATTGTAGATAAATGGTTAAATCTACTAGAAGGGTATTTTTCTATTCATGATTTTTTCGGTCGGGAAAAGATTACTTTCGCTCTTCTCAAAGTCGCCCCCCACATCAAGGACTGGTGGGAAACCTACTGCCAGTAGAAGGATGAAAGTATCGCCTCACTGTTTTTAGTCGCACCCACTTGGAATTCATTCGGGGCTACCATCAAGGACCAGTACTACCTAGTTGGAAGCTATGAGGATCAATACATAAAGTGGACCATGCTGCAGCAGGGAAGGGACGAAGACGTTCTGGAGTTTACCCATATTTTTCATACCCTTCACACAAAGTTGGGTATTAAGAATTCGGAGCAGCATTTGGTACTCCAATACCGTGGCTACCTGCATAGGTACATCTAGGATGAAATAGAATTCTTGAACATCACCTGTCTCGTCACTGCATATTGATATTGCATCAAGATCGAGCAAAAGTTTAAGCAGAAGAAGAGAGACTTTGGATCTACAAATCTAAAGCAGGGGAACGGTGCCCACAAACTGCAAAACAAAGGACAAAGCCAAGGTGGGGCGGCCTAGGATAACCCGCCAAGTCAGCAAGAAAAGAACAGTGCCTCAAAGCCGAAAAATGACACAGGAAAGTGGTGTAAGTTCCATAAGAGCTCCACTCACAACACAAGTGAGTGTCTAGCCACGCAGTCACTGGTGGCTGATCTAAATGCTTCAAAATCAGATGCATGTTCCAACTCCAGAGTCAGAGCCCAACAAGGGGAATGACAAAGGCAAGTAGATTATCAATGCAGAGCCCAATGCCACTGTTGCCACCACGAAGATCCAGAAGGAGGAACTCGAAGATCCAGAGGAGGAGGAGTGCCTCTTCCACTCTCAGATGTGGGTAAAGGGCTCCCCGCTATAGTTCATTATCGACAATAGGAGCCAAATGAACCTCATTTCGGCAGAGGTCATGAAACAGCTGGGCTTATCGACCATAGCACATCCACAACCGTACACCATCAGGTGGCTTCACCAAGGAAGGGATCTTCGCATGAGCCAGCAGTGTCACCTTCCATACAACATCAAGCCCTTCACGGATGAGGTATTTTGTGACGTTTCTCCCCTTGATGTTTGTGACATATTATTAGGCCAACCATGCTTGTGGAAGTGACATGCTATGTATGAATCAAGGCCTTGTGATGTTATTGTTACTTTGGGAAATAAGTTATACAGGATACCAGAGGTAGCACCGCCTACCTCCATCTCTTTGGTTACTGCAAAAGAATTTAGTAAGCACATTTCCAAACTAGGGAAATTTTTTTTCCTGATGATACACCCTCAAGGAAAGAAGAAGACGATGGCCACAACCTCTAGATAGGGCCCCTCTGCATGACAACTATAGATGGACAAGGTCATGGAGGAGTATGAGGACATCTTCACCTCCCTTGTAGGAGTTCCTCTACAATGTTAGGTCAAGCACTCCATTGACCTAACCCCAGGTGTGTCAATGCCAAATGGACCAATCTATCGACGCTCTATTCTGGACAACGATGAAATCAATAGGCAGACTCAGGAACTACTGCAGAAATGTCACATTTGACCGATTTCATCACCCTGTGGGAGCCCGATCGTGTTGGTACAAAAGAAGGATGGGACTTGGAGACTCTGTATTGACTATTGGACGTTGAACAAGATCATTGTCCAGAATAGGTACCCAATCCCACAGATTGATGACCTTCTGGACCAATTGAAGGGGGAAAAATATTTCCACAAGATCGATTTGAATTTAGGATATCACCAGGTACCAATCTAACCCTCCAATGTGTGGAAGACTACCTTCAAATCCAAGGATGACCTTTTCAAATGGTTGGTTATGCCTTTCACATTGACGAATGCTCCTGCAACCTTCATGAGGCTAATGGATGACATCTTGTAGCCATTCACCAACCCATTTTTAGTGGTATACTTGGATGACATCCTACCTTCAGCTATAGTTGGGAAGAGCACCCCCACCACATCCAACAGGTTCTGCAAACACTGCGGCAACACAAGCTATGTACCAATTTGGAGAAATGAACTTTTGGCATGACCCAGGTTTAGTGTCTGGGATACATTATTGATGAACGAGGGGTGCATGTGGATCTAGCCAAGATCCAAGTCATTCGAGATTGGCCATATCCAACCACTATGATAGAGCTTAATAGCTTTCTGGGTCTCGCCAACTTCTACCGCAGGTTCATGTTAGGATTTTCTCATATCACTTGGCCCTTGAGTCAAGTCACCAAAGGAGGAGCGAAAGAAAAATTCTTTTGGTATGAACCTCAACAAAAGGTATTCACAAAGTTGAAACATCGCAACTGATCGACACCAATGGTCACATTACCAGACTTGTAACAACCATTTAAGATCGATACAGATGCCTCTAACTATGCTATTGGGGTAGTCCTTACTCAACACAGGCATCGAGTGGCATATCACAGTGAGACACTTTCAGAAACATTCCAGAAGTATCCCACTTATTACAAAGAGGTGTATTCCATTGTGCAGGCCTGCTGACAATGGAAGCATTACATTTTGTGGAAGGAAATAGTCATCCACACAGACCACCGGCCCCTGTAGTTCATACAAACCCAAGGGAAGTTGCAGAATGATCACTGTTAGCTCTGCTACAAATTTTGACATTTGAGGGTCAAAGACAGTTTGGCCGTGTTGTTTTAGGCTGAAAGGGAGCTCACAACAGTCTGTTTCCTTATTACCCTTCATTCTCCTTATACTCTCTTGAGTCCCGCTATCCCTATTTTCCTCCAAAATCCTTTGTAAACCTATATTCCCCTTTGCCCCCGCTTAATCCCTTGTACTCCGCTGCCTCTGTTTTATCCTTCTAAACTCTGCGTAATCCCGTGTTTCCTCTGACCCCTGAGCGCTAAGCTTTAGCCACCATATGACCTGACCATATGACTCGGCGCTTTCATATAACCCTCCACCTTAATCCCCACCGTCGATCGCATCATGATCCGACGGTCTCCGCTGTTTTTACCGTTCATTAAACCTTGTTCTTTTCCCCACCATCGATCGCATCCATCGTGAGATCTAACGGTAGTCGCTCCTCCCGATCGCGCGAGTTGCCCACTCATTAACGTGTGGGGAAATCAATTTCCCACCCGTTGTGTCCGCCACATGTCGCGTGTTGTGTGGGATCGCGCAGGTTTATACGGAAACCACAGCAGCTTCGTAGGCAGTGCAGGGAATACCGTCCGCCAGCAAAACCACCCTCCCTCACTTGTTAAACCTCGCATTCTTTTGACATCCAATCATCGTCAGATCTGCCTAACTATGATCCGACTGCCCACATTCGCCCATCCACGTTACCTCCTAATACTCCTCATCAAACGATCTCCGCTATTGATCCGTGTGATCCAATGGTTGAGCTTCGTTCCTTCATTCAGACTACCCCTGCCATACTGTCTGTACTACCCTCGGTTGTTCTTTAATCCTAAACAACTGTATTTAAGGAAGGGGATGGCCGAGAAGAAAAAGGATGGCCTCGAGCAGTCAAAGGCATTTACCAATTATGGAGTTTCACTCATGCAGTACTCCATCTGCTCAAGAAGGACTACAAAACATCAGAGAAAGTCGAATTCATGCATAGACACAGTCAGATCATAGCAGAGACTCCATCAGAGAGTTAAGGTGGTTGGTGGTCCATTATGACCCCTCCACGCATAGCACAATAGAATATCTTTGTAAACAAACTCTATATATACCCAGAAAACAAATGTAATCAGGGTTGATGGATATTGTTTTGATGTAAGGTTCAACTTCTGGAGACTGTAACTACTGTGATACCTGCAGCGTCTAGTCTTCATTTTTAGGTAATGCAAGCTTCTTTTATTGTTAATTGCTCACTTTCCACTTCTTCTTTGTTCTAGGCTATGCCTGTTATGCATTTTTCATGTGCTCTTGATATTTAGCATTAGAGGGGCTGTTATCGCACCTATGTGTTAGAAACTAGTAGGTATCATTGAATATGTTTTGCAGGTTTCTGCTTGTTAGTGCCAGAGAGCTGTCATCCTGTCTGTGCATTAGGAAATAGATTTACAGACCTTTCTACTAGTTGCAGCCGGCCATCACATGGTCTTGTGCATCTGCTGGTGTGGTCAGTATTCTCCATGTTCACTTATTCCTCAAACTGTGAGTAATTGGTGGTCTAAAGCCTTGTAGTCTGGAGGTGTTCACCCATGTCTAGGGTTAAACATAGTAGAAGTGGTTATCTGGCTTGAATATGCATAATTCCTTCCATTCATCCACCTATTTCCAACATTTTTGTTGAGTTTGTAATGTTCCTGAGCATCTCTGAGATACAATCTAGGAGAGTTTCTTGGGGTGATAACAATCACCATCAGAAGTGATCAACATACCTGCAACAGTTCCATTTGAATATCAAGTATAAGAAGGGTAGCACCAATAATGTTGGAGATTTCCTGAGTCGACCACTGATCATGGTGTTAACCACTGTGCTCAACTCTTGTGGGTACGAGACTTCTGTTTGGCCAAGTCTCTATGAAAGTGACCTAGAATTCGGCCACACATAGCAGACACTCTTGGAGGGTCAACATATTCCAGATTTTCACCTCCAGGATACCCTGTTATGCCACCTGGGTCACCTTTGTGTTCCTTCAAGAGAGTGTGCCAAGATGATTTGGGAGGAACACTATAGTCGGGATGCTGGGCATTTCGGGGTCGAGAAAATGGTGGCAGTACTACAAAACAATTTCTACTCGTCGAACCTTCGACAAGATGTCGGGAAGTACATCAAATCTTGCACTGCCTACGCCATTGCCAAACCGACCATCAAGAAACAAGGATTATATACCCCACTGCCTACCCCTAGTTGACCATGGGAATGCATCTCCATGGATTACATGTCGGGCCTTCCTTCTACTAAGCATGGAAATGACTGTGTTTTTGTTTTCGTCGATAGGTTCTCGAAGATGGCCATTATGGCAGCCTGCAAGAACAATATCGCAACAAAATCCAATGCTAAACTCTTCTTTGAATGAGTGTAAGTACACTTTGGGATCCCACAGTCTATCATCTCATGTCGGGATAGTAGGTTCCTCAGTGGATTTCGATGTTGGACACCAAACTCACTAAGTCCACATCCTTCCATCCCCAAACTGATGGCTAGATAGAGGTTGTCAACAAGATGATCGTACATATTCTGCACTTGTACAACTCAAAGCATCCATGCACATGGGATGAAAGCATCCCCTATGTTCAACATAGCTATAACCGAGCTCTCCATAGCCCTTTTTATGTGGGCTTGGGATTCAAGCCACTATGTCCCGTTGATGTGGCCATGCCATTTGCAGCTACTCAGGCAGATTCAGCTCATGTCTAGTTCAAAATAGATAACGAAAATAGATTCATTGAGCACATCCATCATATCCTCCAATAGGTCCATGACATTTTGGAGAAATCAAATGCCAAGTACAAGAAATTACATGATCAACATCAAGTGCCACACAAGTTTCAGGTGAGCAACAAAGTCTGGTTGCATTTACAAAAGGAACACCTTACCAGAGCCTATCGGAAACTCAAACCACTCTGATATGGTCCTTACACCATTACCAAGGCTGTGTGGGACAATGCATTTGAGCTCATCATTCCCCCATTCCTTGGCCTGCACCCAGTGTTCAATGTGGATCGTCTTCATCCATACTTTCCACCATTACTAGACACATCCGACATTGTAGAATAGCTCACAGCAACAAAGTTAAATCTAGATTGCATGGAACAAGCTGCAACTAATTATATCATGGACACGCATGTCAACCACACTCACCAGCAGAAGATCCAACTGTATTGAGTTATCAAAGCAGGCCAACTCCTTCACCAGGGCAAGTGGCTCACAAGGGACCAAGTTCAGTAGAAGTTTCCTAATCTCATGGAGGAACTCAACACAATGGGGACCATTGCTTCCCAAGGGGGGAGGAATGATCCAAGTGGATATTGGTGGCCACCTACCATTTCCACTTGGACCCCCACCATTGCTTCTTTCAGTTTTTCAATTTCCTTAATTGTAGCACAGTTTACTATTTTTAGCAGTTTTTTGGTCCTACACTTTCGGAGTTGTTTTGAGGCCCTAAACGACGTTTTTTTTTTAAATCTACTGTCAATGATTTTATACCTAAAATTTTCTTTTTCAACGTAGTCCTCAGAGAGATCTTTCCAATGGGTTATCATGCACGTCAAACGGAGATAATATGACCAAGCCGCGACCCCGGGAAGTTGCCTGTCCAACTCACCCCAACGGGGCCCATAAACTCTTGGTGTTATATCTCCTCGGGTTAGGGTTTTGGCTGTTTAGGGTTTGCTCTTATTGTTCAATAATAAAAAGGCCCTTGAGCCTCATTGTAAGGCAGTTCAGAGGCATGTAGCCACCACATCTCTTCTCAGAGATAAGCTACCATCGCCTGAGCTAGTTTATTTCCATTTCTGTTTGTAAGCATATTTCAGTATTCTCCATTAATGAAATGAAGTATTATTTCTGTTGTATCTCTGTATTTGTGTTTATTTTTGTACTTTATTGCATTCCTGTTTAAATCTAGAGCAAGCTTCAACCCATTTTTTAGCATAATTAATGCAAACAAGATTGTACCTTTTTTGTCTTGATGGTGGATTAATTAGACCAACAAAACTAGAGCCCATTTATCAAAAGGTTCAAGGAGTACCTAAGGTGTTAGTTTCATTTCATCTGAAGGAACAATTTTCGCCATTCTTTGACAACTATCACATCTATTAACATATTTTTTGGCATCCTTGAAAAGGGAAGGAAAATAATATCCAAAGAGAAGGACTTTGTATGAATTTCTTTTATCAACAATGTGTCCTCCACATGGTTCATCATGAAAAGCCTTTAGTATATCTGGTACTTCATCTTCTCTGACACATCTTCGAATGATAAAATCTGGCCCTATTTTATATAATTCTCCATTTATCCATGAGTAAGATGCACTAATTTGAATTTCCTTTATTTTCTCTTAAGGAGACAAATATAGTGGTAACTTCCCTGTAGCCAAATAGTTAGCAATATCTGCAAACCAAGGAGATATAATAGATTCTACAAAAAGATATTCATCAGGAAAATTATCTTCTACATGTATATCATTATTATCATTTTGAATCCTAGATATAAAGTCAGCAACTGTATTTTTTTTTTCCACGTCGATCCAAAATAGTAATATTGAATTCTTGTAACAACAATAACCATCTTGTAATTTTTCCACTAGTGATTGGTTTACTCATTAAACACCTAATTTCAAAATGATTTGTATCTACAAAGGTTTCATAACGAGTGATGTAATGTGTGAATTTATTAATGAAATGGACAACAACTAAAAACTCATTTTCTATTACAGTATAATTTAACTCTGAAGGAGTCAAAAATTTACTGGTGTAGTAAATGACATGAGTTAAATCCTTTTGTCCTTGTATAGCTCCTAAATTTGTATTTGAAGCATCAGTTGAAATGTGAAAATGTAGTTTCCAATTTGGTCCTCTTAGAATGGGTGCATCAAAAATATTTTCTTTCAAAGTTTCAAAAGCTTTTTGGCAACCAAAATTCCAAATGAATTCACAGCCTTTTGTGAGCATATTTGAAAAGTGGAGAAGCATTTTTTGTAAAGTTTTATATGAATCGTCTATAGTAACTAGTAAAGCCAAGAAAAATTCTAACATATCTTTGACAAGTTGGAATTGATAATATAGAAATAACTTCTACTTTAGATGTATCCACTCTAATTCCATTCCCTGAAATACGGTGTTCTAAAACAATTCCCTTAGTAAATATCAAAGTAATTTCCATGGATAGTAAAATGATCCATATAAACTTCCACACAATCATGAATTAGGTCAGAGAAAATGCCTAAAACTTCCCTTTGGAATGTTTCAGGTGCATTACATAATACAAAAGGAACTACTCGATAGGCATAGGTTCTCCATGGACAGGTAATTGTGGTTTTATCTTGATCTTCTAGAGCTACTTGGATCTGGTTATATCCACTAAAACCATCCAAGAATGAGAAATATGTCTTTCCTTCCAATGTGTCTAAAACTTGATCTATTAAAGGAAGTGGAATATGATATGTTAAAGTGTCATTATTCAATTCCCTATGGTCAATGCATACTCTCCATTTTCCATTATTTTTAGGAACAATTACCAATGGTGAAACCCATTGGCTATCTGATATTGGATAAATGAAATTCAAATTAAAATGTTTGTGTAGTTCCTCTTTAACAATTTCTCTTAAATTTGGATTCATTCTCCTCTAAGGTTGTCGAAATGTTTTGGCATTTTCTTCAATGTAAATATGATGTATACAAGTATTGGGATCAATTCATTTCATTTCAGTGTATTCCCATGCATAGGGAGAGGAATGTTCTTGTAACATTTTTAATCAATCTTTCTTTTGAAATTCTTCCAGATTATTCTTGATATTCAATGTTTTTTCTGGAAATATTTCTATTGGAGAATTTCCAAACTTTTCCATAGAATGTAAAGATAATCGATGGGATGATAAATATTCAATATCACATTGTTATTGAAAACTTTGATTATACTCACAAAGCGAGCTGGGGAGCTTGCTTGATGGATGGGGAGCTGGAGCTGGAGCTTGGGAGCTGGGTGGGGAGCTGGGGCAGTTGAAGAATAAGCTAGAACATAGGCTATGGCAACGCTGAAACTCCTGTTTAGGGAATACCCGCAGCATAGGTACACTCAGACATACAGCTACAAAGGTACACTCCTCCATCCACCACTAAGATTCCTCAAGAAAATGGTTTGGAAGGGCAATGAGTAAGTTTTTGACAATCGAGCCCTCTCCTTAACAGTCGAGCGTTCGTTACCTCGTCGCTTGTCCGCATCGGGCAAGGGAGAAAGTCCTCACGCACGCAGGGTAAATAATGCACGAGCAATAGATTCTGTATATGAGAGTGCTACGATAGAACCAAATGACAAAGGTGAAGCTCTACGAAGAATATGAAGAAGACTCGCTATTTTTCATTAAATTCAAAATCTGTTCTTCATCTATTTCTCAAGTAACAAAGATTGGTCTTATTTCAATATCATCATCCATCCATTCTTCACTTTCTACATCTATTGTTTCTTTTGCAATAGGATATAATATGAATTTATTTGTTGAACTTCCATAAAAAATAAACATATCACCAGATCTACAACTTATAAAAGCATCAACTGTAGCTAACCACGGTCTTCCTAGAATCAATGGATGCCCTCCAAAATTACTCTTGGATGTTAGAATCATAAAATCAACAGGATACTCCCAAGAATCTAGGATACAAATATGTCTTCCAATACACCATCAGGTTTAATAACAAATTTGTCTGTTAATTGCAACAATGTAGGTGTACATTGAAGATTAGGAAGTTTCAATTGATTCATAGTGTGTTTACTCATGATGTTTATATCTACTCCTAAATCAGTCAATGTGTTTGAAATTTCGATACCATTGATATGTGTTTTCACAATGGGACTTCTTGGATCAAGATATTCCTAAATTGTTGTTTTTCCCATCATGATATCTGCAATTTTTCCAACTAATTGAATTATTTTGACTTGTTTTCTCTTTCTTCCTGATCTTTTAATACTTAACTCCCTGATTTTCTTTGAAAATATTGGTATTTTCTTGATAACTTGTAACAAAGGAATTTTTATGCAAACATTCTTTAGTTCATCTATCATATCATAATCATGCAATAAAATCTATTTTTCTACCCCTTTATCAATTTTCAATCTCTCGGGAAAAGGTGGTGTTTGGACAGATACTGAAGGTTGTTCTATGATGGGATTTGAGTTTGTTGGACTATCATCAGAATGTATAGGGGTGGTTTGTTTTTGAGATTTTTCTTCTTGATTAAGATATTTCTCTTTTTTAGAGAGATTCTCCTTTTCAGATTCCTGAATAACAACTGATGGGGACTTCTTTTCCAATATTCTACTAGATCTCAGTTGGACATGTTTAGATATAATGGAGTTATCATGTAGGTTTGGAAAATTTGTTCTTCCATATTGTAAAAAAGTTGTGAATTTATATTATTATTTGGATTTGGAAGTGTTTGGGCAGGCAATTGATTTGGTCTTTGAGGAAATGATAATGAAAGTTGTGGATTTGGATTCTGAGATTGAGTTGGTTGAACATGTTGAGGAAAATATTATGGTGGAAAAACAGGGTAAGGTTTTTGATATTGAGGATATTGAGGATATTTTCCATAATAATTTTTCCATCCTTGTGCCCAAGGTTGAGGCTAATATTTCCAAGGCATGGGTGCAGTCCAATTGTTTTGTGATGGTCGTGAAAATGCTAGAGTGTTAAAACCTTGAGTTATATTTGGTTATGAATTTTGCCACAGTATCTTAGCAATAAAACAAAGGGGATCTACCTGATTTGGTATTACTTCCTCTTGATAAACAACTTTAAGACCTGGTATTGAAGGATATTCCTTTGTATCATGATATTCTATATTACACTTTTAAAGTGAAGAGGGCATTATCTCCAAGCATGTTTTTTTCTACATTTGGGACAAAAGATTTATAAGGCAACATTTTCAGCCTTTTGCTTATTTTGTAATTTAATGGTATCTATATGTTCACTAAGACTCCCCAAAATGTTTCTTTTAAAGTTATCAAGAAAATGTGTAATTCAACCCTACTTATTGTCCGAGCTGAAGATTTTTTAATCCTAGACATGAGAACGTCTCTTGGATTTTTCCTAGGTCTTTCCTTAGCTCTTAAAATGTATATGCATTATTCAAAAATTTCTCCAAATGTTAACTGAGAAACATCTCCCTTACCCTCCAAAATGATAAGATCAATCCACTGATCTCTGATGGATTTTAATAAGAGAGCTTTCAAAGTTTCTTCATCTAATTCATGCATTTTAGCCCTTTTAACATTACAAGGAAATATTTCAATGAAATCTTCAATATTTTCATCTTCTTGTTGCATCATTTTAAAGACTTCATCCTTAATATTATGGGGCATACAGTAGTCCTTATATTTCTCTAAGAATGTAGTTTTCATTTCTTCCCATGTTTTTTTAGAATTTACTCCTAAGTCCATGAACCATTTTAATATTTCATCCTTAAGAGTTGTTGGAAACAATCTAAAATTTCAAGTGTCAAGCAAGTAATCATAAGATCTACATGTTGGAAATAATACTGAGAGGGGGGGTGTGAATAAGTATTAGCAAGTCAAACAATTTTTCATTTCCATAATCAGATTCATATATTCTATTTCAGTTAATGGAACTCACATGTATACGCAATTGTGTTTAAGGAAACTTGTGTATATCCTGCAAACTTATGATTCAGTTAATTCATCATATGTTAATCTTTAATCAGTGCATCAGAACCACATAAATAGTAACCAGGTGCAGTAAAAACAGAATAGACAATCACACACATGAACACAAGATATAAGGTGGAAACCCACTGTGGGTGAAAACCACCTACTGCAATCGTCTTAACTTCTTTTAATAATAAGAAAATTCTTTTTACAATTTTTGTACTGGTGCAGACTTATAGTAGTACACATGCTTCTACCTGTAGAAGGCTACAACTTTCTCTCATTCTCTAGCTTCTTCTGGAAGGGAGCTAATACCCCCTAGCTCTTGTACTATCTGATATGTTTACCAGCATGTAAGTGTCAACCTACAGAAGGATACAACCTTCTCTTTTCTTCTGGGGACCACGTTTCATTAATTTTTAGACTGGATCCACCAATAACATCATTTAATCATAAAATATATCTGCATCAACCAATCTCCTTTGCACCAACCACAACTGAATCAATCAATCACTTTGACAATCCTTCAATCTGATCTTTCAGAATGCTGTAACCAAAATATAGTAAGGAAAACCCAAACCAGAACCTAGAACACTGCAACAGCAAACACAAGCAGCTAAAACATATTTTATAAGGTATATTCTACTTCCATGTGTTGAACCTGCATATATACGCTCTTTTCTCAAGGTGAACCTACGTACAGATCTGCAAATCAACTTTAAGATGTATACACTGTTTTGATATGCAGAACAAGTGTGTATACTTGCCTTTTCTAAAGTGAACCTGTGTATAGATCTGTAAATGATGATTTAAACATTACAACAATTCTAGACTTCAGCTATACCCAGATCATCATATTTATAGACTACAACAGGCACCATTTATTCAGTTAAATGATCAAACCATATAAAGATACTTCACTTCAGGCCTTAAGATCTTGAACCATCATTAGATCTTATCCTTCATCAAGCGCTAAGGTTCATCCTTGGTTTAGATCCAGCTATGCACCATAACCCAATAAACTATACACTAGATCTTGCTCTTCATCAGATATTCAATACTTGAGTGCCTTGGCCTAATGATCTTCCCCTTCTTTTATAGTCTTAGGCCTTACTCAATACCATGGATGAAAACCACTTAGGACCAATACCTTGGACCCAATACCTGGGGTCAACACCTCAGACCAAATACCTTGGACCAATACCATGGATCAAAATACCATGGACCAAATACCTTGGACCAAAACTTAGTTTTCCAGGATATATGTGCCTTGCATTATATGAAAGTGTGTGTTTATGTATACGCAACTTGTATATAGTGAACATGCATGTATACACGGCTTGGCCAATGGTGAACCTGCGTATACATCTCTTTCTTCATTCTGATATGAACTTTGTGTTGTTAACTTGTTGAACTATGATCTGTCATCTGAGTGAGTTGCCATCAAGGACAACACCTGTGTCATAATGCTAACAATCTCCCCCTTTGGACTTGATGGCAACCCCAAGTCACTCTCCCCCTTTGTCATCAAGGGAAAAGGGTTATGCTCCCCCAGAGTACATGCTGAATTCTCTGATATGTTGAAGAGTGTTGATTGAGCTCCATGATCGAGTCTGTGCTCCCCCTGAATATAAGCGAGGTCTGCAAAAAGATATTCTAAAAGAAGAACACGACTCTATACATACATCATAAATGACCTTCCTATCACCAATGACTCATACATACATCCATCTCCCAACCAAGTGGGGATATACCAATTGTTTATACATGTCAAAACAAGAAACATTAGATCATCCATCTCATGCATAGTGGGATAACAAATTAGGTTGTTTCATGACCTTTTCATACAAATTATACATGACATATATAGTAGAGACCAAATATCTTCAACAAGACCATGATAGTTCTGTCAATTAGCATCCAGACAAGCAACCATGTTCTCCCCCTGAACCTGTTCCACCTGAATCAAACACAACTGTGTGAATCTATACCAAGATCTTCTAAGATAATGACCACAATGCATTATTAGAAGCATATGCTCCCCCTGAACCTGTGCCAGATGATCATTGTCAGATCTTATCATTTCATATAATAGAAGAGTTATCAAGGCATCATTATTAATCAGATATACATCAAGTTATCAACAACTCATGAGAGCCAACATATTTCCACATGTCATCCAGAGACTGTAACTATCATCAAGAAGAGTAGATAATTCACTGAACCATGTCAGACCCCTTTCTTCTTGAGTCTGGTCCACTACTTTTCTTCAAACCAACATATACGCGACTACGCTTCATGAAACTCGCGTATAAACACCTTTCTCTGGAACAGATAGGATTTAACAGCAGGATGATGCATTAACTACTCCCAGATTCTATCTGAGATATTCAAATGTCTCTCTGGGCAGTGGTTTGGTGAATATATTAGCAACCTATGCTTTGGAGGGAACATACTCCAATTTGACTTTTGTTCAAGCAGTTCTTCACGTAGAAAATGATATTTGATGGGTATGTGCTTGGTCTTGGAATGCATGACTGGATTCTTTGAAATACTGATGGCACTTGTATTGTCACATAGAATGGAGATGGGTGGAGTACATGTGATCTGAATGTCTTACAATGTTTGCATCATCCAAAGGAGTTGTGTGCAGCAAGATGCAGTAGCCACATATTCTGCTTTAGCTGTAGATAATGCAATTGAACTTTGTTTCTTGCTAAACCAAGATACTAATCTAGAACCAATATAGAATGCACCACCACTAGTGCTTTTTTTGTCATCAATGCTTCTTGCCCAATCTACATCTGTATATGCATGAAGTGTAAGATCTGTATCTCTAAAATACCATAAACCAAAATTCTGTGTTCCTTGCAGATATTTGAAAATCCTTTTGACTGCCTGAAGGTGTGATTCCTTTAGATTTTCTTGGAATCTTCCAACTATTCCTACTGCATGCATGATGTTTGGTCGGTTACCTGTTAGATAAAGAAGACTACCAATCATAGATCTCTAAGTTGGTTGATGTACTGCTGTTGATTCATCATTTGAGCTGAGACTGCATCCTGTTGCCATTGGGGTACATACTGGTTTAGAATCTTCCATGCTGTATTTTTTCAAGATCTATTTGAGATATTTGGTTTGTGATAGAAAAATACCATCTTTGTTTTGTTGAACTTGTAGACCAAGAAAATATGTAAGCTCACCAAGCACGGACATTTCCAATTCTTGCTGCATTACTGAAGAAAAATTCTGACTCATGGCTTCTTCATTGCTACCAAAAATGATATCATCAACATACACAACAAGTATTAGCAATTTATTATTATCAATCTTTGTATATAGATTTCTATTAGCTGATCCCTTTGAAAAACCTTGTTGATGGAGATATTTGTCAAGACGGTAATACCACCCTTGAAGCTTGTTTTAGACCATAGAGAGCCTTTCTAAGTCTGCATACAAGTTTTGCATCATTTCCAAGAATGAATCTGTCGGGTTGCTCAATATAGACTTATTCTTCCAAGTCTTCATTAAGAAAGGCAGATATTACATCCATTTGGTATACTTGAATTTCTGAAAACTAGAAAGAGCAAGGAACATTCTTATGGCTTCAAGTCTAGCAACAGGTGCAAAAGTTTCTTCAAAATCTATACCTTCTTGTTGAGCATATCCTTTACAAACAAGTCTAGCCTTATTTCTAATAACTTCTCCATTTTCATTCAGCTTGCTTTTGAATATCCATTTAGTTCCTATGATATTCTTATCATGAGGTCTAGGAACTAATTCCCAAGTATTATTCTTTTCAATTTGCTCAAGTTCTTCATTCATGGCCTTGACCGAACATTCATCTTTGCATGCTTCATTAATATTTTGAGCTTCAGTGGAGGATAGCAAGGATAGATAGCTTGAAGCTTCTGTAATAGTTCTTCATGTCTGCACACCTGCCTCTTTCTATCCCAAAATTTGAGTCTCTGGATGATTTTTCTAAACATACCTAGAAAAAATCTTCTCTTCTATTGTTATCTCTTCTTCTGGTGCTTCATTGGTTTCTTCTTCAGAATTAGTCTGATTTGATGTGGGAGGATAATCCTCATCTTCTTCATAATCTTCGGTTTTTTTTTTTTTTTTTTTTTGTATGCTTCATCAATGACAACATCAATACTTTCAATAATTTTCCCAAGTCTTTTATTATAACATTTATATCCTTTACTTCAGGAAGAGTAACCAAGGAGAATACCTTCATCTTCTCTGGGTTCAAACTTACCAAGTTTTTCATCAGTCCTTTTGATGTAACATTTTCTTCCAAAAAGTTTGAAGTATTTTATAGTAGGGGTCTTACCATACCAAAGTTCATGTGGAGTTTGAGTGTTGTTTACTCAAACATTTGCTTGGTTGAGAATAGTGATGACAGCGAATGCAGCTTCACCCCAGAACGTTGCAGGAGTTCCAGACTCATTTAGCATAGCACGAGCCATTTGTTGAACAGTTATGTTCATCCTTTCTACCACTCCATTTTGCTAAGGAGTCCTTGCGGTGGAGAATTTCCGTTTTATTCCATGTTCTTCACAAAAGTCAAAGAATTCATCCGAGGTAAATTCCCCTCCTCGATCCGATCTGAGGCATTTGATTTTGCGATCTGATTCATTTTCAACCAAAGCTTTGAAGGCTTTGAAGTTTTCAAATGCTTCATATTTATGCTTTAGAAGTCCTATCCAACACATTCTGGAGAAATCATCAATGAACAATATGAATTATTCTTCTCCACGAGGTGAATTTTTCCTTGATGGTCCACATAAATCAGTATGAACAAGTTCAAGAGGCTTACTAGCTGATCCTTCCTTTTGAAGGAAGTGCGATCTAGTTTGCTTACCAAATTGACATGATTTGAATATTGTATTTTCTGTAATGATGATATTAGGAAGATCACGAATAACCTGGAATCTTCATGCTTTTCTTATTTGAGAGAAGCTTAGATGCCCCAATCTTCTGTGCCATAGCCAGTGTTCATCATTTTTACTTAGATAGCACTGTTTTTGTCCTCTATTGAGTATGTATAAGTTGTTTGGAGTTCTTATACCTTTGATCACGGTTTCTCCTATATCAAGCTCACGAACAACACATCCATTTGATCAAAATACTACTTCATTTCCTTGATCACACATTTGACTGACACTCAACAGGTTATGCTTTAGACCATCAACATACATAACATTCCTAGCTTTAAATTTTTCTTTTAAGAAAACAGAGCCTTTACCATTTATGACAGCAGGAGTGTCATTTCCAAATGATACCTTCTTTTCATTTTCTAAGGCATTATATGAATGGAGTTTTTCTTTGTCACCTATCATGTGTTTTGAGCATCCACTGTCGATGTACCACTAATTTTATTGTCCTTCTGCATACAAGGCTATAACACATCTTTCTGTTTGTGGCTCTTTCTTCTTCCATATTTTGGGACTTAATGGATTTTTCTCCTTCTGAGATGTTTGCCGAAATTTACTCTTGCATTCCGATTCTTCATGACCGAAGTTGTTGCAGATAGAGCATTCTATTTCATTTTCAAGAAGAGAAAAGTTATTTTAGGACCTTTTCATGATCCCTGTCACATTCCTTCGTGCTTCTTTAGTCATGATGGTCTTGTAAGCAACACATTGAGTAGCTTTGTGTCCAAAGTTATGACATAAAAAACATTGGCCATTAAAGAAGTTCCTGCGATTATCGAATCTACTGACCTGGTGATTGTAGTTTCTATTGATATTCATTCTTGAGCCAAATTGAGTATGATTTACCTGAGGTTAGTTGTAGCTTCTATTCATCCTTGAAGTAAATTGAGCCTAATTTACCTGGTGATCTGCTTTATGCCTTTGCTGATGATTGTCAAACTGTGCACTGCTCTTTGCTGCATCAAGATAGCTTTTAGTGGAGGTTGACGACTTCTATGCTTGAAATGCTTCTTTAGTATATCCAAGACCTATCTTTATCAGAGGAGAACGCTGCACTTTGATAGTTTCATTTAAGGTTTCTAATATCTTAGCAAATCTAAGATTGATAGCTTTTGTTTTCTCAATATCCTTTCTTAGACCCACAATTTCACATTCTAGTTTTTCATTGTGTTTTTCTCTTTCAGCAAGCTGGAATGTCAAAGTATCTATAATCATATCCTTTTCTTCTAAATAGATTTTGAGTTTAGAGATTTCTTCATAAAGGTCATCTTCATTGAAAGCATCCAAGAAATCATCATCTTCAAAAGCCATCAGAAGTCTATAGTCATTACTATTTTCATCTTCATCACTAATTGATAAACCATCTTTATCTTCATGCGTATAGTAGCTCTTCTTACTTACACTTTGTTTTCTATTCCATTTTGCAGATTCCTTACCTTTATCAAACTTATCTTTATGAGGACATTTGGCAGCATAATGACCGACTCTTCCACAAGCAAAATATTTGTAAGGTAGTTTACCTCTGAATCTCCCAGAACCCCGTTGAAGGTTCTTGAAAAAGTTTGCTTCTTCTTCTCCTTATGAAATATGTCCTGATTCATTGCGTTCTTCTTTTCATGAAGCTTTAAATGCAGCCTCTCTCATATCTGATGGACCTCCTTTCCTCATCTCGAAAGCAGTTAAGATTCTGTGCAGCTGTGTCAGAGTAATAGTTTGAAGATCCTGCTTTTCTTCTATGGCAGATACTTTTGATTCAAACTTAGCAGACAAGGATCTTAAAACCTTTTCAACTAAAGTAACTTCTTTTATCTCTTCACCCAAATTCTTCATGCAATTAAAAATCTCATCTATACATAAGAAGTAACTAGTTATACTTTCATCATTGTGCATTTTGAGAGTTTCATATTGACTTCTAAGAGTTTGCAGTTTTGCACATTTTACTTGTGAGTCTCCTTCATAGCTTAGAACGATTTTGTACCATATTTATTTGGCATATTTGAGCTGCATAACTTTGACAAATTCTTATTGTGACAGACTTCCCAATAATGTATTGACAACTTTGGCATTAGTTTCATATTGCTTTTTACCTACCGCATCTGTAAGAATTACTGATGGAAATGTATATCCTCCTTCCAAGATTTCCCAAACATCTGTTCCAAGAGATTGAAGATAGGTTGTGGTTCTTACCTTCCAATAAACAAAGTTGCTTCAAAGATTGGTGGTCTGATGGATCCCTCTCTTTCTTGATTACTCATGATGATGGATCTTCCTTCAAGCGATCAAGCTTCTTCTGAAGGACCTACTCTGATACCAATTGTTGGAAATAATACTAAGAGGGGAGGGGCGGGGGTGGGGAATCAGTATTAGCAAGTCAAACAATTTTTCATTTCCATAATCAAATTCATATACGCTACTTCAGTTAATGGAACTCGCGTGTATACACAACTGTGTTTAAGGCAACTTGCATATATCCTGCAAACTTATGATTCAGTTAATTCATCATATGTTGATCTTTAATCAGTGCATCAAAACCACATAAACAGTAACCAGGTGCAGTAAAAACAGAACAGATAATCACGCACATGAACACACGATATAAGGTGGAAACCCATTTTGGGTGAAAACCACCTGTTGCAATCGTCTCTATCTCTTTTAATAATAAGAAACTTCTTTTTACAATTTTTGTACTGGTGCAGACTTATAGCAGTACACAAGCTTCTACCTATAGAAGGCTACAACCTTCTCTCATTCTCTAGCTTCTTCTAGAAGGGAGCTACTACCCCCTAGCTCTTGTACTAGCTGATATGTTTACTAGTACGTAGGTGCTGGCCTACGGAAGGCTACAACCTTCTCTTTTCTTCCAAGGACCACGTTTCAAAATTTTCAAACTGGATCCATCAATAACATCATTCAATCATCAACTATATATGCATCAACCAATCTCCTTTGCACCAACCACAACTAAATCAATCAATCACTTTGACACGCCTTCAATCTGATCTTTGAGAATATAATAACCAGAACCCAAGCTAGAACCCAGAACACTGTAACAACAAATAGAAGAAGCTAAAACATATTTTGTAAGGTATATGCTACTTCCATGTGTCGAACCTGCATGCATATTCTCTTTTCTCAAGGCAAACCTGTGTACAGATCTGCAAATCAAATTTAAGATGTATATGCTATTTTGATATGTAGAACAAGCGTGTATACGCGCCTTTTCTAAAGTTAACCTACATACAGATCTATAAATGATTATTTAAACATTACAACAATTCCAGACTTCAGTTATACCCAGATCATCATATTTACAGACTACAACATGTGCCAGTTATTCAGTTAAATGATCAAACCACATAAAGATACTTCACTTCAGGCCTTAAGATCTTAACCCATCATCAGATCTTATCCTTCATCAAGCGCTAAGGTTCATCCTTGGTTTAGATCCAGCTATGCATCATAACCCAATAACCTGTACACTAGATCTTGCTCTTCATCAGATATTCAATACTTGAGTGCCTTAGCCTAATGATCATCCCATCCTTTTATAGTCTTAGGTCTTACTCAATACCATGGACCAAAACCACTTAGGACTAATACCTTGGACCCAATACTTGGGGTCAATACCTAGGACTAGATGCCTTGGACCAATACCATGGATCGAAATACCATGGACCAAATACCTTGGACCAAAACTTAGTTTTCCAAGATATACATGCCTTGCATCCTATGAAAGTGCGTGTGCACGTATACACGACTTGTATATAGTGAACATGTGTGTATACGTGGCTTGGCCAATGGTGAACCTACGTATACATCTCTTTCTTCATTCTTATTTGAACTTTGTGTTGTTAACCTACTGAACTGTGGTTTTTCATTTGAGTGAGTTTCCATCAAGGACGACACCTATGTCATAATGCCAACACTACATAAGACTTCAAACTCAAAGAGAAATGTTTCAAGATCTTCACTTCTTAATCCATGAAAATTTGCAAGGATGGAGAGTGAGTTGTTTTTCATTTTTGTTGTTGTATATTCATCAAGGATAGGAAATATAAAAGGTTTTGGATCTCCTCTAACTCCTTCTCTCCCTCTTCCTCCACCTATTCCACCTCTTAATCCTCCCCTATTTTCTCCTCTTCCTCTTCCTCCTCCAATCGTAGGTTGTTCGCCATTGATATTATGTACATGTGATTCCCCTTCTCTGACCATTTTAGATTCTTCAAAAATAATATAGGGTTCCAAAATTGGCTTTTAGAATTCCTCTTCTAGTTCTTATGCTTCTTCTATCAATGGTAAGTTAAAATAAGTTTATTCTTCCTCTTCTTCACTAGGGATTTCTATTTCTTGTCCTAGAAGTTTCTCTATAGTTGAAGATAGGAAAATTACTCCTTCTATTGGAGATGTAGGATCCTCTTCTTCTATTACTGCTTCAGTTCATGCGGTTGGTGAATCTCTAGGTTGGATTTCGGATCTAAGTACCTCATGAAGTTTATGTCTTCCTAAAAATGATGGAATGTGATTTTGAGTGGGTGTTGTGGAACTATGAGGGTCGTGGTGGGGTGAGTGATGATGTTGGAATTAAGATTTTACCTCTACCTACAAATCTACCTCTAGAATCTCTTTCCCTATGCATATCATTTTATTTTTGTTTTTTTTTTTTAAGTAAAAAGAAAAGACTCCTATATACACTTCCCTGAAAACGACGCCAAAATGTTTAGTGATTTAATTGATCTTAAATTACTTACATGAATTATCAACTAGGGCTAGTAAACTGATGAAGTGTAAGTGCATTGTATGTGCTAGAAGTCTTTGGCTATTCACAGAAATTATAAATTAAATTGAGTTATTGAAATATAAATTCTAAAATAAATTAAGTTATGGAAATGTACATGAGCAATTTAGTTATTCCTAGAAAATAACATTATCTCTACAATGATGATCACATTGTCTGCTTTCAAACAAAACTACTTCTACTTATAATATTCCACACTTTACTTTAAAATATAAATCTCACACTTGTATAAAGGTAAATCAATCTCGCACTTTACATAAATGAAAATAAATCCATACTTTTCTTAAATGAAATTCACACTCTGTTGCAGAAATGAAAACTGCTCTCACTTAAGAAATATCATGTTTAAATAAAATCACACATTTGCATGAATAAAAATTACACTTGCATGAAAAATGAAATGAAACAAAGTTATGCTTAAAACACACTCACACTTACTTGAATTAATGATCACACATGCTTGAATTTAACAACTAATTATGCAAATAAATCTACTCTCTAAGATGAAACTCTATGTCAAACTAGATCACTCTTGCTAAGCTTTATCCATGTGCATGCAAAATTTGAACAATAATAATGATTAGCACAACGATTTTAATGTAATTTTCAAATAAAATTGAAAACATAAATACTCGATTGAATAAACATAAATCCACAAGAATATAAGGCTAATAGCTAACTGTTAAAACAAAACAAGAATCCTTGCTATCTCAAGGGGGGCCTCCACGAGAAGCAGGGAGTCTCTACGTTATTGATCAAGAACGTTAACCACGCATTGAGAAAATGAAGTGATTCTTTTTAAAAACATAGTATCAAATAACAAAGCTTAAGTCTCACTGTCGTGTTCACTATCACTGTTTTCATTTCTACCGAGAGGCATATTTATAGAACTCATGGAAATTAATTGTTCATAGCTATGCGCCAAATCCCTATCAACAGAAACCAAATTTAACATGCAAAGATAATATTGCATAATTCGCTTATGATTTTCTATTATGAAAGAAAATAATGACCCACAAATCTCATTCTTTCTCACCTGTTGCTGATTACGAAGGTTGACGTTTCCTTTGACCACATTCCTAGGACCTATTTCCATCGATCTGGTTCATGAGAATAGGAGGAAATCGTTGAGTGCTTCAGTTTCCACCTATCCATATATTTTGCCTCCCAGCTGGCACCTATCAAACCATGGACTTGGTTGTAGAATCATGTATTGGCTGCAGAATCATCATAATTTGGTAGTTGAAGTAAACATTAAACTAAATAACAAAGAACATTGTCAATTTATGAAATAAAAGACAATTGTATACCTGCCATGTTATAATCTCTGTAACTTGATGCCTAATGTGTGATTATGAAGGTCAAAAAGAAATATATAGAGTGAAAAAGGGTGTCAAAAAGAAGCAATTTTGAGGCGCAACAATGCTTTACCATCATATTGTTGCATGTTCCAATTCCTTTCACTGTTGTTGCTAACATTCTAGTAGCGAGTTCCAACCACCCAAACCAAGCATTTTCCATGCTTTCCTATACCAAGCACATAATTGTCGTTAGGTTCAAAATTAATTGAAATAAATTCAAATCATACCTCATTAGTATCTCGTTAAGAAGGGACACCTATAATTTTGTTTACTTCCTGTCACAACAAGTCAAACTAGCTCTTCGATCAAATCATCATGTATAAACATATTACATCGAGTTAGCTCAAAACTCCACCATACTAAATCAGAATCATAGTGTTAGAGTCCTATAATAATAGGATTCATAATTTTGAATTGACTATGGTTAAGTCTTGTAATATTGTACATACCTTTGCTTTCTGTAAATGTTTTCCATATTAAAATTAAAAAATGTGAAGAGGGTATGTCCTAAAAGAAATATCAAAGGACAAAAAGAATAAGAAAAGATCAAAAAAATGAAAAGATATAAACCCCAAACAGAAACAGATCATGAAAGTGTGCGAGTCCAAGTGCCACTACTCTTCACTTTATTGTCTAAAATAATGGTTGTGTGCAGCTTGTCATACATGCCACAACCCATGATAGTCAAACTATTTAATCTTGACTACTTCATGCTTTAAATTTCCTTTTTATAGTTAGAGAATAAAGATCTAGCCAAACTGTTTAATCTTGGCAGATCAGTAGAGAGGTAGAGAAATAAAATGTGCTCATAAGCTTAATCTAAGCCATTGGAAGATATAAGGTTAGAATTACATAGTTTACTTTTCAAAAGAAAAAGGAAAGGAAAGGGTCTGCTAGCTTAAATGCACCCAAAAAAGTGAAGAAAAAAATGTTAGGGTAAGTAAAAGGGTAAGTACAACAAAGGTTGCAGAAAGTAAAAATTTGATTGAAGCATAAGAACATCTATCATGTTTAATCATGTATTTCAGTGTGCAGGAGTAGTTATGAAAGTAAAAGGATGCTTATAAGCTGATTTGGTTAACTTCCCCTTCATTTCATTTCACCCCCCACTAAATACTTACTTGTTTCCCCTATTACCCCTTCATTTGTTATGAGGACACCTCTTCCCTTCATTTTCACCCTTGCCCCTTGGTTTCATACATTCCCTAGCAAATTACCCCCCAAATTCATTCCCCTACCCAAAAACCAGTTTTCCCTAGTGTGAAACCCATTCCCCTTAAAAAGATCATTTTCCCCTTATTGATTTTCCCTAAAAACCCAATAAAAACCTTTATCCTAAGTTTAAATCCCCCACCACCCGCATTACTTTATTAACTCCCCCATTTCTATATTTCCCAACAAAACCCCCAAAACCCTTTTAAACCATAAAACCCCATATTTCCTAAGTTTTGTCTCCCTCCCGCTTATTTAAACTAACTCCACAATTCACATTTTCCCCGACTATAAACCTTTTAACCCACCACCCTGGTGTGGTTAACAAGTCCCCAACTGTATTTTAACCCCGGTCCCACTACATATAACCCGTTCATTATACCCCTAATCCCATTGATTCATTAATTAATTATAGTTTAGTGTAATTAATTCCCTTGGGCCCCACAAATCTCCGCCCCTGCTCCCGCCGCGCAACTTCACCGCGTGACAGCCGTTAGATCTGTCACCCCCAGATCTGGCAGCACGCATCCATATCACATTCATTCACCTCCCGACCTTTACCCACCTAGGAGCACGTGAGATTCGTGGTTTTTCTTGGGCCCCTTTTGGCTATGTGGCATCTCCTCGTTAACTCGCGTGCTCTCAGGAAAATACCACCACACTCCAAAAAGTGGTGTGATGAGAAATGAAACTGCCTCCTCGCATAAGCCCAAAACCATCATTGTCCATTATGAAATTCCCCACCAATTTCTAACCGTTGCTGGTTAAAAGGAAAAAGACGCCCATTTTCACCCTTTTTCACTCAATTTCTCTATGAAAGTTTCCAAGACTTCCTGTGCAAACCCAAATTTCTACAACCGAATTCAACCGCCGAGTACACCCCGAATGCCTAATTCAGCCATCCATAGCATAACCAAAGCCACATTACCCTTTGCGGCCGCCATCAAAAACATTTTGCAGTCTGAACCTCAAATTCCAAGTATTTTGATAGCAAACCAGAAAGGGCCCTCTCAAATTCAAGAATGTACAGTTAATTCAAACATTAAAGTAATTGAATTTAACTAATTTCCCTTGAATTGAGAGTATTTCCTGATGAATACCTCAACCCCTCACCTGGACATTGACCATTTGGCCCTAACAGACAGGGATTTCCAAATAAAGGATACTGCGAATCTAGCCAACCTTCTGAAGCTCCACTGCTGGAGTAAAGATAGGTTCCTAAACCATGCTGATGACATCAACCTTTGGGAATCCAATTTTCCCAAGTATATATTCCCAGAAGTTCACCCATTCCTAGACATTTTACATTTGTATCATGCCTAATATATCCCTAGCCAAAGGGATATTCTTGCCCCAAGCCATGAGTTATTATTAACCATTACACATGAGTCAATCAACAAAATGCTTCAAATCTAGTCTAGCCCCAATCTAACCCTTCTATCCATTGGAAACCTGTTGGACCTATACATCACACTAGACCCAGTCAAAATCAAGCAAATCTTCCTAAATTTTATCATTGAAGACCGCCATACTCCTACAGATACCCCACCCTATGCTGCCACCTCTTTCTCAGAGACTGCCAGGCACATAATCACCATGCTCTCATGCATCCTTGGATATACCACATATGAGCATGGCGATGAGGTCATATTGGCTTTATTTTCCATTTTTACTCCAGGCAAGCCTCCTACTATCATGTTTGATTATGCTCAGTTCATTGAAGACAGAATGCATGAACAATTCACTAGACTTCCCACTGAAAGAGTTTTCAAATACTCTTCAGTGTTGTTTCATATGTTCTTGTATTACCAGATAGATAAGTTCCCTGTGAGGCTCTAGAAATTAGACACCAAGGGAAAGGAGAGATCAGTCATCTACTGGACACCCTTAGTCCATATGTTTTCCATAGTATTCACCTACAAAGACTTCATAGACTCCTTTGTATACCCTGTCATGAACATGGTGACTTCTAAGACTCGGCCTAGAATCAGCCCAGAGATCAAGAGAGTATTACAATTGGCAAAGAACAACAAGGTGGGAGACTGGTACCTCTACGACAACCACACTGAGATCAAAGTCTATGGCTACCAATTAGCCCCCTATAAGTTGCCCAAATACCTCCCTATGAGGATATTTTCTCTTGAATACTTAAAACAAATCATCAACTCTGATGAGCTCCACTTCCTAGCTTATAGGAAGAAAACCAAGTTCAAAGTGAAAAACCAATTGAGCCCATTCATTTGCAACAATAGAGAGGCTAGACCAGAGGCTGACACTTTACTACAAAAGATGAAGTTCAAAAACAACTTCATATGGCAATATGACCCTCAGGAGGTTATAACCAAACTTAGACTCAAGGTCAAGTTGGGAGCATACATCCACCACCCAAGACCTAAGACTGAACAATTTGCTAACTAGGACGAGTGGGTGGAGAACACATTGATTGATATGGACAACACTATTGTGGATGTAGAGAACACACTCATTGATCTTGAAAGACAATTTGATCACAACTCTTTCCTGCAGGTTCTAGAACAAGGGGAGCCAATGAACATTCCTCCTATCCTTCAGACCCCATCCAATGAAGAGAAGAATCCTAAGAGGAATAGGGAGGAGGCATCTAGCTCTGCCATGGAGACTACTGATGAGCTGTTTGAGCCAAGCAAGAGGCCCAAGTTGAATCCTGTCTTTGAACATGAGGAGAACATTGCATCAGAGGAAATAATTGACACTAAGGCAATGGGGCAAAGAAGTAAAGAAACAACTGAAACAACTGCATCAGAGGAAACACAACAGCCATCAACCTCCAACACATAGATGATATAGAGACAACAAAATATGGAGGTTTCTTCCTCTGTTAAGCCAGCTGACAAGGAAAAGGATATCAAATATATATTCAAAGAGATAAATATGAGGAATGAAAATTTGAAAGAAGAGACATATGCCCAATACCTCAAGCTTACACCACCAAACCAAACCAGACTGATGTCAACCTTTGACATCAAAGCAGGAAAAATGTAGGTATCATTTTTGCAGCCCACTATGTAGCAATAGCGGACTTCAAGAAGACAAATTTTGAGGTGTTGGCCAGGGATGCTCATCCCATTGATTAGATAGAGTTTCATAAGCAGGCTGGAGAAATGATTTACTCCACCCTTAGAGAAAAGGTCATAGATGCTTTTAAGCTGAAAGATTCATTGGATAATGTGACATCCAAATTCAAGCTCGAGAAGGCCTCCTCATGGGCCAAAGACACTAGGATAAAATCCTTGGAGGACTTGATCATTGAACTAGGCCATGACCCAAGTGATGTTAAGGCCACAGAGAAATTAATCAAGAAGAAGAATGAATACATAGCATCCCTCAAGAAACAACTTAAGCTACCTCTTTCACAACACCCACAGACAAAGGAGGTCTTGAAAAGTTAGAGAAAACATGAAGAAATGATGGACTTAATGTTGCAGCTGAATGATCAGTTAAAGGAGATGGAGAGAGAATTGGATAGCTTGATGGAGCTCAAAAAAACTAGTCTGGATAATGCTCCTACAACTTTCATTCCAACAATTACCACTGTTGTACCTTCTACATTGGTAGCATCCTCAGCTCATCCTTAGCTCCCACTGCTCCAATGGCCACTACACTACCAGCTACTACATCAGCAACAGGATCAACAACAACATGCTTCACAGGAGATGAAGCAAATAGGTTTGTCAAAGAAATGGAAGAAATGTCCATTCAGACCACTGAGATGAACATACTTAAGGAGAAAGTCGTCGTCCTAGAGACCGATTAAAAATTAGCCCAAATCATGCATAGAGAAGAACAACAAAAGGCCACAAGGATGACTGAAAGAATCAAAAGCCTGGAGAAAGAACTGACATTGGGTGAGCCTCTAGGTCAGGCTAAGTAGAAACTATGGGCCAATATCATTGACTCTGTCAATGATATTTAGCCATCCATTCAGGTTATTTTTGAACAGATTGATTTGATAAAGCAGGCTACAGAAGCCATTCAGAGAGTCAAAGAAGAACTTGGAGATATGCTAGAGGAGGCAACAAGGATCATTCATTTCCTCAACTCCAAGAAAAAGTATGAGAACTAGAGATACCTGAAAGGACAGGTACAATTTTGGAAGTTAGAGGAGTCCTCACTAAGAGGAATTTGATGTTGAACTTGGAGGATAAGTGTTAAACCATGCAACTAGCTGTTGACAGGTTCATGGTTAAGTTTGAAATTTTGAAGGAAAAGGGATTACCTAATCCCTTAGTTATAAATGATAAGCTAATGATATAGGAAGATTACAATAAGAAGATTAGGGAAGTGGCCAGAGATCAGGTAAACACTTCATACATGAAGGGCATACCAAAAGGCAAAGTATTGTACCAAACATTTGAAAACTTGTTTTACCTCTAGCATGAGGTAAAACACCTTTTTATTAATAAGCCAACTTTTGCCAAGTATACAGAGGGAGACGAGATACACCAAAAAATGCTCAATATCCAATTACCAGATGCAGATACATGGGAAAAACTCAATGATTTACTGTAGTAAATACACAGTAAAAAGTAAAACATCAAAGTAAAAGGATATTGACAGGTCAGCAAGGTTAAATTGTATTAGATGAAAGGTTAAAGTGAAACAGAACATCCAGTGTGAAGACCAAATAGCCAACCAGCTTAAAGGGAAAAAGATCAAAGAGCAAAGAGAGCAGAACCTAAATAACAGGGACAGCAAGTAGTAGTTCAATCACTATCTCTATCTTCTTGCATGAATATATTTCTTTTTCATAGATTAGTTCTCAATGCAGTTTGAGATATTTTTTAATTCCTTTTTGTATAAATACTTCATAATTCGAAGTATTAGGTGTGGATTATTTTACATTTGTAGAGTTATTTTGATCTTAAAACCTAAGGGTGATTGTACCACTTTCAAGTCAATAGACTGGAGCAAGTAATAAAAGTATTTCACTACAGGATTCATGAGATGAGCTATTTGCAGTGAAGTATCTTCTTTTTTTTTTATTTTGTTACCTTCTTATGTGTTTCATAATCTTACATGTGTTCTAAATTTGAATGAATTCGCTGGAGATATCACTCAGAATTTGTGTAAGTACACTCTATTTTGCACAGTTAGTCATTTACATGTTTTCCCCTGATACCCAGATTTGAGAACCCTTAATTGCTCTCCCATCCCGGTTGATTTCTTTCATTCCTTCCAGAGTCCAGCCTAGGGAACCCTTAATTGCTCCCTGGATCTGATTTGAAACCATTTCACCATTTAGCCTTTGAGATCTGCAATAACTCATCTATCTTGCCCTATAGACACTGTTTTTAGAAATAAATCCAGTCTTGTTTGTCTGACATTCAACCCCATAGCCCAATGGTATAAGCAACCCTCTATTCATCTAAGTAAAGTGACCCCCCCACCAAAATTCAAACCAAAACCCAAGTGCAAACAATAACTAGCCTAAAATTATCTTAACTAAAACAAAGTTAAATTATAAAGAGAGAGCCCTCTCTGAGCATCAGGAAGGCTAGGTCCTGATATACAAAAGTGATTTGTGGTTACCTTTGAAGTTAAATAAGGAAGAAAAGTCAAAGGTAACCACAAACCACTTTTGGAGATCGGGACCTAGCTTTCTTGATGCTCAGAGAGGGCTCTCTATTTATAATTTAACTTTGTTTTAGTTAATATGATTTTAGGCTAGTTATTGTTTGCACTTGGGTTTTGGTTTGAATTTGGGTGGTGGGATCACTTTACTTAGATGAACAGAGGTTTGCTTGTACCATTGGGCTATGGGGCCAAATGTTAGACAAACAAGACTAGATTCAGTTCTAAAAACAATGTCTACAAGGAAATATAGATGAGTTACTGCATATCTCAAAGGCTATTGGTGAAAATGTTTCAAATCAGATCTAGGGAGAAATTAAAGGTTCCCTAGGCTGGACTCTGGAAGGAATGAAAGAAGTCAACCGAGATGGGAGAGCAATTAAGGGTTCTCAAATCCGGGTATCAGAGGAAAACATGTAAATGACTAACTGTGCAAAACAGAGTGTACTTAAACAAATTCTGAGTGATATCTCCAGTTAATTCATTCAAATTTAGAACACATTTAAGATTATGAAACACATAAGAAGGTAACAAAATCAAACAAAGAAGATACTTCACTGCAAATAGCTCATCTCGTGAATCCTATAGCGAAATTCTTTTATTACTTACTCCAGTCTGTTGATTTGAAAGTGTTACAATCACCCTTAGGTTTTAAGATCAAAATAACGCTACAAATGTAAAATAATCCACAGCTAATACTTCGAATTATGAAGTATTTATACAAAAAGGAATTACAAAATATCTCAAACTGCATTGAGAACTAATCTAGGAAAAAGAAATATCTTCATGCAAGAAGATAGAGACAGCTATTGAACTGTTGCTTGTTGTCCCTGTTATTTAGGTTATGCTATCTTTGCTCTTTGATATTTTTCCCTTTAAGCTGGTTGGATGTTTGGTCTTCACACTAGATGTTTTATTTTACTTTAACCTTTCATCTGATACTCTTTCATCCAGTACACTTTAAACTTGTTGACCTGTGAATATCCTTTTACTTTGTTGTTTTACTTTTTGCTGTACATTTATATTTTTACTATGTATTTACTATAGTAAATCATTGAGTTTTTCCCATGTATCTGCATCTGGTAATTGGATATTGAGCATTTTTCAGTATATCTCATCTACCTCTGTATACTTGGCAAAAGTTGGCTTATTAATAAAAAGGTGTTTTACCTCATGCTAGAGGTAAAACAGGTTTTCAAATGTTTGGTACAATAATTTACTTGTTGCTATGCCCTTCATCGATGAAATGTTTACCTGATCTTTGGCCACTTCCCCAATCTTCTTATTGTAATATTCTTGTATCATTAGCTTATCATTTATAACTAAGGGGTTGGGTAATCCTTTTTCCTTCAAAAGTTCGAACTTAACCATGAACCTGTCAATGGCTAGTTCCATGGTTTGACACTTATCCTCCAAGTTCAACATCAAATTCCTCTTAGTGAGGACTCTTCTATCTTCCAAAATTGTACCTGTCCTCTCAGGTATCTCTAGTTCTTGCAGCTCGTACTTGTTCTTGGAGTTAAGGAAATGAATGATCCTTGTTGCCTCCTCTGGCGTATCTCAAAGTTCTTCTTTGACTCACTAAATGGCTTCTATAGCCTACTTTATCAAATCAATCTGTTCAAAAATAACCTAAATGGATGGCCAAATATCATTAATAGAGTCAGTGATATTGGCCCACAGTTGCTTCTTAGCCTGACCTAGAGGCTCACCCAGTGTCAGTTCTTTCTCCAGGATTTTGATTCTTTCAATCATCCTTGTGGCCTTCTGTTGTTCTCCTTTATGCATGATTTGGGCCAATTTGTAATCGGTCTCTAGGATGGTGACTTTCTCCTTAAGTTTGTTCATCTCAGTGGTTTGAGTGGACATTTCTTCCATTTCTTTGACCAGCCTGTTTGCTTCATCTCCTGTGGAGCCTGTCGTTTTTTATCCTGTTGCTAATGTAGTAGCCAGTAGTGCAGTGGAAAAATTTGGAGCAGTGGGAGCTAAGGACGCTGCCAATGTAGAAGGTACAACAATGGTAACTGTTGGAATGATAGTTTCGGGAGCATTATCCAAACTAGTTTGTTTGAGCTGCATCAAGCTATGCAATTCTTTCTCCATTTCCTTTAACTGATCATTCAACTACAACACTAAGTCCATCATTTCTTCATGAATGCTCTGACTTTCCAGGACCTCCTTTGTCTATGGGTGTTGTGAAAGAGGTAGCTTAAGCTGTTTCTTGAAGGTTGATATGTCTTCATTCTTCTTCTTATTTAATTTCTCTGTGGCCTTAACATCACTTGGGTCATGGCCTAGTTCAATGATCAAGTCCTCCAAGGATTTTATCCTAGTGTCTTTGGCCTATGAGGAGGCCTTCTCTAGCTTGAATTAGGCTATTACATTATCCAATGAATCTTTCAGCTGAAAATCATACATGGCCTTTTCTGTGAGGGTGTAGTAAATAATTTCTCCAGCCTACTTATGAAACTCTATCTGATCAATGGGATGAACATCCCTGGCCAACACCTCAAAATTTGTCTTCTTGTAGTCTGCTAAGGTCTTTGGTTGCTGTACAATGGGCTACAAAAATGATACCTGCATTTTTCCTGCTTTGATGTCAAAGGTTGACATCAGTCTGGTCTGGTTTGGTGGTGTAAGCTTGAGGTATTGGGCATATGTCTCTGCCTTCAATTTTTCATTCCTCATCTTTATCTCTTTGAATCTATCTTTGATATCCTTTTCCTTGTCAGCTGGCCTGAAAAATAAAGAAACCTCCATATTCTGATGCCTCTCTATCATCTATGTGTTGGAGGTTGATGGCTACTATGTTTCCTCTAATGCAGTTGTTTCATCTGTTTCTTTACTTCTCTACCCCATTGCCTCAGTGTCAATTATTTCCTCTGATGCAATGTTATCCCCCTATTCAAAGACAAGATTCAACTTGGGCCTTTTTCTTGGCTCAAACATCTCATCAGTAGTCTCCATGGAAGAGCTAGATGCCTCCTCCCTGCTCCTCTTAGGATTATTATCTTCATTGGCTGGGGTCTAAAGGATAGGATGGATGTCCATTGGCTCCCCTTGTTTTGGAACCTGCAGGAAAGAGTTGTGATCAAATTGTCTTTCAAGATCAATGAATGTGTTCTCTACATCCACAATAGTGTTGTCCATATCAATCAAGGTGTTCTCCACCCACTCAACCTGGTTAGAAAACTGTTCAATGTCAGGTCTTGGGTGGTGGATGTATGCTCCCAACTAGTCCTTCAGTCTAAGTTTAGTTATAACCCCCTGAGGGTCATACTTCCATATGAAGTTGTTTCTAAACTTCATCTTTTGTAGTAAATTATCAGCCTCTGGTCCAGCCTCTCTATTGTTGCAAATGAATGGGCCCAATTGGTTTTTCACTTTGAACTGGGTTTTCTTCCTATAAGCTAGGAAGTGGACCTCATCAGAGTTGATGATTTGTCTAAAGTATTCAAGAGAAAATATCCTCATAGGGAGGTATTTGGGAAACTTATAGCGGGCTAATTGGCAGCCATATATTCTGATCTCAGTGTGGTTCTGGTAGAGGTACCAGTCTCCCACCTTGCTATTCTTTGCCAATTGTAGTACTCTCTTGATCTCTAGGCTAATTATAGGCTGAGTCTTAGAAGTCAGCATGTTCATGACAGGGTATACAAAGGAGTCTATGAAGTCTTTGTAGGTGAATGTTGTGGAAAACTTGTGGACCAAGGATGTCCAGTAGATCACTGATCTCTCCTTTCCCTTGGTGTCCAATTTCTAGATCCTCACAGGGAACTTATCTGTCTGGTAATACAAGAACATATGAAACAACACTGAAGAGTATTTGAAAACCCTTTCAGTGGGAAGTCTAGTGAATTGTTCATGCATTCTGTCTTCAATGAACTGAGCATAATCAAACATGATAGTAGGAAGCTTGCCTGGAGTAAAAATGGACAAGAAATCCAAGATTACCTCATCCCCATGCTCATTTGTGGTATATCCAAGGATGCATGAGAGCATGGTGATTATGTGCCTGGCAGTCTCTGAGAAAAAGGTGGTAGCATAGGGTGGGGTATCAATAGGCGTATGGCAGTCTTCAATGATAAAATTTAGGAAAATTTGCTTGATTTTGACTGGGTCTAGTGTGATGTACAAGTCCAACAGGTTTCCAATGGATAGAAGGTTTAGATTAGGGCTAGACTAGATTTGAAGCATTTTGTTGATTGATTCATGTGTAATGGTTAATAATAACTCATGGTTTGGGGTAATAATATCCCTTTGGCTAGGGATATATTAGGCATGACACAAATGTACAATGTCTGGGAATGGGTGAACTTCTGGGAATATATACTTGGGAAAATTGGATTCCCAAAGGTTGATGTCATCATCATGGTTTAGGAACCTATCTTTACTCCAATAGTAGAGCTTCAGAAGGTTGGCTGGAGTTGCAGTATCCTTTATTTGTAAATCCCTATCTGCTAGGGCCAAATGGTCAATGTCCTGGTGAGGGGTTGAGGTATTTAGCGGGAAATACCCTCAATTCAAGGGAAATTAATTAAATTCAATTACTTTAATGTTTGAATTAACTGTACGTTCTTGAATTTGATGGGGTCATTTCTAGTTTATTATCAAAATACCTGGAATTTGAGGTTTAGACTGCAAATTGGTTTTTATGGCATTTGCAGAGGGTAATGTGGCTTTAGGTATGCTATGGATGGCTGAATTGGGTGTTCAGGGCATACTCGGAAGGTACTCGGCAGTTGAATTTGGTTGCAGAAACTCGAATTTGTGCAGGAAGGCTTGGAAGCTTTCGTAGATCAATTGAGCGAAAAAGGGTAAAAATGGGTGTCTTTCACCTTTTAACCGGCAATAATTAGAAATTGGTGGGGAATTTCATAATGAACAGTGATGGTTTTGGGCTTACGTAGGGAGGCACTTTTGCTGTTCATCGCACCACTTTTGGGAGTGGGGTGGTATTTTCCTAAGAGCACGTGAGTTAACGAGGAGATGTCATGTAGCCAAAAGGGGCCTGAGCAAAACCACGAATCTCACATGCTCCCTGGTGGGTAAAGGTCAGGAGGTGAATGAAGGTGATATGTATGTGCACCGTCAGATCTGGGGGTGATAGATATAACGACTGTCGTGCGGTGAAGTTGCGTGGTGAGAGCAGGGGCGGAGATTTGCGGGGCCAGGGAATTAATTACACTAAACTATAATTAATTAATGAATCAGCGGGATTAGGGGTATAATGAATGGGTTATATGTAGTGGGACCGGGGTTAAAATACAGTGGGGGACTTGTTAACTGCACCAGGGTGGTGGGTTAAAAGGTTTATAGTCAGGGAAAATGTGAATTGTGGAGTTAGTTTAAATAAGCGGGAGGGAGACAAAACTTAGGAAATATGGGGTTTTATGGTTTAAAAGGGTTTTGGGGGTTTTGTTAGGAAATATACAAATGGGGGAGTTATTAAAGTAATGCAAGGGGGGATTTGAACTTAGGATAAAGGTTTTTATTGGGTTTTTACCGAAAATCAATAAGGGGAAAATGATATTTTCAAAGGGGAAGGGTTTCACACTAGGGAAAAGGGGTTTTTCGGTAGAGGAATGAATTTGGGGGTAATTTTCTAGGGAATGTGTGAAACCAAGAGGCACGGGTGAAAATGAAGGGAAAAGGTGTCTTCATAAGAAATGAAGGGGTAAAAGGGGAAATTAGTAGGTATTTAGTGGCGGGTAAAATGAGATGAAGGGGAAGTTAACCAAATCAGCTTATAAGCATCCTTTCACTTTCATAACTGCTCCTACACACTGAAACACGTGATTAAACATGATAGATGTTCTTATGCTTAAATCAACTTTGTACTTTCTGCAACCTTTGTTGTACTTACCCTTTTACTTACCATAACATTTTTTTCTTCACTTTGTTGGGTGCATTAAAGCTAGCAGACCCTTTCCTTTCCTTTTTCTTTTGAAAAGAAAATTATCTACTTCTAACCTTATATCTTCCAATGGCTCAGATTAAGCTTATGAGCACATTTTATTTCTCTAGCTATCTATTGATCTGCCAAGATTAAATAGTTTGGCCAGATCTTTATTCTCTAACTATAAACAGCAAATTTAAAACATGAAGTAGTTAAGATTAAACAGTGTGACTATCATGGGCTGTATCATGTATGACAAGCTGCATACAACCATTATTTTAGACAATAAATTAAAGAGTAGTGGCACTTGGACTTGCACACTTTCATGATGTGTTTTTGTTTAGGATTCATATTTTTTCATTTTTTGATCTTTTCTTATTCATTTTTCCCTTTGATATTTCTTTTAGGACATAACCTCTTCACATTTTTTAAATTTTAATATGGAAAACATTTGTAGAAAGAAAAGGTATGTACAATATTAGAAGACTTAACCATAGTCAATTCAAAATTATTAATCCTATTATTATAGGACTATAACAGTCGATCCACATGGCGATGGCATTTCCTGGTGAAATGCCAAGAACTCTAAAGACCAGTAGCCCTTGAATTGTGACTGAAGTGACCTTGTGAACTGTCCTTCTGTGATTCTTATTTATTGATAGTTATGATAGTGAATTGTTCAAAGCTCAGGGCCTTCTATCCAGGCTTCAACTTCAAATGATTACCATCCAATCCAATCTACACCATGCAATGTTATGTACAATGATGCAAAGTATAGTGAACTATTATTATTCAGTGGAAAAACAATTCTTGATCATTCTACCATTATTAGGTCCTCCTGGTATATTTGATCCATCTATTTCTCTCAAGAAAAAGGCATTGTTGCCCCTGTAACCATAAATGACATAAGGCCCTTGCCACAAAAAATCAAATTTTCCATGCTTGCCTTTGTCTTCTCTCCTTGAATCCCACTTAAGGACTTTATCTCCTATGTAAAAATCATCTGCTTTAGTCTTTTTATCAAAAACCTTCTTGATTTTGTCCTGGATTACCTGCGATTTCATATATACTTCTTCTCTGGTCTGCTGCAGGTGTATGGTCTAATTTATCCTTCTCTGGATATCATTTGGTTCCACCTGTAATTCTTGGATGATCTTCATCACTGGCACTCCTAAAGATGATGGAAAAACAACATCCATCCCATATACCAGCTGATAAGGTGATGTTCCAATGGACTTCTTAGTAGTCAGTCTATCTGCCCATAAGGCATTGACTAACTTCTTGTTCCATGTCTTTCTATTATCTTCCAGCAATTTCTTAATGATATTGACGAGACTTTTATTAGATGATTATGCAAGTCCATTACCTCGAGGGTAATAGGCTATGGAGTGGCCAAGGGTGACGTGGTATTTGTTACAGAATTCTATCATCTTTTTGGATTTAAAGGCAGTTGCATTATCAGTAATGAGCTTCTGGGGGCATCCAAATCTTGACAGGATATTATTTTCAAGAAATGAGATTATGACAGTGTCTGTGGCTTGTCTAGAATGGATGGCTTCTATCCATTTGCTGAAATAGTCAGTAGCTGTCAAAATCCATTTGTGCTGAGTTGAGGAGGCTGGGTGTATTTCTCCAATGAAGTCTAACCCCCATTGTTGAAATGGCATTTTAGTGGAAATTGGTTTAAGAGGCAAGGGTAAAAGTTTCTCTTTCCCTCAAATATCTGGCATTTATGACAAGAGGTCACATGTTTCTTAACATATGCAAACAAAGTGGGCCAGTAGAAACCAGCCCTCAAGATTTTGTTAGCAGTAGTCTTCCAGTACAAGTGTCCTCCACAATCCCCTGCATGAAACTCTTGCATGATTTTATTAGCTTCATTTTTCAGTAAACAATTCAAAAGAATACCATTATTGTCTTTCCAAAACAATGCATTATCTATGATACAATACTTTAATGACTTCATCTTTAAAAAGCTAGCTTTAGTTCTTGTTAAACCATGAGAAGCTTGTAAATTTTGTAATACAAATATAATATCTACATACCAGGGTGAAACAATAAAAGATTCACTGATCGGTGGAGTCACCATCTCTTCCTGATCATCAAGAGCACTAATGAAGTTTATATCAAGGGCCTGACAGTTCGATTAATCCATGAGTTTGGATAAACCTTGGTCTTTGATAAGCTTAGTTGGCTTTATCTCTATGTCATATTCCAATATTGTGGCAATCCATTTGCCTCTTTTCCCTTCAGGCCCATTTTGTGTCGAAATGTCCTTAACTACAGAATTTGGAACATGCAATAATGTGAGAATACAAAATGTATACTCTGAAGCCTTTGATAGACTTTACTAAAGTTAATGCTTGTTTTTCCATAATATTGTATTTGAGTGTGGCATCTCTTAAGGATTTACTAAAAAACACAATTGGTTGTTCATATCCTTGGTTGTTCTTTTGCAGCAAGACTATTGTAATGGTGTGTTCTGAAGCAAAAGAAAAAATTATAAAATCCTTGTTAAAATCAGGACTTATTAGGACTAGAGTTTTGGTTAAGGCTTCCTTGATGGCTTGAAAGGATTGTTTGGCCTCCACTGTCCATTTAAGTGATGAGTCATTTCTTAACATGTTATTTAATTCTCTAATCAGTTTTGCTAGATTTGAAATGAATCTCCTAAGAAAGTTTATCTTGCCTAGAAATGATTGTAACTCTCTAATGTTTCTAGGATGGGTAATGGTCAAAATGGCCTCTATTCTAGCAAGATATATTCTAATCCCATCTTTAGATATGATATGTCCTAACAATTTCCCCTCTTCCAGACCAAAGAGTGTCTTTTTAGGATTTAAATAAATCCCAAATTTTCTACATTTGATAAATACTCTTCTCAAGTGGTCTAGGTGTTCATTTTCAGATTTAGAGAAGACTATGATGTGATCTTGGTATACTACTAGGGAGTCATGGATCTCCTTGGCAAAATCTATATCCATAGCTCTTTGAAATGTGGCACCTGCATTCATTAATCCAAAAGGCATCTTCAAATACATGAAGGTACCCCAAGGAGTAGTAAATGTACTTTTGGCTTGGTTCTTTGGATGAGCTAAGATCTGGTTATACCCAGAGAATCCATCTAACAGTGAAATCCTAGATGAGCCTACTACCCTCTGTAGGATATGGTCCATTTTTGGTAGAGGATAGTTATCTTTTAGTGAGACCTTGTTTAAATTTCTAAAATCTATATAAAGTCTAATTTCACCAGTCTTTTTCCTAGTAGTGACTAAATTTGAAATCTAATCTGATTATCTAATGGGGGCTATAATTTGTGCATCAAACATTCTTTTAACTTCTTTCTTAATAGACAGCATAATAACTGGGTTTATTCTCCTAAGTTTCTATTTGAAAGGTTTATGATCTTCTTTTAGAGGTATTTTGTGTTGGATTATGCTCATGTCATAAGATTTTAAGTCTTCATAACTCCAGCCAAATACATCCTAGAACTCTTTAAACAGATTGATGTATTTAACCTTTTCCTCTAGAGGCAAGGCTTTTGATATTTTAATTGGTTTTTGTTTATCCTCAGTTCCTATGTTACACTCTTCTATGTCAGCCCTCAAAGGTTCCATTTTGGGTTTCTTAGCTACATCATTAGAGTCAAACAAATCTTCTAATGGGACTAATCCATTAAGCAAAAAATTATCTTTTAGATTAAGAATTTCTGAATCATCATTCATTATTTCTTCAATCTCTACATTCTCTAAACTATCTATCTCTACTCTAGTAAATTTAGTTGGTTTAGCTATATCTAAAATATTTACATCTATGTAAATTTATATATTATTGTCCACTATACAGTCTATGCCTATCTTACAATTCTAAAACTCACATTCATTGTTCATGAAATTGTAAATCTGAGAATCTTGGGAGAAAATCTGCCAACAATTAAAGTTGTCTGGTCTAATAAGCCTATGCCTGACTTCTGCAGTGTACTGATGGTTGGGTTGAAATGGAAATTTACAGGTACTAGCAAAAGTGGCTAGACTGTGTGCCTGCATGTTTTGTTTTCTAGGAATGGCAGCAAAGTTTGTTTCCATGAGGTATTTGAGCAAGTCTAAGACAGTTTCCCTATATTGACCAAGTTTGGGATTTTTTACAGAGTATTCACCATTAATCTGTTTAATAATCAGCTCTAAGTCTAGCATGATGGAAACTCTTTTGGCTCCAAGTTTCCTAACCAATTGTAACCCTAGAATTAGGGCTTCATATACAGCCATGTTATTGGACACTTGAAGTTAAATCTAAAGGCATGTCCCTCCGCATGATTATTCTCCATATTATGGATCCACACTCCTGAACTAGCCCCTAACATATTGATAGATCCATCAAAGTCTAGATGCCATAGGGACTCATGAAAAATGTTCTCACTGTCAACTATTTTTTATTTCAGTTCTTGAGCTGTGATTTCCTTATTCTATGTTCTGCATTGTACAGAATAAAAGTGTCCATATATGAATGCATGGAGTATATGGGAATTTGTTTTGGTTTTCCATCACTACTCATCATGTATTTCAACAAGGTCTCTCTATATAATTTTCTTGGTTGGCCAAAAACAGATATGGTGGCATAAGACATATCTAACTACAAGGATCCCTACAGTTTTTCTCCCCATGAGCGAGATAGCAACATTCCATATTTGGGTGGGATGTATGCAACTACTATGTCCATTAGAATAATTTTTGCAGGGCATTGGACAAGAGTTACACATAAGTCCTTTATCAAACGAAGGCATTTAACTTGGCTAGAGTCAAAAGAAAGCAAATCCTTATATGGTCTGGTAATGTCTAGGTTTAGTCTCTCCATGATCGCCTTTGGAATCAAATTATGGGATGCCCCTAAGTCTAACATAGCATTATGCAATATTTTGTCATGAATGTTCAGGCTAATGTAGAAAGGAGGAACTCCCCCTTGCTAATGAATACCATTGGCCTCAGGGCCAAACAATAATTCAGGCTGATCATCATTCAAGTTAATAGTATCCTCTCCCTCTCCTATGTTTAAAGTTTTAGTTATCTGTGACCTATAGGATTCATTCTTTACTAGTTCGGTCAAGGGAACTAATATCTTTAATTTTTCTATTTCAATTTTGATGTTGAAAGGGAGCTGAGCTTTGTTTGTTTGATTTAGATCTTCTTTAACATGTGCAGTTTGTGTGTTCTTATGTTGTTTCTTAGTACTAGGCATTTCAGTTTGTGTTTCTACTGTTTTGCCTTGATTTCTCTTATTTTGATTGATTTCAGTAATTGTCTCTGTTTGAGTTTCAGTGGAGGTTATATCTATAATTTTAGGAGTAGAAGTCTTCGGTGTTCCCCTAGGGAAGATCTGTAAGACTTTGGTAACTGGAGCTTCTTTTATTATCTTATTCTAGGTCTGGATGGATATTTTAATGGGAGTCTCATTGTTCTTTTTACTTCTTAAGCTATATTGTTTGTGTACCTCATATATAGCTGACTCATATCCCTATTTAAAATCAAGGGATTCACCATATTCTAACTGCAACTGCTGCAACATGTACAACTCTTGTTCTTCTTGAGTAAGAAAAGCAACATCTTCATCTTTGGTTTCTAGTAAGTTTATCTAGGTCTCTTCCTCTCCTTCTTGGTCCTATGAACCCTCAACATATTTTTCCTGGAAGGGGGGCCTAATCTGTTGATCTGGTCTAACGTTTTTCCAGTGTTAGGGTTCTTCCTAAAACTGGGGTTTCTTATTGGGGGTAGTTGTTGATTTTCCCATTGATTTTTCATGTCCATGTTTTTTAATCTATCCATTATTCTCTCAAACTCTTAGATAAAATATCTACCTTTCCATTTGAAGTGGAAGTTTCCTCTTTAAATACAACTTTCCTTTCATTTCTCATTCGGGCTTTGTTGGCTAATAGGTTGGCCTCTACACTAATAGCATTCCTTTGCATTTGTTCCAGTGTTTCAAGGTTTCTTTCCCTTAACTAGTATGACATGTAAATGTCAAAACCATCATGGAATTTAATTAATACTAAGTCAGGTGGAGGCTTAATATTGGTTGGAATTGCATTGTAGATACTATTGAACCTAGTGCAATAGTCCTGAACTGACTCATTAGGAGCTCTTCTAATGTTTTCATATTCATAAAGTATTTGCAATGGGTTTTTCTTTCTCTCCCATCTACCAATGAATAATATATGAAAATTAGCTAAATCTGCAATATGGTTGGCAGGAAAGGCTTTGAACCATTTCTTGACATCCCCAGTTAAAGTTTGGGCAAACAACCTCATTTGGACATCTGCTTCATCTATCTCATGCAACTCAAAAAAGTCAGACATCTTGTTTACATGCTATTGGGCAGTGTACTGACCAATAGCATCAAACAGGAAGATTTTACTCTGATAATCTGGGGGCATGGCATGGAGTTGTATAGGTAAAACTAGAGGTGCATATCGGTTTGCCATAGCTATGATTCTAGTTTGACTAGGGGTTAAGGAGTTGGTACTTGAGGAAGGGCTTGAAATTGATGGAGATGAACTAGATGATGGTGAGGATGGTTGATGAATTGATAGTTTAGGGGATTGGACCGTGGTGGATACTATTGGTGGAGTTATGGTAAAAGAAGGTGTATCTACAATGAGTGAAGATTATGCAGCAATTTCAGAGGCAACAACAGTGAGGGTAGCTAGTTCAACAGATTGTTGAAGGTAAGCACTATTTATATTGCTGATCAATGTAGAGGTCAAGGCTTTTAACTTGTCAAAAGCGTCCAAGATAAATTTATCTAATCTGGATGGATAAACCTTTTGGATTCAATGAGTTGAGTAAACTCAAGGTCTAAGACTATTTCATGGATGGCATTCTCAGATTTAGTTCTAAGTAATGAGACGCCAAATCACAAATCAAAATGGATTTCCTATAAAGTTGAAAACTCCTGAGGGAGTGAGTTTGCTTTGACTAACTAGCTATTACTTGCCTGAGTTTCTTCGTTTTCTAGTTTTCTTAGAATTTTTCCTGGGTCATCAACTATAGTTGCAGGGTTCGGATCTAGATTTTCCCTAGTATAGTGAATCTTGTTGGGAGCCAGAATTCTAACTTTTTTAACTGTTTTTTATGAATGTTTTCAAGATTAACTTCAGAAAATGACCTTAAGGGGCTTAAGATGAAATTTAAGGTTTCCTTAAAGTTTTATGTGACTGAGGATCGAAGTCCCCAGTATGGTCACCAATTATGTTACCTTTGATTTTTCTTCCTTCTTTAACTTCGAAAGAAATATCAGAGTGATAACACATAGATCACATGTAACCATAATAAATCAAAGTCATATATCACATGCATAATTAAAAACTAAAATAAAATATTGATACTTATCCTTCAATCAGTTCTTTGCTTTAGCCTTTATTCTTTGTCCTTTTTGTCCACACATCAGATCGATTGCCGCACTCGATAAGAATCAAATGCCTTCTCTTATCTTCGATCACCTACATATACACATAGTTTACATCACAACACATAAACCCACACATGGCATTAAACACCACACAATACATACATCTACACCTAGTGTACAAGACAACACAATCCATACATCTATACCCAAAGTACAACACAATAAAATACATACACCTACACCCACACAACATGTATGGTATGTTCATAGCACCACATGTACAACATGTGCACAACACCATATGTACATAGCGCCACCTACACAATATGTACATAGCACTACCTACAAAATGTGTACACAACATCACATGTACACAACACCACCTGCACAATGTATACGCAACACCATGTGCACACAACACCACATGTACAACATGTACACAACACCGCATGCACACAACACTGCATGTACAACATGTACATAGCACCACATGTGAACAACGGCGCATGTACAACATGTACATAGCACCTTATATACACAACGCCATATGTACAACGTTTACACCACACTACATTTACACAACACCGCATATGAAACATGCACACAACACCATATGTACACAGCATTGCATATGTAACATGCACTCAACACCATATGTACACAACACTATATATGCCACATGCACACAACACCATATGTACACAACATCGCATATGCAACATGCACAAAACACCATATGTACGCAACACCACATATGAAACATGCACACAACACCATATGTACACAACACCGCATATACAACATGTACACATTACCATATGTACACAAATTTTCATATACAAGATGCACACAACACCATATGTACACAACACTGCATATGCAATATGCACACAATACCAATTGTATATCCAGAGACCACATTTTCTTCTAGTGTCTTTCCACTATCCATGCTTTTCCCAGCATGTCGCAGATCACACTGCTTTCATTCAATTGATGTATCCCTCAGCACTGTTTGTCCATAACACAAGCATAGGCATATTATAAGCACATAATATCAATTAGTATTGACATAGTACTAACCTCATAGATTTGCCATGTCTACTCTGCCTACTTGATTCCTCATAAACTAGGAACCTCTTCATGCCATTAACCTACATAAGTAATAATTCCTTAGCACAAAGCAATATCTACATATAGACATTAGCATAAAGTAATCATGA